>CM067167.1:19745322-19875322 GCA_034093135.1 Erigeron breviscapus
TTGTAATCAATAGCAAACGAATATAGAGCAATTACGGCTGATTACACTCTTGTTAATTAGCAATAATATAGATAACTAATCAAACAGTTATCTCGTGAGGATTCCGCACTCACGACATAACCATAGACGATCTCGAGAGCGATCCATAGCTATCGAGGGACTCACAGCCATCAAGAAACAGATCTAGGCAATGTTTAGCCTTCTTCTCTGATACCAAATGTGAGTCCCTTAAGTTCGATGGTTAACCAGGAAAGTGTAAACTACAACAAGTCTAATAATCACTAGATTGGACTAGTATTACTTAAATATAAATGCAAGTATATAAATAAAGTAATACAAGACTTAAAGCAATAAACAAGTAAAGTAGAACATTATGTATTTTTCAATGGTGTATTTTATTTATGATGTTAAATAAAACACAAGGTTGTGCGGAATCAAGATAATACAAATAAGTATGTATCCTAACAACCTATGAATTACAAATGATCTATATTTGTCAAATAACTCTTTTGGATCGAGATACTTAAAGTTGTGAAGTATCCCAGTTTAAGATCGAGAGTATTTGGACAAATTCACTTCAATGCAAAATGTATGCTTAAAAGTATTTATGTCAAGGAAATGACTTTGTATTTATAGGCAACAAAATTCACCAGTGAACTTTGTGCCGTACAAATATGGTTGCATGCATTTAATGATCCGACAAGAACATTAAATGCATTGGATAAGGAATAAGGATAAAGTCACATCAATATGACTTTGTATCTTTTTATCCAACCACCTTTACACGCATAAACTTTGGTAAAGAACAAGTGGATTGTTCTTTGGAAAGTATGTAAAGGCAAAAGTCAATCCTCGATATCAGTGTTCAGACTTGTAGGGTCTAGAACACTAACAATCCTCCAGTGTATAGATCTGGTAAGACTTCCAGTGGACTCCGCCATTTGTCAGTCTTCTTTCTTCAGACTTCAGTCTTTGACTTCAGTCAGAATGTCTTCAGTAGAGTTGATCTGGACTGGGGTGAAGTCCAGTGAGCTCATCTGGAGAATACTCCAGATTTCCTATACAAGTATTTGCTCACTGGTCTTCCATTATTTCTGGACAAATCTTCAGAGGGACTCCAGATTCCAAGTCTGGAGTAGGTCCAGTAGAACACGTTTCTGGACAGATCTTCAGTAAGGCTCCAGTAGTCGAGTCTGGAGCGAGTCCAGGAAATCTGGACTAAACCTGGACCTAACAGTACCTTTATCTTATTGTTTATCCATATCTGGATCGTATTCTGAACTGGTCAACTTCCAGTTAGAACTACTTGTCAGTCGGGTATTAACCATCTATATTTGGGACTCACAATATATATATTTATATATATTATATTATTATTGTATAATTATATATATTTAATTATATTATTAAATATATATATATATATATATATATATATATATATATATATATATATATATATATATATATATATATATATATATATATATATATATATATATATATATATATATATATATATATATATATATATATATATATATATATATATATATATATATATATATATATATATATATATATATATATATATATATATATATATATATATATATATATATATATATATATATATATATATATATATATATATATATATATATATATATATATATATATATATATATATATATATATATATATATATATATATATATATATATATATATATATATATATATATATATATATATATATATATATATATATATATATATATATATATATATATATATATATATATATATATATATATATATATATATATATATATATATATATATATATATATATATATATATATATATATATATATATATATATATATATATATATATATATATATATATATATATATATATATATATATATATATATATATATATATATATATATATATATATATATATATATATATATATATATATATATATATATATATATATATATATATATATATATATATATATATATATATATATATATATATATATATATATATATATATATATATATATATATATATATATATATATATATATATATATATATATATATATATATATATATATATATATATATATATATATATATATATATATATATATATATATATATATATATATATATATATATATATATATATATATATATATATATATATATATATATATATATATATATATATATGTATATATATAGATAATTATTAAATATATATCAAATACATATATATATATTATTTAAATAAATATATTATATATATATTTGATATGATAAACTTTTTAAACAAACCTATATATGACATAATGTTTGTTCATTCAATGCAAGTAATACTAAATAACACAATCGTTTCAACAAGACAATTAATGCCCCGTAACGCGGGCCAGAAATTCCTAGTTTTTAATAAGTTGTAAATTATAAGAGACTTAAGACTTTTGATGTTTTATTATTTAAAGTTAACAGTTGCAACCGTTGATTAATCTTTTCCAAATTCGAAGATTATATGTGCAAGGAGCATAGGTGTCTTCCTTGTTGGCAAAGCATTGTCCCTAACTCCCCAATTTATTAAAGCCTTAAAAGTTGCAATATTTAATTTTTTAAGCAATAAATAAATATGGAGTAATAAAGTATGGAAACCAACTCCACTTAGGTGGGTTGGCCAGAGGTATCTTCTAAATCCACTATATGGGTCCCGGAGGTGAGTTTTTCCCAAGGTCTCGGGTTCGAGTCTTGGGTTTCTCATCTTAATGTATTTTCCATGAGGAGGGAGTTGGAGGTCCAGCAAATCGATGGTTAAAATTGCCTCCAACACATCTGAATCGAAAGTAACTTAAAAAAAAAAAGGTAATAAAGTATGGATAACCTTCCACCTATCCCTTTACATGCCTGGCAGGCCATTATTGCACCTTCTAACATGAAGAATAAGATTTTGTTGTAAGTTGTTTTTTTTATCCTATGTAACATAGTGTTTTTTTTTTCTTGTAAGTTTTCTTAGTATATTTAGTTTTTCTTTTCTTCTTCAATAGTGAGATACCCATAAAATCTTCATGCATAGCTTCACTTTCACTCATGGTCATATATATAGCTAGGTTTGTGTACATGTACAGATAATATTGTGGTGACAAAAAATGTAAACTAACTTTACTAGAAAATTCGCCATAAAATATCAAAGGGAGCATATAGATATATCAAACCATTTTGAAATGATAAACGTACACATCATGTAGGTCCCATGGACCACCTCAAATTTGTCAAGTTTTGAAAAGGATAATGATGTCCCAATGTCATGTATCATCCACACCATCATCGATTCACCATATATGTTAAAAACTTAGAAGTGTCTTGTGCTTAAATTCTATACTTCCAATCCAAGAGAAACAAGACACCTCTATGCTCCAAGTGAAGGATCATATCCCCACTAAAACCACCCTTTCAATAATTCAACCATTTAGTTAACTTTTTGGTTTAAAATTGAATCTTTTTGAATCCAAGAAAACTACTAGACTTTTGATGCAAATTTAGGATGGATCTTGAAGATGAAGAGTGGGTGAACGTTCCTTATGATGGGCTTCTTGAAGTCCATAATGATGGGGATGAGAAAATCTTTTCAAGAAATTATGTCAAGAGTCCCTCAAATTTTTTCAAATCCAATTCCTTCAATACTAAACAAAACCTTCAAAATTTAGTCAAAGATGATGAACCAATAATTGAAAAGCAAATGGTTTCTTGCACGTCCCAATCGGATCATAAAGACCAGCTGGTTAAACATGATCATCCAATCACGTTGGATCAAGATCCGATCTTTCAAGTTGTCTTCAAGAAAGATAACAAATTTGTCGAAATGAAACCGGATTCTAGAGAACTAAGTTCTCAGGAATCCAATTTGTCTCAATATGATGAAGAAAATAGTGGTGGTGATCATATAGTCGATTGTTCATCACCATCAAAGATGATCAAGCAAGAAGTAGTTGCTTGGGATGAAAGCAACAAGAAGTTAAACTTTTGGAAGTGGGGCTTAAGTGGGATTGGTGCCTTTTGTTCTGTTGGCATGGCTGCTGCTACAATTTGCATCATCATATTTGGGAATGGTAGAAAGCACAAACAACAAAAGCTTACCATTCAAATCTACCCAGAAAACAAGGTATGTATGGACACTTTCTTGTTTTATAAATATTTCATACCCTTAATACGTGTCTTTACAAAAAAAAAATAACATATCGTGATTACATGTCTTTAAACAAAATATTACATATTCGAGTTGATCTATAAACCTTTAATTAATCATAACTAACTAACCCATACGGAGGAGGTGTTTATATATGAAGTTATGAACATATCGTGATTATAATCAAGACTATATATATTTGGATGTTAGAAGGATGAATTAGAAGTTATTAATTGGTTTTTATTAAAAACAAGTTTTTATAAAGTTATCACTCCCTATTAAAGTTGTCTTATTTTAGTTTTTTTTTACTATATATAAATGTATGTATATGTATGGTCAGAGGATAAAGCAAGTGGTGCAAAAGGCAAATGAAGCAATGTCAGCGGTTAGAGGAGTTCCATTGGTTAAGGCCCAAATCACATATGGCGGACAGTATGAAAGTCTCTAGCACAATTGCCATCTAGATTGTCAAGATATTGTGAAAGTTGCAGTTCAAAAAAAAAAAAGGATTGTCAAGATATTGGTATCGGTTATGCATACCGTTTGTACACTTTCTGTATGGGTATTGGTGTATATATATGTATATATGTATTTTAAGTAAATGATCCATGTAAATTAAAAAACTTAAGATTATGTGAACTTTATATGAAGTTGTGCCAATGCTATGTTTGTTCATTGTTCTAATCTAAAGTTGTATTTGGTAATTTGGCTTTAGCTTATAATATAAAGTTTGTTCATTGTTCTGGATCAGTTTCTCTTTATACTAATAAGGAGATTGGCCCATGATCTCACAAAAGTATATGTGTCAATCAAATAAAGGCGCCACATCATAAAGAACACACAATTACATATGTCATCTGTGTGTTTTATATGGCTTCTATTAGAAGCCAATTTTACGGATATATGTATGTATATATGTAACAGAAGAGAGAGAAAAGTTAATTCTTCCACGCGTTTGCTTCACAGAATATTTTTGGAAGGAATGAAATCTATCAAAGGAATTGGAATCTGAAGGAATGGAATTTGACGGAATGTTTTTGATTTTTTTAAGATTCAAGTGAGGGACGGAATGAAATTCCTTCCCCCATCCCCAAGGAATGGAGATTCCATCAAATGAAAGAATGTTTACATTCCAATAGAATGTGATTCATCCATCTTTAATCAACCAAATACGCTAAGGAATGGAATTCAATTTCATTTCCATCAGATTCCTATCAAATTATTAAACATAAATCACTTCAACCAAGAATTCAAAAGTTCACACATCCCCAAACTTTATTTTTCAGGTCTATGTTTTAATTTCTTAATGAAGTTTGCATAATTTTAGTTTTGAATCTGGTGGGTATGTGTATGAATAAAGGAAGTTTCAATATTACCTTTGAATCTATTCGGTATATTCAGGAATGTGAAGATGGTTAAACCACATTAACTTGAGCTTGGTTTTTGATTTCACAGGTTTATCATCATCATCATCATGATCATCATCATCATTATCATCTTCGTCTTCAAGAACAATCTCGGAAAAAAGACACAAAAGCGGGTTTTTGATTCTTGTGTTCGGGTTTTATTCTTTCTATTTGAATCCATTCATTTCAGTTAGCTTTCTCTTTTATTATTAATATTATTATTTAAATATTTATTATAACAAATAATATATATAGCTCTCTCTTAACCAATATCTCCTTCTAAAAACCAAAACCGATGAATTTGGGTTTTAATATTTTAGGGGTTTTATTTACTTTCTGGTATGGTTTCTCTTCAATCTCTTTCTCTATATACATACATACATTTATTTGATATATGAGATGATAATTAGTATTTTTTATCAAAATTTTTTAGGGTTTTTTTTCCGATCCACAATGCAGGGAGCAACATCACAACATGAGCAACTCAAGTATTTTGTGATTTTTGAATTGTATGGATGAGGGTTTTAGAATTATTTCCAATTTTTCTTAGATCTGGACAAATCATGATGGGTTTCTTAGATTTATTTTTTGTTAAAAGGTTTCTTGGATAATGATGTTTTTTGCCATGTTAACTGTTTGATATAATGTTTTTATTGAAATAATTGATTTGTTATTATCTTCTGTATTTTGGATAGATTCTCTTTTCTTCTTCCATTATATTGACTTCAAAAAGACTTCACGGCCAACAAAGAAGCTCAAAGAGACATTAGAAAATGAATAAAAACCGGTTGGAAAAAACAGTTGCAAAGAAAAAGGACACTAAGAAAGAAGAGAGCAGTCCATGATGAAGATGATGAAAAGGTATACTATTTGTCCAGATCTTTTATGACTAAATCATTTCCGTCCATATTGTGTTTGTGTGTGTGTATATATATACACATTATTTTTTCACTTTTTTTTTATTCTAATTGAAAGATTTATTAGAAGTCCAGTTAAGGTTTGCTATCTAAACGTAGTGGAGATGTATGAGATGAGTATCTTCAGGCTCCGTTTTGACATCAAATCAGAAATTTGGACAGAAAGCTCATAATAGTCACGTATGCAAATTTCGGAATATAATATATTTAGTATGATTTTTGTAGTCTTTTTATATATAAGTTTTTGATTTATGAATCATGATGATGATGATGATGATGATGATGATGATGATGATGATGATGATGATGATGATGAGATGATGATGATCATGATGATGATGATGATGATGATGATGATGATGATGATGATGATGATGATGATGATGATGATGATGATGATGATGATGATGATGATGATGATGATGATGATGATGATGATGATGATGATGATGATGATGATGATGATGATGATGATGATGATGATGATGATGATGATGATGATGATGATGATGATGATGATGATGATGATGATGATGATGATGATGATGATGATGATGATGATGATGATGATGATGATGATGATGATGATGATGATGATGATGATGATGATGATGATGATGATGATGATGATGATGATGATGATGATGATGATGATGATGATGATGATGATGATGATGATGATGATGATGATGATGATGATGATGATGATGATGATGATGATGATGATGATGATGATGATGATGATGATGATGATGATGATGATGATGATGATGATGATGATGATGATGATGATGATGATGATGATGATGATGATGATGATGATGATGATGATGATGATGATGATGATGATGATGATGATGATGATGATGATGATGATGATGATGATGATGATGATGATGATGATGATGATGATGATGATGATGATGATGATGATGATGATGATGATGATGATGATGATGATGATGATGATGATGATGATGATGATGATGATGATGATGATGATGATGATGATGATGATGATGATGATGATGATGATGATGATGATGATGATGATGATGATGATGATGATGATGATGATGATGATGATGATGATGATGATGATGATGATGATGATGATGATGATGATGATGATGATGATGATGATGATGATGATGATGATGATGATGATGATGATGATGATGATGATGATGATGATGATGATGATGATGATGATGATGATGATGATGATGATGATGATGATGATGATGATGATGATGATGATGATGATGATGATGATGATGATGATGATGATGATGATGATTCAAGATGATGATGATGATGATGATGATGATGATGATGATGATGATGATGATGATGATTTGCAGGGGGATTGAGGCAATCAGATTGGAGAAGAAGTTGCGTGGACGACGTCTCATTCCAAAACAAAGTGAAAGCACTTCACTATAGAGGTTATTCTTGCTCTTTCACCTAATCATATAATTTACCCCGTGTGAGTTATCTTCTTGATAATAAGCTGTTTTGGAAATGGAACATGATGAGAATATTACGAGTATTTTGTCATTCCTTTTTAAGTTTTCATAAGTGTATGACTCAAAGATTATTGTAAAGACAATTGTGATGGTGTATTGTTACTGTTTTTGTATGTTTTGTTTTTGTTTTATTGTTGTTTATGTAGTTTTATTATTGTTTGCCGAGCTGTTGTTTAGTAGAGTCTTTAAGTGTTGTTTGTATTATAATCTTGCTTAGTTTTAGGCCTGTTTTTAGTGGAGTTAAGTGTTGTTTTTAGTGCAGTTTTAAGGCTATTTATCCTGCAGTTTTTACGCCTGTTTTAGGTTGTTGTTTAGTGCTGTTTAGGGTTGTTTTGATGTAGTTAAATGTTGTTTTCAGTGCAGTTTTAAGACTTGTTCCCATACAAGGAGCTTCTTTTTCATATCTTTGGGTTTTTTTTCCATCTGTTTCTAATTCATAATTTTTGAAGATTATATAGTTTTATATATAGATTTTACAGTTTTTTTCCATCTCCTTTATGTGATTATATTTGTGGTTTGTTATAATTTTCGTATTTATCCAGATGCAAATAAAGATGATCCAGAAGCTAAAATATGATCCAGAAGATAAAAGGGAATTTAGTATGGTAAGTTTATTATTTAGGGTTTTTGAAATTAGGGATTTTCACACTCCTTATTAGCAGTTTTGTTTTACGATTTAGGGTTTGTTGAACAAATTCTGATTTTAATGTATGTGTTATTTTCAGGTACGAACAAATGCACAAGAAGAGAATCTAATGAATCCATGTATGAAAAAGGTAATGATAGCAGAGTCATAATATTTATAATCATTTAGGGCTTAATTTGTTTGTTTTATTGTTGTTTATGTAGTTTTATTATTGTTTGCCGAGCTGTTGTTTAGTAGAGTCTTTAAGTGTTGTTTTTAGTCAGTTTTAGTTTTGCTGCAGTTTTCGTTGTTGCTGTTGATGATGATGATGAAGGAAAGCAAAACTATGCTAAGTATGAACAAATGCAGCCTAATATCAAGGTATATATGTATACATGTTTTTTTTAACGTCTTATACTCTTTTATTAATTCTCAAATCTAAAATAAAAAGGATGTGACTAATGACTTATTGTTGAAAGGGTGACGATGGATCAGTTGTAGAATGGAATAAAGAGTTTGTTGGTGTTTGTGATATTTTTGAGTTTAATGTAAGTTTCTGTATAACCTTTTCTTAGTTTTATCATTAATATTATTGATTGATTTCTAGGTTGATGATGATGATGAAGGAAAGCAAAACTATGCTAAGTATGAACAAATGCAGCCTAATATCAAGGTATATATGTATACATGTTTTTTTTAACGTCTTATACTCTTTTATTAATTCTCAAATCTAAAATAAAAAGGATGTGACTAATGACTTATTGTTGAAAGGGTGACGATGGATCAGTTGTAGAATGGAATAAAGAGTTTGTTGGTGTTTGTGATATTTTTGAGTTTAATGTAAGTTTCTGTATAACCTTTTCTTAGTTTTATCATTAATATTATTGATTGATTTCTAGGTTGATGATGATGATTTGTGATTAAAAGGGTCTGATGTCAAAATGGGTTTTAAGTGTAAAATCTAATTTTGGTTAAAAAGGCAGAAATAGCTCTAGGGCAGTTTTGACAGGTTATAACTTTTTATGTATGTTGTTTTGGTATAAATTTAAAGTAGGTAACGAAATTAGGGTAATTCGTCTTTTAATTTGTATAAGATTTTCAGAAAATGGAAATGTCTATGTAGTTCAAAAGTGAGCTTAAAAATTAGCACGGAAACAAAGTCAAACAAAAGGTATACAATTCATCAAATTGTTTAAGACCAAAGTGCTTTACTTCACTCTAAAGATGATCAGGAGTTTAGCTATGGTTTACCAAGTAGTCTTTGAATTTAGACTCTTTTATGAATGAAATATTATATGGATTAGTTTTTCTATCGTTTATCAACTATATTTTTTTAATAGGTGAATAGATCGGGTTACATGCTTACATGCTGTGATATGGGCAAATCAGATGGGTTGGTACTTTATGCTCAATTTTAAGACAAATCTAATTGTGAAGTATTTTATGCAATAACACATTGGAGTGTTATTAACTTGTGAGAAAAAGTGCTTTGCAGATGCATCATCAATTAGTTACGAAGAAGGTTAAGGATTTAGTTGGATTACAACTATCTGGTTCAACAAGTTTGTATAGAGAGTTGAGTCAAGATTTGCAGGTTTTTTTTTTTTTTTTTTTTTTTTTTTTTTTTTTTTTTTTTTTTTTTTTTTTTTTTTTTTTTTTTTTTTTTTTTTTTTTTTTTTTTTTTTTTTTTTTTTTTTTTTTTTTTTTTTTTTTTTTTTTTTTTTTTTTTTTTTTTTTTTTTTTTTTTTTTTTTTTTTTTTTTTTTTTTTTTTTTTTTTTTTTTTTTTTTTTTTTTTTTTTTTTTTTTTTTTTTTTTTTTTTTTTTTTTTTTTTTTTTTTTTTTTTTTTTTTTTTTTTTTTTTTTTTTTTTTTTTTTTTTTTTTTTTTTTTTTTTTTTTTTTTTTTTTTTTTTTTTTTTTTTTTTTTTTTTTTTTTTTTTTTTTTTTTTTTTTTTTTTTTTTTTTTTTTTTTTTTTTTTTTTTTTTTTTTTTTTTTTTTTTTTTTTTTTTTTTTTTTTTTTTTTTTTTTTTTTTTTTTTTTTTTTTTTTTTTTTTTTTTTTTTTTTTTTTTTTTTTTTTTTTTTTTTTTTTTTTTTTTTTTTTTTTTTTTTTTTTTTTTTTTTTTTTTTTTTTTTTTTTTTTTTTTTTTTTTTTTTTTTTTTTTTTTTTTTTTTTTTTTTTTTTTTTTTTTTTTTTTTTTTTTTTTTTTTTTTTTTTTTTTTTTTTTTTTTTTTTTTTTTTTTTTTTTTTTTTTTTTTTTTTTTTTTTTTTTTTTTTTTTTTTTTTTTTTTTTTTTTTTTTTTTTTTTTTTTTTTTTTTTTTTTTTTTTTTTTTTTTTTTTTTTTTTTTTTTTTTTTTTTTTTTTTTTTTTTTTTTTTTTTTTTTTTTTTTTTTTTTTTTTTTTTTTTTTTTTTTTTTTTTTTTTTTTTTTTTTTTTTTTTTTTTTTTTTTTTTTTTTTTTTTTTTTTTTTTTTTTTTTTTTTTTTTTTTTTTTTTTTTTTTTTTTTTTTTTTTTTTTTTTTTTTTTTTTTTTTTTTTTTTTTTTTTTTTTTTTTTTTTTTTTTTTTTTTTTTTTTTTTTTTTTTTTTTTTTTTTTTTTTTTTTTTTTTTTTTTTTTTTTTTTTTTTTTTTTTTTTTTTTTTTTTTTTTTTTTTTTTTTTTTTTTTTTTTTTTTTTTTTTTTTTTTTTTTTTTTTTTTTTTTTTTTTTTTTTTTTTTTTTTTTTTTTTTTTTTTTTTTTTTTTTTTTTTTTTTTTTTTTTTTTTTTTTTTTTTTTTTTTTTTTTTTTTTTTTTTTTTTTTTTTTTTTTTTTTTTTTTTTTTTTTTTTTTTTTTTTTTTTTTTTTTTTTTTTTTTTTTATAACAAATTTTTTAATCTTTATTGGTACTTATCTTCTAAAATCCATGCTCTATCAAATCACAAAGTCAAACAAGAAACCTGATTTGTGTTTCTTTACAAGAGAAATCTTGAGAAACAAGATAATCAAAAAAGTTTGAGTTTCCCTCTATAAATCGCCACATAACCTTCCATAATTTCTCACCACATCTTCTCTTCCTTATCTCATTGTAATCTTAATTAACTCACTAATCATGAAGATTTCAGTTTTGTTGAAGATTTGAGTGTGGCGAGCGACTGTATAGGAAACCGACAATGATTGGCATATGATGAGTAATAGTAGTTTGTAGATATATGAGTATGCATTGTTGTTGATACTTATGACAAACTCCCTGTTTCATTTTTAGATCATGGATCAACATGTACAAGGAGTTGTCAACCTTTTTGATCTTGCTGATCTTGCTGGTAGTGAACACCTTTCTAAGAGTGGATCCACTTGGAATGACTAAAAGAAACTCAGGTATGCTACAAGTGACATTTGATACAAATGTGACAACTTATAAAGATAATAAAGTGTTTGGCAGGACTTGATCTCTATTGGACTGAAACTTGACACAAATGGCTTATTAGTAATCCATTTACTTTTTGCTTATAAGTTTGTTTTTTAACCCATAAAATCTATGAGACTGCTGAGTATCACAATTCCAGACAGAATTGGAGCTCATTAGCTTGGTAGTTCCTCGGAGTTTGCTTCATTTGATGGTTGAGAGGCTGTTGGTTTACCCCTTCATGTCTAATGGAAGTGTAGCTTCTATTCAACGAGTGTACTTTGTACAACCTTACGTCCTTACCTACTTTTAGGGTTCAAGTGAGTACTGCACCATGTATCATCCTCAAGTCAACTTACTACTTATTTTATTGGGTCATTGCATAAAATGTAACAGAACTTGGTTCAATTTCTATTCTAGGTAACCATTTTTTTTCCTAGAACAAAACCCTCAAACTTTTAGAACTTTGAATAAAACACCTCAATGTTTTTAATTTTTTTTTTATATAATCTGATTTTATGGAACTTTGGATTTGTAGGTAGTGTTCAATGTAGATACTCTTGCAAGTATGGTGGCAACAAAGAATAGTCTGCAAAGATGGATTACCGATTAAACCAACAAGTTCGAGTGAAAACCTAATAAAAGGCCAACTACCTATGTAGATACTCTATATAGTTTAATGTATTTGTTATTTTGCGTCTGATTTAAGTGCATTCTTATGTTTTTTAGGTTTAAGTGCATTCTTATGTTTTTTAGGTTGAAGATTTGTGCATGATTTCTAATTTGTATTGTTTGTGTTTTGTGTCAAGCTCACATAATTTGCATGAATTCTAACTATATAGAGTGCTAGACCATTCCAATAAGTGACTTTTGAAACGAGTAAAAACAACAAATAGACCATGACGTAGTCTATATACGTATTTCTATATACGTATTTAGATGAAATAAGAAACGTTCTTGAACTCACTTATTTTATAGATGAAGTTGCTTTTATACGTAGCCATATGAAATTTGTAGCGACAAAATTTTTTTATACAAAGGTCTATCGATTGTCCGTGTTTCTACACGGGTCTAAATCTAGTATCATATAAAGGTCATAATACAGAGTAAATAGCTAAAGCAAATTACCAAATACAAGTTGGATATCAATGAACCAAGTGTACAATTAGGCCTTTGCTTATAAGGAGGAGAGTCATCCAGCTTCTTGTCTGCCACGTCAGCATCACACCACTCAGGACTCCCCTCAGGACTCTCCATGCCTATAAGACAAGCTTCTACCCCACATGCTACCCCACATTAGTCCGCTCCTACCTCACATTAGTCCGCTCCTACCCCACATGCTACCCCACATTCGTGCGTCTTCAATCTTCTTGCTCTACCTCACATTAGTCCGTTCCTACCCCACATACTACCCCACATTCGTGCGTCTTCAATCTTCTTGCGGAGGACTAATTGGTGGGACGCAGGCCTTGGGACGCTCCATGCCAATGGAGTCCAGCGTCCTTATATATATATATATATATATATATATATATATATACATATATATATATATATATATATATATATATATATATATATATATATATATATATATATATATATATATATATATATATATATATATATATATATATATATATATATATATATATATATATATATATATATATATATATATATATATATATATATATATATATATATATATATATATATATATATATATATATATATATATATATATATATATATATATATATATATATATATATATATATATATATATATATATATATATATATATATATATATATATATATATATATATATATATATATATATATATATATATATATATATATATATATATATATATATATATATATATATATATATATATATATATATATATATATATATATATATATATATATATATATATATATATATATATATATATATATATATATATATATATATATATATATATATATATATATATATATATATATATATATATATATATATATATATATATATATATATATATATATATATATATATATATATATATATATATATATATATATATATATATATATATATATATATATATATATATATATATATATATATATATATATATATATATATATATATATATATATATATATATATATATATATATATATATATATATATATATATATATATATATATATATATATATATATATATATATATATATATATATATATATATATATATATATATATATATATATATATATATATATATATATATATATATATATATATATATATATATATATATATATATATATATATATATATATATATATATATATATATATATATATATATATATATATATATATATATATATATATATATATATATATATATATATATATATATATATATATATATATATATATATATATATATATATATATATATATATATATATATATATATATATATATATATATATATATATATATATATATATATATATATATATATATATATATATATATATATATATATATATATATATATATATATATATATATATATATATATATATATATATATATATATATATATATATATATATATATATATATATATATATATATATATATATATATATATATATATATATATATATATATGTATATATATATATATATATATATATATATATATATATATATATATTTACAGCCTATATAACATGACAAAATGTCCAATATATCATTTTCAACCTATCAATTGATGTCATTCTTTTATTTAATCTATATATATATCAACTTATGTCTCAAAACATTGATCTAAAAGAGAAAGAAAAGTCAACAAGGACGGACGAGCGTACAAAAAAGTCAAAATATTTGGTGCACGTAACTCTATTCGATCACCGAAAGCAACAAGGACTTCTTATGATTGTCGAATTTATTCAAACAAAAAGATCACGGGTTATAGTTTCATTTAACTTAACAAGATAACAAAATCCATTATGAGTAATAGTTTGCGAAAATATTTAAGAAATAATTAAATAATTATATAAACTATGATGATATGACCCAAAAAGATTTTTTATCGGGCCGGCGGCAGACAAATAAAAATTGCTAAAAAGTTAAAAAACTTTTGAAACTCAATAAAAATAACTAATTGTTTTCCAAAATTGATAAAACTTGCAACAATTTAGCGCACGAAAGTTATGCTATGTATTTAGATTTATGAAATTGAACACATGTATCATTAATTACTCGTATATATTTAATTTATTTGTAAATGTATCGATATCGACAAAAGAAAGCTCAAAGATAAACGAACAATCTTGGTCAGATGATCGAACTTGGATATAGCTGGTCCTCAGGAAGTATCCAACCATTAAAATAGGTTATTGGACACCGCTTTTCCAGCAAAATTTATATAATTGAATATGTACATTATACAATAAGAATAGCAAAAGAAGAAAAAAGTACAATAAAAATAAAAACTAAAAAAAAGATATTAATTTACAAATTAATTAAATCAACACATATCTAAATTAATTTACACTTTTTGGTTTTCTATCACCAATTTACACTTTTAAACCTTTTTCTTTAGAATAATAATTTTATTGAAATAAAATACATAAAATATAACACTCATATTTATCCCAAATATCCAATTGATTAAATAAATAAAAGATATTTTTTAATAAATAAAAAGAAACCAACTTTGCTTACAATTAGACTTCATCAAACTATAATTATAACTTATTAAAGTTATTTATAACTATAACTTATCAAATTATCAATGTTTATATATATAAAAAATATAATATATCTAATTGATAACAGTATATAATCTAAAACTTTCATGAAAACAAGTACCACAACAAAAAGTACAAAAAGTTTTTTTTAATTTCAATATTAAGAAAACTGTTACAACAACAAACCTTGATATGATATTGATAGATGAACAAGTTAAACGCTTTCGGCAATGTTTCAGTATTACTTTCTGTTACTTTTGAAAACCCCACAAACCAGCTGCTACTTTTATTGTTCTTAACAACCATGGCTAACGAAAATAAAATTACTTTTTTTTTGCAAGACATCAATGAGAACTCGACCAATTATGTAATCAAAGTTAAGATATTGCTTATTTGGAAGAGTTTGTATAAAAGAATAACTGCTACACCATACATCCTTGATATGATTTAGCATTCAATATTAATATTTAAATATCTTAATTCCTTTTTAAGTATATTTTTATATTTAATGTATAAGTATTTTTTGTTCCATATACTAATTCTTATATTGATAATGTTGTAAAACCCGTGTATTTGACACGGGTCTAAAATTTAATATGTACATTATACAATAAGAATAGCAAAAGAAGAAAAAAGTACAATAAAAATAAAAACTAAAAAAAAGATATTAATTTACAAATTAATTAAATCAACACATATCTAAATTAATTTACACTTTTTGGTTTTCTATCACCAATTTACACTTTTAAACCTTTTTCTTTAGAATAATAATTTTATTGAAATAAAATACATAAAATATAACACTCATATTTATCCCAAATATCCAATTGATTAAATAAATAAAAGATATCTTTTTAATAAATAAAAAGAAACCAACTTTGCTTACAATTAGACTTCATCAAACTATAATTATAACTTATTAAAGTTATTTATAACTATAACTTATCAAATTATCAATGTTTATATATATAAAAAATATAATATATCTAATTGATAACAGTATATAATTAAAAACTTTCATGAAGAACAAGTACCACAACAAAAAGTACAAAAAGTTTTTTTTAATTGCAATATTAAGAAACTGTTACAACAGCAAACCTTGATATGATATTGATAGATGAACAAGTTAAACGCTTTCGGCAATGTTTCAGTATTACTTTCTGTTACTTTTGAAAACCCCACAAACCAGCTGCTACTTTTATTGTTCTTAACAACCATGGCTAACGAAAATAAAATTACTTTTTTTTTGCAAGACATCAATGAGAACTCGACCAATTATGTAATCAAAGTTAAGATATTGCTTATTTGGAAGAGTTTGTATAAAAGAATAACTGCTACACCATACATCCTTGATATGATTTAGCATTCAATATTAATATTTAAATATCTTAATTCCTTTTTAAGTATATTTTTACATTTAACGTATAAGTATTTTTGTTCCATATACTAATTCTTATATTGATAATGTTGTAAAACCCGTGTATTTGACACGGGTCTAAAATCTAGTATGTACATTATACAATAAGAATAGCAAAAGAAGAAAAAAGTACAATAAAAATAAAAACTAAAAAAAGAAGAAAAGAATTTAGGTAACAATAGGATTTAATGATTTATAAACGAATTTAGAATTACCTTCGATATATTATTTCACTGACGGTGTATTTAAATAAGCAACCGGTGGTTTCCAGAGTTCTCGTGGGTTTGAGCCAAGTCCACGTTTTAGATTCTTTGGGCCACAAAAACCACCCAAGTTGAGTTGATAAAGCCCAAAATAGGTGACATACTAACGAGGCAACGAATAACAATTAAAAGTTTAAAACGCTCAGTTGCTAAACTTGTAAATCGGGTAAATTAAGGGAATCGCCTTGGAGAGTGAGTGTATTTTTTTTAACTCTGAAGATTATTATAATTTTTTTTTAACGACATCTAGGATTTCACGATAATAATTACAAGTACGTTCTCCCAACATTTGAACCATATTGAGAAACCCTAAGGTATAATCAAGACTAAAACAAAAGATCAGTTAAAAAAAGCTCAACCAGCTAATCAAGAAAATACAACACATGATTAACATAGGCTGATTATTTTTCTTAGAAATAGATTTATGGACTTAATCTTGTTTCTAGACCTTCTAATAAACATCACTAGATATTGATCCGGAGGTTTTTAACTTGAATTCCCTATGCAACTTTTGCACAATCTTAGCGCGCCTATCATATAAGAATAATAAGTGTAATAGTGGAACAAAATAAATTAACATAGTGTAAGCAAAAAATTCAATAATAATACTCCCTCCGTCCCATTAAAGGTGTCTTATTTTGAATTTTCAAAGTCTTTCTATATAAACTTTGACCTTAAATATTTTGATTTGTGTTATATAATATTTGACGAAAGTTATACTAATAGATAATACATCTAAAACTCAATCAATTCATATAACTTTCATCAAATATTATATAACACAAATCAAAATATTTAAAGTCAAAGTTTATAAAAGATGACTTTGAAAATTCAAAGTAGGACACATTTAGTGGGACAGAGGGAGTAATAAGAATGAAATGCATTTTTGGTCCCTGTGATATCACACTAGTTGCAATCTCGGTCCACACATTTGCAAAGTGGCGATTTAGGTGCCACAAGTCGGACTTTTTGGCAATCTTGGTCCAAAATTAACATTCCGTTTATATTTCACCGTTAGTGACCCCATGTGCTAGTCACGTGAAGGGTAATACCGTCTTTTCATATAAACAAAGATTTTTCTTGCAAAATAACTAAAACATAATCTTTGTCACATGACCAAAAGTGAAATTAATTTTTTAATAATAATTTTTTTAGTTAATAAATATAATATATATATATATATTGTATCTATCTTCTTCTATCATCAAAAAGAAAATCAACAACAACCATCACATATTCACAGTCACCTTTCAAATCTTCAGTATCAATAACAATTACCATCTAATACATTTCATCCCTAATAAATAAATATAACTTCTTCCTTCAATAACTCAATAGCACCCATAAACCTTTTAAATTTAAATCTGAAGCTTCCGTCAACATTAGATTCGTCCAACTTCTTTGACCACTTTCTTCTTTGTATTTATCTCAATGAATATGAAGAAATCCATCTATATTTATCTTCATATCCATACAAGAAATTACATCTTTTCCGGCGGTGGTGGGTGATGATGAAAACAGGCGGTGATGGGTGATGATAGAGACAGGCGGCGGTGGTTGGTGTTGGTAGCTCTGACGGGTGTGAGTGGGGATAATGATGGTGACGAAGAAGATGAAGAAACAGATCTGATGGGTTCACCACCGCCGCGGTCGCTCTTTCGATTCACCGCCACCGTCTCTCTCGGATCCACCACAGCCGCCACCTTCAGATCCGCCGCAGCCATTCATGATACTCAAAGAACTCTCTTTGTCGGATCTTCGTTGTCAGATCTTCTTGGCCGGATCTTCGTCGTCTTTTGCTGTAGTGGACTAAATTTTTGTTGGGTATTGTTGTTGATAATGATGATTGTAGATAAGGTGATGTTTTTTTTGGTAAATTTTTGATACCCAAATTTTTTGTTTTGTTATTGTTGTAGATAATGGTGATTATATACGTGCCTAAATATTTTTTTTTGTTATTGTAGATAATGGTGATGATTTTTTTTGGTAAAAACTGTATCCCAAAATTTTTTTTTTTTTTTGTTATGTAGATAATGGTGATTATATACGATTTTTTTTTTTGTTATTGTAGATAATGGTGATGATTTTTAAACGCCACGCGTACCCCGACCATAGAATAAAAGGTAACCGGACCAGAAACTTTCCGCGGCGATATCGCCGCGGAAAGTCGGAAAAGACAAATGACTGCAACCAACCACCAGCATTAATTGCGCAGACTTTGACCAAACTTTCCGCGGCGATATCGCCGCGGAAAGTCGGAAAAGACAAATGACTGTAACAACCACCAGCATTAATTGCGTGATGACTTTGACCAAACTTTCCGCGGCGATATCGCCGCGGAAAGTCTCCTCGAATTTCGCGATTCAAACTTGACCGTCCGTTTCTTTCTTATTAAACCTTCTTTTCTTCTTATCCCCATCACTTCTTTTTCTTCTTTTCTTCCTGCCGAACGAAACCAACATCAAAATACACCTCCAAAATCAAAATACACCTCTTTTCTCCAATTATTCCGGCAAACTTTCCGGCCAACTTTCCGCGGCGACTTTCCTTACCACCATCCCCATCTCTCTTTTAAAATACCAAACAAATCTCAACCAAAACCCTATTTTTTAAATCCGGCCATCACTTTTTCCGGCGAGTTTTCCGGCCATTTTTCCCGACAAGGTATGTATTTTCCGGCCATCACCCTTTATTTTTGCTTTTATTTCTGGCCATTACCCTTTTTTGTTTGCTTTTATTTGTTTTTTGATAGTTTAGGTTTATGTTTGTATTTTATTTTCTATAGATTTTTTAGGTTTATTAGTATTGTAAATTGATGTGTTAGGATTATTAGTTAGTATTGTCATTGTTATAAGTGAAAATTAGTGGTTTGTAATTGTTGTTATTCTTGTGTTATTGGTAAGCAAATTGTTAGTGTTAATATGTTAGTGTTGTCAAAAATCCCCAATAGTTTAAGAAAAAATGAAGTAGAAAAAAATCATAAAAGATAGGTAGAAAAGATTATATAGAAAAAGGTAATTTGTATAAAATTAGATTATATAAGTATAAAAATAAAGTTTTAACAAAACTTTTAAAAAAAAATTATAAAAAAACAAGGTATAAAAAAAGAAACATAAATAAATAAATATAAAAAAATATATATAACTAGAGTATATAAGTATGAAAAACAAGTTTTAAAAAAATACTATCAAAATAAGTGAAAAAGAAATATAAAACAAATTTAAATAAGTATATAAAATTATAACTTTAAAAATATAACAAAATTTAAGTACGAAAAAAAGAAATATAAAACAAGTTTAAATAGTATAAAAGAAATATATAAAATTATAACTTTAAAAATATAACAAAATTTAAGTACGAAAAAAAAGAAATATAAAACAAGTTTAAATAGTATAAAAGAAATATATAAAATTATAACTTTCAAAATATACGTATAAAAGTAATAAAAACATAAGTTGTAAATAGTATAAAAGTAAAATGTGACAATTTGTATAAAATGTATATTAAAAATGAAGTATAAAAAGTATATACAAAAATAACTATAAAAAGATATATATATATATAAGTAACTATAAAAAACTTTTAAAAAATTAATATAAAATACTTGTAGAAAATATAACAAAATTTAAGTACGAAAATAAAAATATAAAACAAATTTAAATAAGTATATAAAATTTTAACCTTTTAAAAATAACTATAAAAGTAATAAAAAGATAAGTTATAAATAGTATAAAAGTAAATGTGACAATTTTACCTTTATCGTATTGTTGTATGTATTATTAATATGGGTATAATTTGATTTGTAATTTGCAGTATAAATGGCTACAGTTCATGGTGGGGATGGTGGTAATGACCCACCACGTAAATCGTGGGTACGGAAAATTTGGGGCTGCGCCGGGAGCGGTGGTAAGAAATTTTGTGTTTCTATATATTATTTTTTATTTATGGACTTCATGTGAAATTAATAATTCTTTTGTTTTGTAGCACCTAAAAAAGGTCGGGGGAAGAACCAGGCACTAAACCTGGAGAAAAAGTTTCAAGAACAAGGTCGGCTTGAAGTTGATTTTGACACGAAAAGGTTTAAGACGTGGCACGCGGTGGGGGAATCGGGGTCTATGTTTAAAAGCTATATAGGGACATTGGTTCGTGGTAGTGGGGTCCCTATGACTTATGACTCATGGTCGGATGTGCCCCCGCAAGATAAGGCGTTCCTAATTCCAGCCTTAAACGTACAATCTCTATAATATTATATTCCTAAATTGATATTTTGTGAAAATATTATATATATATATAACTATTATATATATATATATATATATATATATATATATATATATATATATATATATATATATATATATATATATATATATATATATATATATATATATATATATATATATATATATATATATATATATATATATATATATATATATATATATATATATATATATATATATATATATATATATATATATATATATATATATATATATATATATATATATATATATATATATATATATATATATATATATATATATATATATATATATATATATATATATATATATATATATATATATATATATATATATATATATATATATATATATATATATATATATATATATATATATATATATATATATATATATATATATATATATATATATATATATATATATATATATATATATATATATATATATATATATATATATATATATATATATATATATATATATATATATATATATATATATATATATATATATATATATATATATATATATATATATATATATATATATATATATATATATATATATATATATATATATATATATATATATATATATATATATAGCTACTTATGTAAATGTCTCTTTTTAAGTTATATGTTAAGTATTACTTACTCATTTTATCAATATATATATATATATATATACTTTAACGTGATTCAGGACAAGCTCAAGGAGAAGAAGGAGGAGCGTGAACGGGACCCCGTCCCAACACCGCAGCCAGAACTTTTTCCGGCTACATTTGGAAACCGGTCGGGCCACCGCCGTGGCCTAGGGAGGATCGTTCGGGGTGTGGGAGACACAGAGTATGACTACACTCATTTGACGCAGCCACAGGGTAGTCATATCCATCATGGTCAGGGTAGCCAGGGTGGACCATCTCATGCTCAGGGTAGCCAGGCTGGAGCATCGCAGACCCCTTTCGATCTCAACTTTGATCCTCCGCAGGTGGCTTGGTTTGATGCTGATGCTGTATTTAATTGGTCCGATGCTGCACATGCTCATGGCTCGCAAAGTGATCCCTCCTCTACATATGACTCGCAATTTGCTCCCACCTCTCCGTTCTCTTTAGGATCTATAAATTTGGGTAATGATGATGATGAGGACAATGATAATTATTAGTATTTGGTTGTTATAAACAATATATTTTTAAACATGGGTGTTAATTGTGTTTGTGGTTTAGTTATAAATTTATATTATGTTGTGTTGGTTATGATATTCATGTTTAACAATATAGTCATTAGTATACGTATATGTAAAAAGTGAAAAAAATATATGTAAACAGGGAAAAAAATTAAACATCAAATATTGATCGACCCAAAAGGACACAAACTTTTCCTTGTACGGTGAAAGCCACTCCTTCTGCAAGTACTTGTACATCTCTGTAAATTGACTATTGGGTTAAAACGGGTGGATATATGTGATTTACCAAAAAAGTAAAAAAAAATTCAAAAAATCATGTGCACTAAACATACTGTCTAAATCTTTTCCCATCTTTTCTTTTAAATCCTTTTCATTTTCGGTGTACTCTTCTAGCGTCCGCGATTCATAAAGTTTTTTCCACCATCCGTAAAAAGGCCCCCATTTGCCTTGCGCGATGAATGCTGGCATGCAATGTTTGTCGATGTTTCTCCATATGTGGGTTCTACAAAGTAAATGATATGTTTCCGGCATAACAGTTTTGCATGCTTTCATGAGGGCCAGATCCCTGTCCGTGAGTACGACACGTACATCAAACCCTTCACCTAGGGTCGACTTCAAACACTCCAACACCCATCTATAATTATGTTCCTGTTCACTTGTGATAAATGCGTACGATATGCTGAAAGTCCTGTTTGTTGAAGTCACCCCAACAATCTCGACCAATGGCATGTTGTACAAGTTGGTTTTGTACGTGGCGTCTATTTGGATAACCCAAGGAAATGCACGCCACAACTCAAAGGAAGTCGGATGTATAAAAAACAGATATTTTACTATATATATATATATATATATATATATATATATATATATATATATATATATATATATATATATATATATATATATATATATATATATATATATATATATATATATATATATATATATATATATATATATATATATATATATATATATATATATATATATATATATATATATATATATATATATATATATATATATATATATATATATATATATATATATATATATATATATATATATATATATATATATATATATATATATATATATATATATATATATATATATATATATATATATATATATATATATATATATATATATATATATATATATATATATATATATATATATATATATATATATATATATATATATATATATATATATATATATATATATATATATATATATATATATATATATATATATATATATATATATATATATATATATATATATATATATATATATATATATATATATATATATATATATATATATATATATATATATATATATATATATATATATATATATATATATATATATATATATATATATATATATATATATATATATATATATATATATATATATATATATATATATATATATATATATATATATATATATATATATATATATATATATATATATATATATATATATATATATATATATATATATATATATATATATATATATATATATATATATATATATATATATATATATATATATATATATATATATATATATATATATATATATATATATATATATATATATATATATATATATATATATATATATATATATATATATATATATATATATATATATATATATATATATATATATATATATATATATATATATATATATATATATATATATATATATATATATATATATATATATATATATATATATATATATATATATATATATATATATATATATATATATATATATATATATATATATATATATATATATATATATATATATATATATATATATATATATATATATATATATATATATATATATATATATATATATATATATATATATATATATATATATATATATATATATATATATATATATATATATATATATATATATATATATATATATATATATATATATATATATATATATATATATATATATATATATATATATATATATATATATATATATATATATATATATATATATATATATATATATATATATATATATATATATATATATATATATATATATATATATATATATATATATATATATATATATATATATATATATATATATATATATATATATATATATATATATATATATATATATATATATATATATATATATATATATATATATATATATATATATATATATATATATATATATATATATATATATATATATATATATATATATATATATATATATATATATATATATATATATATATATATATATATATATATATATATATATATATATATATATATATATATATATATATATATATATATATATATATATATATATATATATATATATATATATATATATATATATATATATATATATATATATATATATATATATATATATATATATATATATATATATATATATATATATATATATATATATATATATATATATATATATATATATATATATATATATATATATATATATATATATATATATATATATATATATATATATATATATATATATATATATATATATATATATATATATATATATATATATATATATATATATATATATATATATATATATCTCTCTTTTAATTCAAGAATTTATATATTTTTATGTTTATATATAATTTATATTATATTATATATATTATATATATATATATATATATATATATATATATATATATATCTATAAAACGAGAGCGATATAAAACGAAAGCGATATAAAATGAAAGCAGGTATGAACCAAGAGCGATATAAAATGAAAGCAGGTATGAACCAAGAGCGATATAAAATGAAAGCAGGTATGAACCAAGAGCGATATAAAATGAAAGCAGGTATGAACCAAGAGCGATATAAAATGAAAGCAGGTATGAACCAAGAGCGATATAAAATGAAAGCAGGTATGAACCAAGAGCGATATAAAATGAAAGCAGGTATGAACCAAGAGCGATATAAAATGAAAGCAGGTATGAACCAAGAGCGATATAAAATGAAAGCAGGTATGAACCAAGAGCGATATAAAATGAAAGCAGGTATGAACCAAGAGCGATATAAAATGAAAGCAGGTATGAACCAAGAGCGATATAAAATGAAAGCAGGTATGAACCAAGAGCGATATAAAATGAAAGCAGGTATGAACCAAGAGCGATATAAAATGAAAGCAGGTATGAACCAAGAGCGATATAAAATGAAAGCAGGTATGAACCAAGAGCGATATAAAATGAAAGCAGGTATGAACCAAGAGCGATATAAAATGAAAGCAGGTATGAACCAAGAGCGATATAAAATGAAAGCAGGTATGAACCAAGAGCGATATAAAATGAAAGCAGGTATGAACCAAGAGCGATATAAAATGAAAGCAGGTATGAACCAAGAGCGATATAAAATGAAAGCAGGTATGAACCAAGAGCGATATAAAATGAAAGCAGGTATGAACCAAGAGCGATATAAAATGAAAGCAGGTATGAACCAAGAGCGATATAAAATGAAAGCAGGTATGAACCAAGAGCGATATAAAATGAAAGCAGGTATGAACCAAGAGCGATATAAAATGAAAGCAGGTATGAACCAAGAGCGATATAAAATGAAAGCAGGTATGAACCAAGAGCGATATAAAATGAAAGCAGGTATGAACCAAGAGCGATATAAAATGAAAGCAGGTATGAACCAAGAGCGATATAAAATGAAAGCAGGTATGAACCAAGAGCGATATAAAATGAAAGCAGGTATGAACCAAGAGCGATATAAAATGAAAGCAGGTATGAACCAAGAGCGATATAAAATGAAAGCAGGTATGAACCAAGAGCGATATAAAATGAAAGCAGGTATGAACCAAGAGCGATATAAAATGAAAGCAGGTATGAACCAAGAGCGATATAAAATGAAAGCAGGTATGAACCAAGAGCGATATAAAATGAAAGCAGGTATGAACCAAGAGCGATATAAAATGAAAGCAGGTATGAACCAAGAGCGATATAAAATGAAAGCAGGTATGAACCAAGAGCGATATAAAATGAAAGCAGGTATGAACCAAGAGCGATATAAAATGAAAGCAGGTATGAACCAAGAGCGATATAAAATGAAAGCAGGTATGAACCAAGAGCGATATAAAATGAAAGCAGGTATGAACCAAGAGCGATATAAAATGAAAGCAGGTATGAACCAAGAGCGATATAAAATGAAAGCAGGTATGAACCAAGAGCGATATAAAATGAAAGCAGGTATGAACCAAGAGCGATATAAAATGAAAGCAGGTATGAACCAAGAGCGATATAAAATGAAAGCAGGTATGAACCAAGAGCGATATAAAATGAAAGCAGGTATGAACCAAGAGCGATATAAAATGAAAGCAGGTATGAACCAAGAGCGATATAAAATGAAAGCAGGTATGAACCAAGAGCGATATAAAATGAAAGCAGGTATGAACCAAGAGCGATATAAAATGAAAGCAGGTATGAACCAAGAGCGATATAAAATGAAAGCAGGTATGAACCAAGAGCGATATAAAATGAAAGCAGGTATGAACCAAGAGCGATATAAAATGAAAGCAGGTATGAACCAAGAGCGATATAAAATGAAAGCAGGTATGAACCAAGAGCGATATAAAATGAAAGCAGGTATGAACCAAGAGCGATATAAAATGAAAGCAGGTATGAACCAAGAGCGATATAAAATGAAAGCAGGTATGAACCAATTTTCGTTTACTTATAGCCCAATGAGCAAACACCATACACTGTTGACCAACAATTTCCATTTGTCTTTTTCGACTTTCCGCGGCGATGTCGCCGCGGAAAGTCGAAAAAGACAAATGGACAAAAGTAGCTGTCGACTGTCACAGCTACTTTTGTCCATTTGTCTTACTCGACTTTCCGCGGCGATGTCGCCGCGGAAAGTCGAGTAAGACAAATGGATACTGTTGACTGTCATAGTCAACAGTATCCGTACACTGTACGTGACTTTCCGCGGCGACATCGCCGCGGATAGTCTGGTCCGGTTACCCTTTATTAGGTCGGACTACATGGCGCCTTTTTTTTGGTAAATTTTTTTTTTTTGTTATTTGTTGTTGTGAGTGATGATTACATAACGGTGATGATTTTTTTTTTGGTAAATTTTTGTTGTTGTTATGGTTGCTGTGAATGATGATTTTTTTTTTTTTTTTTGGTAAATTTTTTTTTTTTGGTAAATTTTTTTTTTTTGGTAAATTTTTTTTTTTTTTTTTTTTTGTTATTGTTGCTGTGAATGATGATTACAGATAATGGAGGGAAATTGACGGAAAGTTAAAACTGGACCAAGATTGCCAAAAACTCACTTGTGACACCAGAATCGCAACTTTGTAAATGTTTGGACCGAGATTGCAACTAGTGTGATATCACAGGGACCATAAATGCATTTCGTTCGAATAATAATAACTATAAGTTGTATACGAACCTTATATATAACAATGAAAAGGGTATAACAAAGATCAAATGTATAAAAAAAGTCCGTCCTTTAAAAACTCAAAAAATTATACCAATTGACAATCTATTTTTTGGGCCTTCTAATATAACATATGGGTTATATAACTTAAAAGCCAAACCAACAAAAGCCCAAACAAATAAGAAAAAAGTTTAAAGTTTAAATGCCTTTTCTTTTTTTTTTCAAACCAAAGACGTGTCAATCATCATCCACCGTTGATTTAAAGATCCAAGGGCCACCACACACCATCCCTCAACTTATCTCGCAACAACAAAACTATACATATACATACACCTACAAGACATATATAAATTTGCAATTCCATAATACACAGATGAAACTCATGAAAACCAACACACATACCTCCTCCTCCTTCTTCTTCCTCCAAATTTCATCAACTTAAAAAACACACACAATACACCATTCACTGTGTGTTTTCTTTTTCCTTAACTTAACCACTTTCCATCATTCAGATCTGTTTCAATTTCATATTTCTCTAACCAGATCTTTCTTTTTTTCATGAAACATTCATAGCTAAACTCCTCCTTCTTCTTCCTCCAAATTTCATCAACTTAAAAAACACACACAATACACCATTCACTGTGTGTTTTCTTTTTCCTTAACTTAACCACTTTCCATCATTCAGATCTGTTTCAATTTCATATTTCTCTAACCAGATCTTTCTTTTTTTCATGAAACATTCATAGCTAAAATTTTTCATTTTTTTTTTTGTGTAAAATGGAAAAATTAGAAAAAAGAATAGCAAGACAACAACAACAAGGGGGACAAAGCACAACAGATTTGTTTTTAAGATGGGGAAATAAAAAAAGGCTAAGATGTGTTAGAGTTAGACACCCTGATGATAATACTACTGACCCATCTTTTGCAGTTTCCGGTCGCCGGAGAATTCGCCGGAAAATTAATTCCCATTTTGTTTCTTTTAGTTCTGATAATAATCATAATAATGATATTCATGAACCTCCTTCTTCTTTTCCACATCCACCACCATCTACTCGTCTGACAAGGTAAAAATAGTTTGACAATTTTATATTTTACAAAAAAAACTTATAAAATAGTTTTTTTTTCTAAAAAAAATAAAATCTGATGGGCTTGTTGTATTTCCACGTTTAAAGCAAGAAATCCATCCAAGCTTGAAACTTTTCTAATGGTCTTGATGTAATCTTACAAATGAAGTTTCAAAAGTATTATTTTTCAGAAATCTTTTTAAAAGGGGAGAGATTTGTTAATAGAAAATTCATTGGATTTGTTATAATTGTGATTGAAAGGGAAAATCCACCAAAGATTGAAGCTTTTTAATGGGTTTGATTTGATGTTGCAGATTAAACTGAAAAACAAATTCTTTTGAGTGAAAACAGGAAAAATTGTAGAATTTTGCACCGAGTGTGCTTCAAGATTTGCATAAATCAAGTTTTTTGATTTTATAATAAAGCAAGAAATTTGCTGTATTTGCAATGAAACAAGAAATTTGTTTGATTTGCAATAAAACAAGAAACTTTGTTTCATGTACAAGCTGTAAATTTTGTTAAGAAAATTAATATTATCTAAATGGTTTTTTTCAATATATTTACAATAAAACATAGATTTGTTTAATTTCTGCTATCCAGAGATGAATTAATAGAAAATTTGGTACAAATTGGGAATTTTGTTAAACATATTTTTTATTAAAAAAAATTCATATAGGCATGCTTCACAAATTACAAAAAATAAAGAATTTTTGTTACAGGAATTCTGAGGCAGCAACAACTTTAAGATCGGAAAGCAGCCGGAAATCCTCATCGGAAAGGGGGCATGCGGCGGTGGGGGTGGTTGAGAAGCCAAAGATCTCCGCCGTAGACGGCGGAGCCGGAGGAGTAAATGAAAGCAGTAACAGTAAAAGTAAACATGTATGGCCAAAACTATACATAGCATTAACAAGCAAAGAAAAAGAAGAAGATTTCATGGCAATGAAAGGTTGTAAGCCTTCTCATAGGCCCAAGAAAAGGCCCAAGATTATCCAAAGAACTATACTTGTAAGTGAAATCTTCATTTTTTTTTTCATCTTCTATGTTTCTTCCTACATCTTCTATGTTTTTTTCAAAAAACATAAGTTGGTTTTCAATTAAAAAAAAATTAATGTTTTTTTTTAAACTTATTTTGTGTAAATAGATTTTTACCATTTATAAATGGGTTGATTTTCTTTCCCTCATATTTTTTTAAAAATTCATTTGAGCATGTATATGGGTTTTCCCCCCCATTTTAAGGTAATTAAAGGTTAAGATTTTAATAAAAAGGTGAAAAGGTGATTGGCTGATTGTGCTACGTTGTATTAGCATTTTAATTTGGGGAATTTTTTTTTTCTTCTCCACGTTTGTATAAAGAGAATTCTTCAATTTATGTGTACTTTTTCCTGATATCTCCAAGTTTTGTACTGTAGTTTCTTTGTTAAATGTTTGGATTCAAATTTTATTTATTTTCCTAAACAAAAGCCAAGTTACTTGTTTTATTTTTTGCAAGAGGTACATGTTATTAATGCACAACTTGTTAGTTTTAGCCTCTTTTGGAATAATATACGAGTATTATTATGTATGTATAAATGGGTTTTGTTTATTTTCGAGCTGATATTATCTAAACTTTTAGTTGACCTCATTTTTCATAATTTGTCTTTGTGATATAAATAAATCTTGATATGGGAGAAGCATTAATTGTAACTTTTATATATAGTTTAACCACATGCAGAAAGTATATATGAGTATATGACATCCTCAAAAATTTAAATATCCAACTAATCACAATTTGAAAGTTTTGTTGCAAGTGGTACAAGTTGGTTGTGCTTGATTGTGTGGAATTTTGGCCATTGGTGGGAGAAAAGAATATTAGTTGAAAAATGATTATTTTCTTTACACCAATACTCTTTTTTTATTTGGCCATATTTTACTAACATGACCCTCTTTTATTGTAATTGTAAATTGAAATGGAGCAGTTAGCAAGTCCAGGGGCATGGTTGACCGATATGTGCCAAGAGAGATATGAGGTCAGAGAAAAAAAGAGCACCAAGAAGGTATTTTCATAACCATTTTACAATGAATTTACTTCTAATTTAATCAATAAATTTTGTTTTGACAGTAATGTTACAAAGATGCCAACATAACCAAATCTGTAAAAAGAATTATTGTTAGAAACTATGTAGTACAAATGTATAATTGTATCATGGTACTACTTTATTGATCTGGTAAAGTAAAAAAGTTTTTTCATATGATAATTGTGACAATGTTTTTTGAATTGCATGCAGAGACCAACTGGATTGAAGGCAATGGGAAACATGGAGAGTGATTCAGAATGATGATTCGTAAACTCTTCAATTATGGTTTTTTTGGACTAGTTTTTGTACATCTATATTAATTATCAACCTTAAGAATGAAATCTATGATGTCCATTGCTTTTCTTTTGTCTCAAGCATTGTTGTATCTCCAGTATATGCTATTTTGTTATCCTTCTAATGTATTGGATGGCAATCGGCATCATGATGTATCAGTAATGCAATTGTCATGTACATAAAAAAGTACTACATTCAACTTCGCCAAGTAATAGCTTTATTGGTTTATTTTGCCAATCTAACAAAGAGATGATTTTATCGACCATCAATAAATGAATTGTTATTGGAAGGGTTTGGATTCAATCCCAGTATGGACAAAAATGCACCCATGGCTGAACACATGGGTTTCCCCATAAATTACTAATTACTAATTTCTATTTTTAACGCAAACTTTGTTTATTTGCTTTTTAAAAGCTTTACCTAACTTTTATAACTTCTATTTTTGACACATACTTTGGGTATGTTTGGGAGGGAGCTTTTAGGAGCTTTTAGGGGCTTCAAGCTTCAAGCTTTTGAGAAAAAGCTCCCACCCAATGAAAAGACTTGTTTGGATAAAAGAGCTTCAAGCTTTTAGGCCCATAGAAAAAGCTCCTTTTTGTAACGCTACTATTGCTAGCGTTGGAGAAAAGCTAGAAGCTTTTGGTACATAAATTACTTAATTAACCTTCCAACAATATAAAAAAACCCCACGTACTATCCATAAAAAATCCCTATCTTCAACCTCTCCTCCATACGGTCATGGCATTAAAACCCTAATAGGCATATTCTGTTTCAGACTATCTTAATTTCGTCTGCTATTGATCCTCCTCAAGCATTCTCTCGTTGGCAGGTAAAGCCATTCTTTTGTTGCACTAGCTTCTAGCATTTAATTTCTTATGATATATCATGTGCAGACAAGTTGTGTAGTTATGATCTATATTTATATATGGTGTGCCTAATATTGATTTTGTTTCTATCACGTAATAATTGAATGTCGTAATTGAACTTTCGTAAGTATTGATTGAATGTCGCCAATTGCGTTTTTCTTTTATAAAGCGAACCATGTTAAATAAACAGTAGTATATAGCGAACAATGGAATACGGAATATTGTCTCTTATGTTAGACTAAGACGATAATCTATCAACGAGTACGTACGACAAATTTTGATGTTATATATAGAGCTTGAAATAACATACATGTTAATAGTACCTGCATGTATATATGTTGATCAAGATGAAACATGTATAGTATATAATTAAAGGATTCACAGTGTTCTAATTGTCTTGGTCATATATTATTCTCATTCAGTAACTAATTGTAGAATTATAACTTTAGATGGATTAATTTAGTACTTTTTACCACATAACTTTTGTCAACAATTTTTACCACATAACTTTTGTTTTTTATAACTTTTGTCAACAATTTTTACCACATAACTTTTGGTTTTTTAACTTTTGTCAACAATTTTTACCACATAACTTTTGTACATTTTTACCACATAACTTTTGTCACAATTTTTACCACATAACTTTTGTTTTTTATAACTTTTGTCAACAATTTTTACCACATAACTTTTGGTTTTTTAACTTTTGTCAACAATTTTTACCACATAACTTTTGGTTTTTTAACTTTTGTCACAATTTTTTAACTTTTGTCAACAATTTTTACCACATAACTTTTGGTTTTTTAACTTTTGTCAACAATTTTTACCACATAACTTTTGTTTTTTATAACTTTTGTCAACACTTTTCACCACATAACTTTTGTTTTTTAACTTTTGTCAACAATTTTTACCAAATAACTTTTGGTTTTTTAACTTTTGTCACGAAAGCTTCATTTTTGTAACGCTACTATTGCTAGCGTTGGAGAAAAGCTAGAAGCTTTTGGTACATAAATTACTTAATTAACCTTCCAACAATATAAAAAAACCCCACGTACTATCCATAAAAAATCCCTATCTTCAACCTCTCCTCCATACGGTCATGGCATTAAAACCCTAATAGGCATATTCTGTTTCAGACTATCTTAATTTCGTCTGCTATTGATCCTCCTCAAGCATTCTCTCGTTGGCAGGTAAAGCCATTCTTTTGTTGCACTAGCTTCTAGCATTTAATTTCTTATGATATATCATGTGCAGACAAGTTGTGTAGTTATGATCTATATTTATATATGGTGTGCCTAATATTGATTTTGTTTCTATCACGTAATAATTGAATGTCGTAATTGAACTTTCGTAAGTATTGATTGAATGTCGCCAATTGCGTTTTTCTTTTATAAAGCGAACCATGTTAAATAAACAGTAGTATATAGCGAACAATGGAATACGGAATATTGTCTCTTATGTTAGACTAAGACGATAATCTATCAACGAGTACGTACGACAAATTTTGATGTTATATATAGAGCTTGAAATAACATACATGTTAATAGTACCTGCATGTATATATGTTGATCAAGATGAAACATGTATAGTATATAATTAAAGGATTCACAGTGTTCTAATTGTCTTGGTCATATATTATTCTCATTCAGTAACTAATTGTAGAATTATAACTTTAGATGGATTAATTTAGTACAGGTATTACATTTGATTCTGGAAAAAAAAACTTATATATATATATATATGGTGTAGCTACTTATAAACTCATGTTGCAATTGTGTATATATAGTTGCTGTAGCTACTTATAAACTCATGTTGCAATTGTGTATATATAGTTGCTAGATGGAATCTAAAAACACAAATTGATATTATTATGGCTACATTTGCGTTGCATAACTATATTCGTAATTCTCAAGAAGACATCTTGTTTACTACAATGGAACAATATCCAAATTACATACCACGAGATGAACTACATGATGTTAGTAACCGTGACATAAGCATCGACGGTGTATCTGGGGGAAGAACGAATGAGATGAAACAAGTTCGTAACAACATTGCTACTCTGATATGGAATGCACGTCATTAGTGATTAGTATTATTATATTATGTTTTCGAGTGTTTGTAAACGATTATGTTTTACTTTGTTAAAATGACCATGCTATATTTAATTATGAAAGAAATTGTGTGTATGTCTATTTTTGTCATTTTACATATATTGTTAACAGCTACAGCTACTCTGCCAAACACCTAAATTTATCTAACAGCTACAGCCTCCAGCTTTTAGTTACAGCTACCAGCTTTCAGCCACCAGCTACCAGCTACCAGCTAGTTTTGCCAAACACACCCTTGTTTATAGTTTTCTTATAGCTACAGGAAACTTGGATTGTTTAACATTTCTGCCACGAAACTTTTAACCTTTTTATTTTTGACACAAAATTTTTGTTTTATTTAGTTTTTAAACTTTTATTTTTCTAACTTTTGTCACGAAAGTTATAATCTCTTTACTTTTTATCACATAAATTCACTAAAGTTTTCGCCCTTTTACTTTTTGCCACATCACTTTCGTTTCTTTTACTTTTCGCACGAAAGTTTCGTTTTATTTACTTTTTATACTTTTATTTTTCTAACTTTTGCCAAGAAAGTTTCATTATCTTACTTTTCACCACATAACTTTTGTTTTTTAACTTTTGTCAACAATTTTTACCACATAACTTTTGGTTTTTTAACTTTTGTCACGAATTTTTACCAATAACTTTTGTACATTTTCACCACATAACTTCTGTTTTTTTTATAACTTTTGTCAACAATTTTTACCACATAACTTTTGGTTTTTTTAACTTTTGTCAACAATTTTTACCATATAACTTTTGGTTTTTTAACTTTTGTCACAATTTTTATAACTTTTGTTTTTTACCACATAACTTTTATTTTTTTAACTTTTGTCAATACTTTTCACCACATAACTTTTGTTTTTTAACTTTTGTCAACAATTTTTACCAAATAACTTTTGGTTTTTTAACTTTTGTCACGAAAGCTTCATTTTATTTAGTTTTGTACATAGAGTTTTCGCACATAACTTTCAATTTTTTAAACTTTTCGCACGAAAGTTTTGTTTTCGTTACTTTTTATACTTTTTATTTTCTACTTTCGACACGAAAGTTTCATTTTCATTACTTTTTACCACATAACTTTTGTCAACAAAGTTTCATTTCTTAACTTTTTACCACAAAGCTTTTAAGTTTTTCAAGTTCAGCCATCAAAGAAACAATTAATATTTGTTGCCAACAACCGGATAATCACAGACCAATAGAAGAATATAACACTATGAAACGGTGTTTCTACTATAACAAAAAACTTAGCCTTTTAATATTATTTTGCACTAATTTTCATTGTTCGTTGTATACCTTTCAGCCTTGGTACGCTTTTGTAATATACATTTATCGTTATGCATGTATTACGACTTCATATAGTTACAAATTTTACGTATTGCTATGTGTCCCGGGGCAACGCCCGGGCACAAAAACTAGTTACTAATATTTTCGTGAATTAACATCAAGTATGAAGTATATGCATAGACAATGTTGTTAAGCATTAATTTTAAGAAAAAAAACTAATTTCAGTTCAGATGATGCTTTTTAATAGGCTTTGACTATGTATGTGGGTTGGAGTGTGGGTTGCACACAACCAATGCGAAAACACCGTCGCCATTGATATAGGTTGGGCATAGATTGCAGACCCATGGGTTGGTTGGAAAAATAAAATTGAGATGGAATAAAAAATTAATTGCAAGTATGGGTTAGGAAATATGGCTTGGATTGAGTTGCTAAGGCACTTAGAGCATCTCCAATGGTTATGTTTTTTTTAAATTGATCAAAAGCTTTTTTAAATAGTGAAAAGTTTTACAAAAAGCATTTAAAAACTACCATTGGAGATGCTTTTAGAGAGATCAAGAAAATTTTGATACAAAAATCAATTACTATAGTCTTGCAAAAGTACACAAGACGCTTCCCTTTTGTCAACTTCATATATTTAGTACTTTCTTTTTTTTTTAGAACGACATAAATATTATTAATAGAAAATGACCGACTAGCAAGTTACTAGCGATCATAATAAGTCAGAACCAAATACAAAAAATGACAACTCATACTAGCACTATATAAAAAAAACTAACTCACCCATAACAAGAAACAGTTCAATCTTCATGTCCATAGCATATAGGATTCTCTTTCCATCTTAGCCAAGATATATTTTGCTTTTTACTTCGGTTTGTAATCCAAATATAAGAGGTCGAAACTATAGAGTTTAAGACATCCTCCCCTTTATCCCGGATGCCATTATGAATGAAGTTATTTTTAGCTTTCTAAATGGACCACCACCAAACGAACATAATTGCCTTCAATCTCGAATGAATAATGTGAGGTAAGTGCTGATCGTCAATCCAATTAAGCACAACTTTCGGTGACATCTTTGGAAAATCAAGTCTAGTCCATTGTCTAATTCTCATACCCGTATCAACGACCAAGCAGCAGTTTTTAAACACATGAAGGAGCGTCTCTATACCATTTTGACATTGCAGACATCGAAATGTGTTCATGTCAATACCTCTAGCAAACAAATTAGAAAATGTGGGGAGGCAATCACGAAGCAATCTCCAAACAAACAGATTTACTTTCTTTGGTACCAAAGAAATCCAACTAGTTTTTGTGGGGTTCTTAAACTCGAGGGTTTTATGATCAATATAGGTACGGACCTGAGCCACCGAGAAGTGAGCCTTGTTATTAAGCGACCAGACCCATTTATCTTCCTTGTCTGCCTTTAGGGAAATTGGTAGCATCTTAATCATATCATCGAGCTGCTGTTGTTCTCTATCGGGCCGAATCGGTCTTCGCCAAACCCAATTCCACATGGAGTTAATAAATCTTTCACTAATTGTACAATCCTTCTCCATTGCCAATGCATATAAACGTGGGAAATCTACAGCAAGAGATTTATTTCCAACCCATACATCTTTCCAAAACAAAGTATTATTCCCATTCCCAATATCTCTTTTAATAAATTCGTTTTCTACATTAGGGAAGAATAAAAAAAACCAAAAAAAAAAAAAAAAAAAAAAAAAAAAAACAAAAAACAAAAAACAAAAAAAAACAAAAACACAAACACAAATCAAAAACCAAAATCAAACAAACCTGTCCAAAAAAACAAAATAAAAATATACAATCGTAAAAAAAAAAAAAAAAAAAAAAAAAAAAAAAAAAAAAAAAAAAACCGAAAAAAAAAAAAAAAAAAAAAAAAAAAAAAAAAAAAAAAAAAAACCGAAAAAACCGAAAAAACCGAAAAAACCGAAAAAACCGAAAAAACCGAAAAAACCGAAAAAACCGAAAAAACCGAAAAAACCGAAAAAACCGAAAAAACCGAAAAAACCGAAAAAACCGAAAAAACCGAAAAAACCGAAAAAACCGAAAAAACCGAAAAAACCGAAAAAACCGAAAAAACCGAAAAAACCGAAAAAACCGAAAAAACCGAAAAAACCGAAAAAACCGAAAAAACCGAAAAAACCGAAAAAACCGAAAAAACCGAAAAAACCGAAAAAACCGAAAAAACCGAAAAAACCGAAAAAACCGAAAAAACCGAAAAAACCGAAAAAACCGAAAAAACCGAAAAAACCGAAAAAACCGAAAAAACCAAAAAACCAAAAAAAAAAAAAAAAAAAAAAAAAAAAAACAAAAAACAAAAAACAAAAAAAAACAAAAACACAAACACAAATCAAAAACCAAAATCAAACAAACCTGTCCAAATAAAAAATAAAAATATACAATCGTAAAAAAAAAAAAAAAAAAAAAAAAAAAAAAAAAAAAAAAAAAAACCGAAAAAACCGAAAAAACCGAAAAAACCGAAAAAACCGAAAAAACCGAAAAAACCGAAAAAACCGAAAAAACCGAAAAAACCGAAAAAACCGAAAAAACCGAAAAAACCGAAAAAACCGAAAAAACCGAAAAAACCGAAAAAACCGAAAAAACCGAAAAAACCAAAAAACCGAAAAAACCGAAAAAACCGAAAAAAAAAAAAAAAAAAAAACCGAAAAAACGAAAAAACCAAAAAACCGAAAAAATAAAAAAAAAAAAAAAAAAAAAAAAAAAACCGAAAAAAAAAAAACCGAAAAAAAAAAAAAAAAAAACCGAAAAAACCGAAAAAACCGAAAAAACCGAAAAAACCGAAAAAACCGAAAAAACCGAAAAAACCGAAAAAACCGAAAAAACCGAAAAAACCGAAAAAACCGAAAAAACCGAAAAAACCGAAAAAACCGAAAAAACCGAAAAAACCGAAAAAACCGAAAAAACCGAAAAAACCGAAAAAACCGAAAAAACCGAAAAAACCGAAAAAACCGAAAAAACCGAAAAAACCGAAAAAACCGAAAAAACCGAAAAAACCGAAAGAACCGAAAACCGAAAAAACCATAAAAACCGAAAAATCCGAACCGAAAAATCCGAAAACCAAAAAAACCAAAAACCATTGGTTTTGGTTTTCTAAAAACCGAAAGTTATGGTTCGGTTTTGGTTTTTAATGAAAAACCGAACCATAAAAACCGAACCGAACCAAAAATATATATTGTTTACTTTATTTTATATTTATATCATATTATTATTAATTTTTGGTAAATATGTTAATATATTTGCATTTTTAGGTGTATATAATAATCATTTATATGTTTTAAGTGAAAATACACAACAAGATTGATTTGTTTTAATAATTGTATAATTAAACAACGCATAAAACATATAAACAGTTATATATAAAATTTGTTTGAAGTTTGTACAACTTACTTTAATGGATTTGTTGTCATTGTTGTAGTGTTATTGTTATTAATATTGTTTTGAAAACTTGTTGAAATTAATTATGGTGTAATTATAAGGTATAAACTTATAAACTTTTCAAGCTCAATTAGACCCAAACCACAAGTGGTTAAAAACCGACTAAAACCGAAAAACCGAACAACCGAAAAACCGAACCGAAATAGACCAAACCGAAAAAACCGAAACCGAAAAAACCGAAACCCAATGGTTTTAGTTTTCAAAAACCGAATTATAACGGTTCGGTTTCGGTTTTAGTCAAAAACCGACCCAAACCGAACCGTACTCACCCCTACCATTTATATAACAAAGCAAGGTTCATGGAGTCTAAGCTACCAATTCCCACACCACCATCATCTTAGCGTAACTTTCTTCCAGTTTACCCAAGCCATCTTTCTTTTCTTACCCGAGCCACCCCAAAAAAATGATGATCTAAGAGATTCCAATTTCACATTTATACTTTTCGGCATTCTAAAAAAGGACATAAAATAATTACCCGTCGACCCCAAGACTGAAGAAACGAGTGTAGATCTTCCTCCCATTGATAACAAGCCGCTTTTCCAGCCCGCAAGTCTTTTCTGGAATATAAGAACGATCGGGTCTCAAGTAGACACACTTCCAATTCTGCCACCAATCGGGATACCTAGATACTTAAACGGCAGTGATTCAGTTTTACAGCCAATCCTTCTAGCAAGATTCTTAACCTCATCATCGCGAACACCAATGCCAATGATGGATGACTTTTCGAAATTGATTTTCAGCCCAGAGACACAATGAAAAAATCTTAAAGCATTAGACACATTAGTCATATTCGACTCCGACTATTCTCCCACCAACATAACATCGTCTGCATAAAAAAGGTGAGAGATAGAAATATGACTAATCCGTACGCAATTAAATAAACCATTACTAACCAGGTTATCAATTGCCATGTGAAGACCCTCCATAGCAATGATAAAAAGAAACGGAGCCATAGGATCTCCTTGACACAGGCCTCACTGGAGAGGGAACTCCTCGGTCGGGCTGCCATTAATCAAGACCGAAGACATAGCAGAAGAGAGACATGCCTTAATCCACGCCACCCACTCGTTCCCGAAACCCATAGCTAGAAGGGTAGCAAACAAATAATCCCAAGCCACTGAATTGTACGCCTTTGCAAAATCAATTTTAAACATCATCAATTTTTTTATCTGGGCTTTGTAAGATTTGTCTTCCTTTGATAAATGCAGTTTGTTTAGGGCTCACCACCGAATCAATCACCCCAACCAAGCGGTTTGCTTACACTTTTGCAACAATCTTGTATTGCACTCCAATTAAACTAATGGGTCGAAAGTCATTAAGAAGAATAGGGTTGTGAACTTTGGGGATTAAAGTAATAAAGGAGGAGTTACAACCACTTGGAATAAGTTGATGTGTGAAATCTAGTTTTAAAAATTTATAACAAGATCTACCGTTTACTGACTACCACACACTTACGGGCAGTGTACCCGTTCGTATGTAATATAGTTAACTGGCAAGACCAGGATCGAACACAAGGACTGAATGTTGTACTAAAGGTTGTGAAAATGCAGAACAAGAGAAAGTTTGGTTTGTGACCGACTTGTCACTTTGCGTTTCCGAAAGCTATGTAATTAACAAGTAGATAAAAGTACTCAACCGGCGTCAATCGAGAGCACACTAAAATAGTTTGAGTGTAAACAAATAATTAAAAAGCCATCTATGTCGAATCCGCTATACAAAAAGTCTAGGTTGCATATAGGTTAAGCTCACGGTTCATATAAGTTGGTGATCATAATCGTGATAAGACAAGAACACATTCGGCGTGCACTCCGTTTGTAAAATCGACTCAATCACCTAATCAATCCAATTTCTTGCAACAAGTGGTACCACCAACCCTATTACAATTCCTTGAACTAACTAGTTTGTTTGACTATTTACGTAACAATTCTATCTTTGTGAAAGAAACGTGGTACCACCATCCGTTAAATCCACTTAACAAAGCAATTTCTATTAAACTTGTATCTTTACTATCATACCATGACCTAGCAAGAGTCGTTCATAGACAAACGACTAAAATAATACTTGTATTCAACTAGTACCACTATCGAAAAACGCAAATATCACCAAGTACACAAGATTAAGTATAAGAAATCACTTCATTAAGATCTTGACAAAATGTTAAGTAAGACCAACTTGAATTCAAAATATTATGCAACCATAACTAATTGTTTCACTTCATCTTCATAGATGTATAGCGATTTAGCTACTCATAATGAAAAGAACTAAATATTCAATTAGAGAAGAGAACATAGTGTGTGTGAAATCTAGTTTTTTATAACAAGATCTACCGTTTACTGACTACCACACACTTACGGGCAGTGTACCCGTTCGTATGTAATATAGTTAACTGGCAAGACCAGGATCGAACACAAGGACTGAATGTTGTACTAAAGGTTGTGAAAATGCAGAACAAGAGAAAGTTTGGTTTGTGACCGACTTGTCACTTTGCGTTTCCCAGAAGCTCGAGTGTTCATCCACTACCTGTAAATAATCTGCGAACACAGCACAACAAGCAAAACCTTAATAGCACCTGAGGTAAAATCAAAGCAAAACAAAAATAAACTAAAACAAGTAACTTCTCCGTGCAAGCACGAAAAAGGGTCGATTCACAGAATCTTAACCAAAAGTACTTAAAACCGAAGTCCCCGGCAGCGGCGCCAAAAACTTGATGTGTGAAATCTAGTTTTAAAAATTTATAACAAGATCTACCGTTTACTGACTACCACACACTTACGGGCAGTGTACCCGTTCGTATGTAATATAGTTAACTGGCAAGACCAGGATCGAACACAAGGACTGAATGTTGTACTAAAGGTTGTGAAAATGCAGAACAAGAGAAAGTTTGGTTTGTGACCGACTTGTCACTTTGCGTTTCCGAAAGCTATGTAATTAACAAGTAGATAAAAGTACTCAACCGGCGTCAATCGAGAGCACACTAAAATAGTTTGAGTGTAAACAAATAATTAAAAAGCCATCTATGTCGAATCCGCTATACAAAAAGTCTAGGTTGCATATAGGTTAAGCTCACGGTTCATATAAGTTGGTGATCATAATCGTGATAAGACAAGAACACATTCGGCGTGCACTCCGTTTGTAAAATCGACTCAATCACCTAATCAATCCAATTTCTTGCAACAAGTGGTACCACCAACCCTATTACAATTCCTTGAACTAACTAGTTTGTTTGACTATTTACGTAACAATTCTATCTTTGTGAAAGAAACGTGGTACCACCATCCGTTAAATCCACTTAACAAAGCAATTTCTATTAAACTTGTATCTTTACTATCATTACCTAAAATACTTACAAGACCCTCTAATACCTTCATTCTCCCGCCATCACCAAAACCACCAATCATCATTCACCTCTAAAATCTCAACACCGTCACCATCATCCCGCCACATTAAAAAAAAAAAAAAAAAAAAAAAAAAAAAAAAAAAAAAAAAAAAAAAAAAAAAAAAAAAAAAAAAAAAAAAAAAAAAAAAAAAAAAAAAAAAAAAAAAAAAAAAAAAAAAAAAAAAAAAAAAAAAAAAAAAAAAAAAAAAAAAAAAAAAAAAAAAAAAAAAAAAAAAAAAAAAAAAAAAAAAAAAAAAAAAAAAAAAAAAAAAAAAAAAAAAAAAAAAAAAAAAAAAAAAAAAAAAAAAAAAAAAAAAAAAAAAAAAAAAAAAAAAAAAAAAAAAAAAAAAAAAAAAAAAAAAAAAAAAAAAAAAAAAAAAAAAAAAAAAAAAAAAAAAAAAAAAAAAAAAAAAAAAAAAAAAAAAAAAAAAAAAAAAAAAAAAAAAAAAAAAAAAAAAAAAAAAAAAAAAAAAAAAAAAAAAAAAAAAAAAAAAAAAAAAAAAAAAAAAAAAAAAAAAAAAAAAAAAAAAAAAAAAAAAAAAAAAAAAAAAAAAAAAAAAAAAAAAAAAAAAAAAAAAAAAAAAAAAAAAAAAAAAAAAAAAAAAAAAAAAAAAAAAAAAAAAAAAAAAAAAAAAAAAAAAAAAAAAAAAAAAAAAAAAAAAAAAAAAAAAAAAAAAAAAAAAAAAAAAAAAAAAAAAAAAAAAAAAAAAAAAAAAAAAAAAAAAAAAAAAAAAAAAAAAAAAAAAAAAAAAAAAAAAAAAAAAAAAAAAAAAAAAAAAAAAAAAAAAAAAAAAAAAAAAAAAAAAAAAAAAAAAAAAAAAAAAAAAAAAAAAAAAAAAAAAAAAAAAAAAAAAAAAAAAAAAAAAAAAAAAAAAAAAAAAAAAAAAAAAAAAAAAAAAAAAAAAAAAAAAAAAAAAAAAAAAAAAAAAAAAAAAAAAAAAAAAAAAAAAAAAAAAAAAAAAAAAAAAAAAAAAAAAAAAAAAAAAAAAAAAAAAAAAAAAAAAAAAAAAAAAAAAAAAAAAAAAAAAAAAAAAAAAAAAAAAAAAAAAAAAAAAAAAAAAAAAAAAAAAAAAAAAAAAAAAAAAAAAAAAAAAAAAAAAAAAAAAAAAAAAAAAAAAAAAAAAAAAAAAAAAAAAAAAAAAAAAAAAAAAAAAAAAAAAAAAAAAAAAAAAAAAAAAAAAAAAAAAAAAAAAAAAAAAAAAAAAAAAAAAAAAAAAAAAAAAAAAAAAAAAAAAAAAAAAAAAAAAAAAAAAAAAAAAAAAAAAAAAAAAAAAAAAAAAAAAAAAAAAAAAAAAAAAAAAAAAAAAAAAAAAAAAAAAAAAAAAAAAAAAAAAAAAAAAAAAAAAAAAAAAAAAAAAAAAAAAAAAAAAAAAAAAAAAAAAAAAAAAAAAAAAAAAAAAAAAAAAAAAAAAAAAAAAAAAAAAAAAAAAAAAAAAAAAAAAAAAAAAAAAAAAAAAAAAAAAAAAAAAAAAAAAAAAAAAAAAAAAAAAAAAAAAAAAAAAAAAAAAAAAAAAAAAAAAAAAAAAAAAAAATTTAAAAAAAAAATGAAAAAAACGTTCAAAAAAGGATCATTGATATGGGTACATCATAAAGGAGAGGCCTTTGTCTTCCGCATCCAAAATAACGGTAAATATATATAGAACCATAATAATCCTATGGATTATTAGTGTCTTTCTTATTATACTTTCATGACTTGAAAGCTGAAAAATACTAAATTGTTATACCGTTATACCTTCCACTCAACAATGAAAAAGTCACGATATTTATGGGACAACGACATATAACAATGGAGGCGGTCAATGAGAAACAAACACTCTTGTCAGCGCTTGTATTTTTTGATCCCCAAAAATTTACATGTAGACACAAGAAAAGCAAACCATTAATACAACTTTTTATAATAAGGCGCGTGGGATCCCGACCTACTAGCTGGTATCTCCACCAGACTATTTGCAGCGATAATCGCTGCAAATAGTGGTGTTTTGTCCATATCCAACTATTTGCAGCGATTATCGCTGCAAATAGAGGGGGGCCCCGATATTTCTTCGCCAGATTTGCCATTACTGGCAGGGGGCCCGCACTATTTGCAGCGATTATCGCTGCAAATAGTCGTAGTGGTCGAGATACTAAAAAAAAATGGTTGGGATCCATGGCCCGTAAATAATGATACAATCAAGTTAGAAGTCCCTAATTATCTATCATCAATAATTTGATACCATTTGTTGTTATATTCATATTTATAATTTTCTTCGGGAGCACAAGTGAATTTGGTATAGGTAGATATAACATTGAACAAAAGCAATCATCAATATATTCCTATGTGTGTCTGTTTAGTTCACCTTCTAAAGAATCCATCTTCTTTCTGTATGGACACATCACACATGATCAGATCTTTTTTCTTATATCATATACGACATATTCACATGATAAGAATATGACGAACTTGTAAAAGTGGATTAAGGTTTAATGCAATGTGCATAGTTTAGAACATGCCATTTAGTTGCTAAGATCAACTGACGGGAGACCTGGCAGCTTGAAGCATTTCCACTATGAGAGTTTTGACATCCCTGCAAAAGATGGAAAACATGGGGACTATAAAAATACAGGAATTGAACTCGGCACAACGCATGATAGAACATATATAGGACTCACTTTCGGTTTTCTGCACGCCTAGGGAATGGAATCCGGAGCTTAAAGTTCCTCCCCTGGTAGCCAGCCTAAAATAAAGTTGTAAAAAAAAAGGTGAAGAATCTATAAACTAAAAGAGAAACCAAGAGGTGCTTGGCCTGACAGTATGAACCGAGCCCTTCAGCCTTATGGTTTGATAGTTCTTGAAAGTGGTTCTGGTTTGGGTCATAAATATGCTTTAGATTCAATTTGAGCTTTTTGTTTCATATTTTACTTGATTTTAAACATTGGTTCTGATGAAAAGACATACGATAACCTCAACTTTTAAGTGGATTTGAATCCACTTTAGAACCAAGATTGTGCCATTGAAATTAATTTAGAAAAGGTCCATAATTTGAGCATATGCACATGGATAAATATTTGTATTTAACTTCAGAATGACTGATACAGCGACAAATGATGTTCATTTAAGTTTTAGAAGATTGATTGGATTCCACGACCCGAGTTAATATTACCTTTACATTGAACCCAAGGCTATCCAGATCCAGCATGTATGCAAAGTCCGCCTGTTAATAAGTTACCATATCAGTGTTGCTATCTTGCCAAAATCTGGTGTCTATATATTTGAAACATGACTAACTATATGTATTTATCTATCCTATATCAAAAGACAAATAATAAATTTTATAGAACCTGGGGAGAAAACAACTCTCAATATTAAATTAAAAAAACTTGGGTTTCATTTACTGTAAAAAGGGAAACTCATGTACAGCAAAATAATTCAAGATCATGAATTACCGGAATTGATGTTGAGTGTTGAACCATGAGTTTCGTATCATCTGAATGGTCTTTATTCATGTGAGACTGCAGGGTCACATAGTAAGTTGACTAAAGAAAGCATAACAAAGAAGTACAGAAGATAAAGAATAATAAGACGTTTTTGAAATTGCACGAAACACAAAAGGGTGGTGAATGTCTAAAATGCTTCTCCCTCGACTCCTCGAGGTGGCATTCCCGACCACTTACCTGAAATTAACTGAATCATTTTGGCTTATAAATTCTCTATTGGATAAAAATGACACACATCAAAACTTTCCCAAGTCCCAAGGGGTCCTCTGATCAGCATTCTAAATCACCATTTATATAGTTTTATAGTGTAACTATTGTAATCATAATTGTTACCTTAACTATCTACATATAAATTAATATGGCAGAAAGAAATGTTGGTGAGTCAGCCCGGCCCAGCAAATGATGGGGCATGAACAAATCAGGCATTTTTAACTCATAACCAACCTGCCGAACCAACCCATCTTGCCACCTGTAATCCTCCCAAATTTGCACCAGTGGTGGAGTCATACCGTTACAGGCTTAGAGAACTGATAAATCGGATCCACCTTTGCTGTTGCAAACTCCTCTTTTGTAAACTCTGATATCAGTGAGAGACTTTACAATTAGGAGAGAAAAAAATATGGAAAATCGTATCTTTCAAATTAGCTACTGTTACAAGTATCTAGAATTTCGGAAACTTGATTCTTTCTTTATTATAAAAAACTTTTAGCCATGGTAAACAACTCCATTGCACAATGAAGTTGAAATGATGCAGAACTCAGGTTCCCAGAAGCATTATAGTCAAAAGTAAAAAAATAAAACGCTCAAAGCACGAACATAGACAAACCTCCTGAACCCAACAAAGCGGTAGCAACACCAGAAACAAATCGCACAACTTTAGGCTCAATGCGCAGAAATTGGAAGTCGCCAAAGTCAACCTTCAAAATGTAAGATGGCATATAAAAAGAAGAGGAAAAAAAAAACTATTAAGCCTCCAAAAAAGGAATTAGGGTATAAAACGCTTTACCCAAAATGCATCTGGATGTTTAGCCAAGTATGCAGTACGTATAACATCTCTATCCACATTGGGAACCTTTAAAATAGATCAAAACAAATGAATCAATGATCAAGTCAGTACTTGAGCTAAAGGAATTCTGACTAAAATTTCAAAAACTGAAGGGGCTTACAGGAACAGCATCACCATGTACAGTTATAATTAAATCGGTTCTATCCTCTGGGTCTTTTGCAACAAGCAATGAGCATTTAGGATTAGCTAGGAGGTCCTGCAAAAAACAGCCAACTTCAAGGGTAGTCTCTAAAGGGAGAACATTAATTGGTCAAGGCTGTAACAGAATAATAATGTACACACAATTGTATGACTATAAAATGCACTCATGTTTTAAAACCTTGGAATGAACTGCCAAACTGCTGACTGCTAATATGGGAGATCCATTGGCATCACATGCAAAATCAACCATTGATCCTGATGGGTAACCATCGTGCTTCTGCAAAGAAAACACAGCTGTAAATGTAATAAGTAAAATAATTAAATAAATATAAACACGTTCAACTCTAGAGCATGACTACCATGCAAATATTTAGAAGTGCCGTATCATATGCTTACTGAAAGCTATACCATATCTCCTTTAAAAGACACTAGAGGTTTGACTTCATACTCATATACATAACATAACGTTTGAATTATATATTCCGTCGAGAATACAAAGAGCTTTTGTACACGCATAACACATTATTGCTTACTCCAGATATTCATATAACTACATTAATAAGCGACCGTAAAATGGTCTCACAAAGACTAGTTGTTTGCAAACACTTGTAGGTGGTCATAACCGCATAAGACCATAAAGGGACATATTGCATTGACTTCAAGCCAAAAGGTTTACGACAACAGAGAAATCTTGTCACCCAACTAACCCTCGTATTTGTGGGTTAACGGTTGTAATATTTAGCCTGCTCGTTCCAAGTCCGGAGTTGGATCATATAGTTTGAGGGAAAGCTCGAGCTACGTGTTTCCTAAAGTAAAAACCATGATATATATGTGTATATATATATAGAATGGTACCCGCGCGTTGCGGAGGTAGTGGAGGTGGCGGCGAATAGTGTAGGTTATTGATGTAATTTGGTTTTGATAAAATGCTGAAACAAATTTTAAACAAAGGCTTTTTGCTTTATCTATACTACCTTATAAATAATTTGACTTCCTTCCATTTTTCAAAAAAAAAACAAACATCATTTACCTAAACTACCCCTCCCCTTTATTCAATAATTTGAATATCTCCATTTAATATACCTATAATACCGTTAATAACATTATTATTAAACATACATCCCTCAACCCTTAAGATAACAACACTACCTTCTTTCACATCAATTCTTTTTACATTAATAACCACACCGCCACCGCCACGATCACCCGTCACCGCCACCACCATACCGCCGCATCGCGCCGGCATGTGACTAGTGTGTGTGTATATATATATGGGAATTCAAACTTCCCACTACTACAAACTGTCACACACAAAACATTAAGGAACTAAGAACCTGGGAGAAGGTTGAAAGAACGCCACGAATGCTATAGTTAAGGAGAGTCTTGACCTCTTCGATTGGAGGCAGTCTAGCAGCCTTTTCCTACAATCACAAAACAAAATCACACATCAGAAATGTTGAATATGTATATATGTGCAATATGTATTTCAAAGATTATAGTACCTGATGGGTTTTGATGATTTGAAATACATCAATGGCAGCAGTGTCATCACCAGATGGAGAAGCACTCTAAAATATGTTTTATAATTATATAAAAAAAATTAATATAATTTTAACAACAAAAATGATTTAAAATTAAAAAGAATAGGAGGAACCTGGGAAGGTGTTTGAGTGGATGAAGCCATGGCGGAGATATGGCGGCGATTGGTGGAAGTGATGTATGGTTTGGTGTGAAAACTGAGATGGCGGGTGATTGTGCAGCAGCTGCTATAAATAGGGGCATTTTGCTTTTGGTTAATTAATAACAAACGATTGAAATGATGGGAGGTCCGTAGTTGTAGTAGTAGAGTTGAAGAAGGTGCTACTAAAGTCTTCATCTTCTTTCCCCAATTCTATTTTTCAGGTTTACCTTTTTTTTTTAGAATTATATATATGTCGAAAGCCGAAACTCACACACTTTTGTAGAATAGTGATCTATACTATCTAATAAAAAGAAATGCTTTTTTTTTCTATTTAAACAATTCAGCCTTTGAATTACCTTTTCTACCTCTAACCTTTTAACACATATATCCTAAACCCTAAAACACCCTTACATAAAACCAAACATCTTCACACATATCTCATATTTCACAAGTGCTCATTTTCATTAACTATGATATCCTTTTACGTCAACTACCTTTACATTAATAACCACACCGTTAATGTCACCATCACCAGTCGTCGCTGCTCTGCCGCCGCATTGCGCGGGTACCCCTCTCGTTTCTAAAAAATAAACCTATACTAATTTATTCCTTTAATCAACTATGATATACTTGCAGAATATACCGGACTGAATGTTTTAAACTCGATAACAAATGGCGATAGTTGTTACTTATTTCGTTGTTATTACTCGTTTTAATTATGACGTTTAAATCATTATTGATTCTTATGACAACTTTTTATAAACTACTTATACCCTTTCATTAGTATAAATAATAACTTTAACTATTAAAAAGTAAAGCAAATAAAAGATAACTATATAACATGAGTTTTGTTAATAAAACTTTTAATATATAAAACTATTCGACATTGAGGGCTGATATTTATGCAAACATGTATTAAATTTTATTATTATTATTATTATTATTATTATTATTATTATTATTATTATTGAGAAAATTGATAAACATAGTCCTCTGGGTTGTATGTAAGTTGTTAAGACATATATAAGTTTTGTATCTTGAATATTATTGCCTCTTTGAAAATATACCAAGATATATTTTTTTTATGGATGTATTAACTAGCATGGTCGTAATGCTGTGGGAGTTAATATTTCATATTGTTAATATCTTATAACTTTTTATAATGGTTTTCGCATGTGGTTTAATTGTTGAAAAATATAATTATTTATTCTTTTTTCATTTTGAATAGATTATTTTTCAATGGAAATTTTTTTTTTAATTTGTAGTTTAGATTATTAAAATGATTACAAAATGAAGTTGTATAGTTTAGCGCAATGTGTAAAGTTGTATAATTTTGACCTAAAGATAAACTAAGGGTGACAGTATAATGTTCCGTCGAATGCTAATGACCAACATTGATTTAAAAGACGTATTTTAGTTTTAAATTTTACTAATTATGTTGATTTTAATGTTTGTTAATGACTTGCTATTCTCTTAACGTTTTTAAATCTTCAAATTTAAAACCACCTCTCAAATGTTTAACAAATCACAACTTAACCTATTATAGATTTATAGATGGTTAAAGCATTGTAGATAGTAAAAAGTTTTTGAAAGCCTTTTATTTTGTTACTTAACTAACCCATCATCTTCAACCTATCATAAAGTCATCTCTTTTAATGGGAAATCTTTTTAAAAGTTTTTTTTTTTTTAATCTCTAAACGAGAAAAAGCTTTTAATCAAAAAGTTGATAATTGTCGACCTATTCATCAAAAAGCTATTTAGTCTCATGATATCAACCTTTATAAAAACTTGTTCCTTAACAAAAAAAGATTTTTTTCACCCCATCATTGAAGATGTTTTTTTTTTCAAACACTCAGGATACGACATTAGAGAAACCTTATCATATAATGGTAAAGTCTTGCACGTACCCTAGATAATGAAAATAAAAAAATATAAAGTAACGCCAAATGCCGTCTTCCACGGGTTTTGGGTCCTAATACCGTCTTTGACGGTGTATGAGGAGATTGATGTAACATCCCAAACTTTTCTTTAAGATTTGACTAACGCCGTTAAGTCAACTTTGTGTGTGTCGATAAGTCTAGTGTGAATATATGCATATACGTAGTTAAAGTGTGTTATGTGTGAGGCTTGGAAGCCTAAATATTAATGTGGTATAAATGTGTGAAATATGAAGGTTTATGTCTATGTAGTGACATCCAATGAAGGACTAACGTTGTATATGGTCAATAATGCAGTTTGTGACCAATAATGAAGGGTTTAGAAGTCCAGGGGCTGATTTTGACATAGGTGGAAATTGAAAAACGGGTTTAGGTTAGGATTACCCTAATCTAGTGTTAATTGGCAGCCATTAGCAATTAACAAAACAATTAACCCTTTCTTGAATCCTAAAGCAGCTAATTGAGTTTTGATCAAACGTTTTGGGTGTTGTAATTGATCGATCATCTAAACAAGCAGGTAATTATTGAATCATTGAATGTATTTTCGAGATCTAAGGTCGAATTATATGGATTCAAATCTGATTTTTAAAGGAGTTTTCAAAGAATTAGTGTTAATTGGCAGCCATTAGCAATTAACAAAACAATTAACCCTTTCTTGAATCCTAAAGCAGCTAATTGAGTTTTGATCAAACGTTTTGGGTGTTGTAATTGATCGATCATCTAAACAAGCAGGTAATTATTGAATCATTGAATGTATTTTCGAGATCTAAGGTCGAATTATATGGATTCAAATCTGATTTTTAAGGAGTTTTCAAAGAATTAGTGTTTAATGGTGTTTTGATTAATTAACGTTCAAAATGGTGTCAATCGAGTCCTTAGCCGATTTGGTTGATCAAAGGGTGTTTACTGGTGTCAAATACATGTTTTGGAAGAAGTTTTGATGAGTCGGTTATTGGAAAATCGAAGATTTTGGTCTGTTTATGAAAAACTGTCGAGCAGGGATGAAACGAAGATAACCTTCGTTTCTATCTTCGTTTTCACTAAGTTCGTAAGAACCAAACGAAGATAAGGTCTATCTTCGTAAGGAGGCTATTTTCGTAAAGTAGAACGAACGAAGATAAAGTTCGTACGAGGGTCCATTTAAGGTCCTAAATGACTTATACTTTATATGTTAATGAACGATAGGTGTCGGAGGTTACTGATAAGCAGTATTAGCTACTTGTTTGTGCGCGTGTACTACAACCAGGTAAGATACACTACTTTGTCACGCTGGGGGATCAACTAAAAGCTGGTTTCAAATCATAAATACTTCCATTCGGTACCTTATTATTGCATGTGGGCTTAAGGGTTACTTGGGAGGTATTATGGGTTATGCAGTTGACCATGAGACCTGAGATGCAGTCCCTATTGTAGTGTAATGTAGTATGTAGCTATGCAGTTGATGTAGTTTAATGAAGTATCTTTATATGCATGATGTATAGAAATGAAGTTGATGTGTGATATGCATGCTTGACTTGTACGCCTAGTTCACTAGACTTGCTAGGTTGCTATGTCACTTGCACGTTTAAGGATCCAAACGTAATGAAGTTAAAGTGTGTGAATGTTTGGGAATGCAGGGACCCAATCTATATGTGTGAAATTGAGCTCATAAAACAGATGCAGTGAAAAGTGTTAAGCTTAACCCGTACTAGCCTTAACCGGGCGAGTGCGTAGATGCAGTTGTTGCTTGGGTGGCTCCTCGCAACATGGTCTTTATAACGCAGGGCGAGTAATACGAGGGGTTTGACCAACCTCCACATACGGATTACTCAAGGATTGGCTTGCCATTCCTTAACGACGTAAGATGAGTAGTCTTTTGACTAACCATCCAGTCGGGTGTGATGCAGGGCACACTTATATGCAGTTAACGAAGATACGTGTGACAATGTGTGAACTAATGCAGGATAGGCACATTTAGGATGATTATCCTAATTGAAACGAAGTTGAAATGCAGTATATGTGTGAACGTGTGATGTGTGTTGTGCCTAATAAAACTTGTCTAATAATGAAGATTGTTTTAATTGGACAATTGCTTTTAAATTAAGTGTTATCTTACTTAGCTATTCTTATAGCTAACACTTGTTTCTTTAATGTGGTTGTTCCCTCAGGTTTAGCTTGATGGAATCTAGATGCAGGACGTGTGAGCTTGGGTAGATGCAATGCAGGAGCCTTAGCTACCCTTAGACGATGCTTACTTTAGACATTCGTTACATTTCGTATTTAATGTCGAATTTATGTAGTGATGTGTGAACGGTTGTTTTATGTTGGGCAACCGTTGGGTTTTCATTTGAACTATTGTTGATATGGCATGTAACACCAAATAAATGCAGAAACCGAAATGTTTTTATCGGTTTTGACTTTTACAGTCTTTACTTCCGCAATTTAACACCGTTAGGTGAAAAGTTTTTGAAAACCCATATTTTTAAACGACGGGTGTTACAAGTTGGTATCAGAGAAGTAGTTTAAGTGAACCAAGGCCTATTGACCATAGGATTTGGACTTAAACTTAAGGTGTGCATGCTAGGTACTCGTAGGATGCCTTAGCTAGAGATGACATGTGATGTAGGATGGGTTGGGATGAGTGCGAGTGTAGTAGGGCTTACGAGATGTTTACGTTACGATGATATGTTTTAGCCTTATTTCGACGAGCTTTTTGTTTTATTTTACGCTTATCGACTCCACCATTTTATTGAAGGAAAATGGTAAACACTCGCAACCGCAACATCCAACGCGACGGAGCTACTGCTAGCGTTACTCCACCCGTCCATCCGGGTGCAGGTGCTCCTAATGCTGCTAATGCTGCTGCTAATGCTAATGTGAATCGTGTGAACCCCCGCCGTGTTAATCAACCAGGCTCATTGGGTCCGATGCCTCCACCACCTGGCAATCCTCCGAGAGTTAACGATGTAGCGGTGGATCAGATTCCCAATCAGACGGAGATGTATAATCTTGTGCTAACTCTTCAGGCCCAGTTGGCCCAAACGCAAGAACAATTGAATCAGGCGTTGGCAGCTAACGCAGAAGGAACTGGTAACAGTCACTCTGTGCCTTCTCACTACACTGAGCCACCGGTCGATAATGTTGTCATTCCCCATGCTAATGTTAATGTGGTTCCTCCTAATGATGTTCACGCCCCTCGATTCAAGTTTGAAAGTTTCCAGAAGTGTGGAGCTCAGAAATTCTATGGAACACTTAATGCAGTAGGTTGCATGGAATGGCTTGATGATACTGAGATGGTTTTTGAAGCTTATGATTGTCCCGAGGATAAGAAAGTGTTGTGTGCTAGTAGGATGTTGAAAGAAGGTGCTCGGGACTGGTGGAAGAGCATTACTATTTCGATGACTCCGGCTATGGTAACTGCTATTACGTGGGCTGACTTTAAGCAGAAATTCATTGAGGAATATATTGGGGTACATGAGCAGCGTAAAATGGAAAAAGAGTTCCGTGCTTTGACAGCTGAAGTTGGCAAAATTAATGATTATGCTCGTTCCTTTATGGAGAAGATGAAGTTCGTAGGCCATCTGTTCCGTACTGATGCAGATCAGGTTGCTTGCTATGTTGATGGTTTGCCTCCGAGTTATCGAGGTATCTGCAGGCAGCACAAGACTCTGACTGAAGCAATCAAGGAGTCTAAAAAGCTTGATGATGATTTTGCTTCGGACAAGAAAGTAGTTGAGAAAGTCGACGACAAGAAAGTGGGATTTAAAAGAAGGTCAAATTGGTCTTCCAATAACAATAATAATAAGAAGTTCCGTGGAAGTGGTAGTTCGAGTGGTGACAAGGATAAAAAGAAGAATGGTTCATGGTGTACATTTTGCAAGACAATTCATGAAGGGCATTGTACCGACAAGACAAGAAGGTGCCATAAGTGTGGGAAGTCGGGACATCTTGCCACTGAATGTAGGGACAAGACTCGTTGTTACAAGTGCCAAGAAACGGGTCATCTCATTGCCGATTGTCCACAGATGAAGAATGCTGGAAAGAAGACCGCCACGACAGCAACAAAAGTGAGAGCTCTTCAAATGACGGTTGATGACGCAAGGAACAACGATGAAGTGGTAAGTGGTACTTTCCTTGTTAACTCAAAGCCTGCCTCTGTTTTATTTGATTCAGGTGCAAATAGGTCGTTTGTGTCCACATTATTTGCTCCTAAGCTAGAAAGAGTCACTACTCCCTTAGATTGTTCATTAGAGGTAGAAATTGCTAATGGTACGGTTAATAATATACGTGTGGGATATGACGATTGTGACATTGAGATTGAAGGTCGTTCTTTTCCTCCAACTATTACCTACTACCTTAGGTGGTTTTGATGTAGTGATTGGTATGGATTGGTTGGCTAGAAATGAAGCTAGTATTTTATGTTCCCAAAAGATAATTCGATTGCCTATATCCGAGGGTAAAGTGATAACGGTGTATGGAGACAAGAAAAGAGGAGGAATAAAGATTATTAGTATGATGAAAGCTATTAAATGTATAAGGAAAAACAAGAGCCATTTCTTGGCTTATGTCATTGATGCAAGAAAAGAGAAGTCTCAAATCGCTAGTGTTGATGTAGTATCAATTTCCTCGATCTATTCTAAGTCAGAGGATGAACACCGTGAGCATTTGAAAGCAGTTTTGGAGGTGTTGAGGGAGAAGAAGTTGTACGCAAAGTTTTCTAAATGTGAGTTTTGGCTCCGAGAAGTGCAGTTTCTTGGTCATGCCATTTGGGTTGACCAATGCTCCAGCCGCGTTTATGGACTTAATGAATCGGGTATGCCGCCCCTTTCTAGATCATTTTGTTATTGTGTTTATTGACGATATTTTGATCTATTCTAAGTCAGAGGATGAACACCGTGAGCATTTGAAAGCAGTTTTGGAGGTGTTGAGGGAGAAGAAGTTGTACGCAAAGTTTTCTAAATGTGAGTTTTGGCTCCGAGAAGTGCAGTTTCTTGGTCATGCCATTTGGGTTGACCAATGCTCCAGCCGCGTTTATGGACTTAATGAATCGGGTATGCCGCCCCTTTCTAGATCATTTTGTTATTGTGTTTATTGACGATATTTTGATCTATTCTAAGTCAGAGGATGAACACCGTGAGCATTTGAAAGCAGTTTTGGAGGTGTTGAGGGAGAAGAAGTTGTACGCAAAGTTTTCTAAATGTGAGTTTTGGCTCCGAGAAGTGCAGTTTCTTGGTCATGCCATTTGGGTTGACCAATGCTCCAGCCGCGTTTATGGACTTAATGAATCGGGTATGCCGCCCCTTTCTAGATCATTTTGTTATTGTGTTTATTGACGATATTTTGATCTATTCTAAGTCAGAGGATGAACACCGTGAGCATTTGAAAGCAGTTTTGGAGGTGTTGAGGGAGAAGAAGTTGTACGCAAAGTTTTCTAAATGTGAGTTTTGGCTCCGAGAAGTGCAGTTTCTTGGTCATGCCATTTGGGTTGACCAATGCTCCAGCCGCGTTTATGGACTTAATGAATCGGGTATGCCGCCCCTTTCTAGATCATTTTGTTATTGTGTTTATTGACGATATTTTGATCTATTCTAAGTCAGAGGATGAACACCGTGAGCATTTGAAAGCAGTTTTGGAGGTGTTGAGGGAGAAGAAGTTGTACGCAAAGTTTTCTAAATGTGAGTTTTGGCTCCGAGAAGTGCAGTTTCTTGGTCATGCCATTTGGGTTGACCAATGCTCCAGCCGCGTTTATGGACTTAATGAATCGGGTATGCCGCCCCTTTCTAGATCATTTTGTTATTGTGTTTATTGACGATATTTTGATCTATTCTAAGTCAGAGGATGAACACCGTGAGCATTTGAAAGCAGTTTTGGAGGTGTTGAGGGAGAAGAAGTTGTACGCAAAGTTTTCTAAATGTGAGTTTTGGCTCCGAGAAGTGCAGTTTCTTGGTCATGCCATTTGGGTTGACCAATGCTCCAGCCGCGTTTATGGACTTAATGAATCGGGTATGCCGCCCCTTTCTAGATCATTTTGTTATTGTGTTTATTGACGATATTTTGATCTATTCTAAGTCAGAGGATGAACACCGTGAGCATTTGAAAGCAGTTTTGGAGGTGTTGAGGGAGAAGAAGTTGTACGCAAAGTTTTCTAAATGTGAGTTTTGGCTCCGAGAAGTGCAGTTTCTTGGTCATGCCATTTGGGTTGACCAATGCTCCAGCCGCGTTTATGGACTTAATGAATCGGGTATGCCGCCCCTTTCTAGATCATTTTGTTATTGTGTTTATTGACGATATTTTGATCTATTCTAAGTCAGAGGATGAACACCGTGAGCATTTGAAAGCAGTTTTGGAGGTGTTGAGGGAGAAGAAGTTGTACGCAAAGTTTTCTAAATGTGAGTTTTGGCTCCGAGAAGTGCAGTTTCTTGGTCATGTTATTACATCGGAAGGTATTAAAGTAGATCCTTCAAAGATTGAAGCTGTTTCAAAGTGGGAGCAGCCAAAGACTCCTACCGAGATTAAGAGTTTCTTGGTTTGGCTGGGTATTATAGAAGGTTTATTCAGGATTTTTCCCGAATAGCCAAGCCTATGACGGAATTAACAAAGAAGGGTGTGAAGTACGAGTGGACTGAAAAGCAGGAAAATGCATTCCAAACGTTGAAAAAGAAGTTGTGTGAAGCTCCTATCCTTGCCTTGCCTGAAGGTACTGATGATTTAGTGGTATATAGCGATGCTTCTATTACGGGTTTGGGTTGTGTCTTAATGCAGAGAGACAAAGTGATTGCCTATGCTTCACGTCAGTTGAAGCCTCATGAGAAGAATTACCCTACCCATGATCTTGAGTTAGCGGCGGTTGTGTTTGCATTGAAATTATGGAGACATTACTTATATGGTCTAAATGCACACTTTACACCGACCATAAGAGTTTACAATATATGTTTACTCAAAAGGAGATGAATGTGAGACAAAGAAGGTGGATGGAATTACTTAAAGACTATGATTGTGAAATCAAATACCATCCGGGTAAAGCCAATGTAGTGGCGGATGCATTAAGTAGGAAAGTGCAAAGCTCTTCTTGTAAGTTGATGAGCATGCAAGTTCAGGCCAAGTCGGGTCTATTAGATCGAATTAAAGAAGCACAAGAGATGGCATTAACGAAGGATAATATTGATAATGAGAGTATTGGAAAGAAGAAACGTCTTGTGATGGAGACAAATAGCCGTGGGTTTAAAACATACAAGGGTCGCATTTGGGTGCCACTGCTTGGTGGTAACCGAGAGTTGATCCTTGAAGAGGTCCATAGAAGTAGGTATTCGATGCATCCCGGTGTCACCAAAATGTATGCAGATTTGAAGCCGATTTATTGGTGGCCGGATATTAAAGGTGAAGTAGCTCATTTTGTAGCAAAGTGTTTGACATGTGCACGTGTGAAAACGGACCATAAAAAGCCGTATGGATTGTTGCATCAATTAGACGTTCCCGAGTGGAAATGGGATCATATCACGATGGACTTTGTAACGAAGCTACCTAAAACGCCGAAAGGGAATGATATGATTTGGGTGATTGTAGATAGATTGACGAAGAGTGCTCATTTTCTAGCTACCCGACAAGATGTGCCTTTAACGAAGATGGCAAAGATGTACATTGATGAAGTAGTTGCGAAACATGGAGTTCCTTTATCTATTGTTTCGGATCGAGACTCGAGGTTTGTGTCAAACTTTTGGAAGGGTCTTCAACGGGAGTTGGGTAGTAGAATAAATTTGAGTACCGCCTATCATCCCCAAACCGATGGGCAAAGTGAGAGAACCATTCAAACCTTGGAGGATATGTTGAGAACGTGTGTACTTGAATACGGTGGAGCATGGGATGAACACTTGAAGTTGATTGAATTTGCTTATAATAATAGTCACCATGCAAGTATTGGGATGCCACCATTTGAAATGTTATATGGAAGGAGATGTAGGACTCCAAGTTGTTGGATGGAGCCCGGTGAAAAGCAGTTGACCGGTCCCGAAATTATTGAAATTACCTCTGAAAAGGTTAATGTAGCTAAAGAAGCCTTACGTGTGGCAAGAGAAAGGCAGAAAACATATGCAGATAAGAAAAGGAGACCGATTGAGTTTAATGTGGGTGATTGTAGATAGATTGACGAAGAGTGCTCATTTTCTAGCTACCCGACAAGATGTGCCTTTAACGAAGATGGCAAAGATGTACATTGATGAAGTAGTTGCGAAACATGGAGTTCCTTTATCTATTGTTTCGGATCGAGACTCGAGGTTTGTGTCAAACTTTTGGAAGGGTCTTCAACGGGAGTTGGGTAGTAGAATAAATTTGAGTACCGCCTATCATCCCCAAACCGATGGGCAAAGTGAGAGAACCATTCAAACCTTGGAGGATATGTTGAGAACGTGTGTACTTGAATACGGTGGAGCATGGGATGAACACTTGAAGTTGATTGAATTTGCTTATAATAATAGTCACCATGCAAGTATTGGGATGCCACCATTTGAAATGTTATATGGAAGGAGATGTAGGACTCCAAGTTGTTGGATGGAGCCCGGTGAAAAGCAGTTGACCGGTCCCGAAATTATTGAAATTACCTCTGAAAAGGTTAATGTAGCTAAAGAAGCCTTACGTGTGGCAAGAGAAAGGCAGAAAACATATGCAGATAAGAAAAGGAGACCGATTGAGTTTAATGTGGGTGATTTAGTGATGCTGAAAGTATCACCTTGGAAAGGAGTTATCCGATTTGGAAAGAAGGGAAAGTTGAGTCCAAGATTTATTGGACCTTTTAAAGTGGTGAAGCGCATTAAAGATGTGGCATATCAGTTGGAATTACCTCCAGAATTGGATGGAATTCACAACACCTTCCATGTATCCTACTTGAGGAAATGTTTAGCAGAGGAGTCAAGTGTGATTCCTATTAAAGACGTGAGTATTGACCCAATGAAGAGAATAGTAGACGAACCGGTAGCGATACTTGGAAGAAAGCAAAAGAAGTTACGCAGAAAGGTGATTGAACTTGTCTTGATAAAGTGGAAGCATAATCATGGAGAAAGCTTGACTTGGGAAACTGAAGCAGTAATGAAGGAGAAATATCCCGAGTTGTTCCTATCTGATGAGATTCCGGGGACGGAATCCTCTTAAGGGGGAGGTAATTGTAACATCCCAAACTTTTCTTTAAGATTTGACTAACGCCGTTAAGTCAACTTTGTGTGTGTCGAAAAGTCTAGTGTGAATATATGCATATACGTAGTTAAAGTGTGTTATGTGTGAGGCTTGGAAGCCTAAATATTAATGTGGTATAAATGTGTGAAATATGAAGGTTTATGTCTATGTAGTGACATCCAATGAAGGACTAATGTTGTATATGGTCAATAATGCAGTTTGTGACCAATAATGAAGGGTTTAGAAGTCCAGGGGCTGATTTTGACATAGGTGGAAATTGAAAAACGGGTTTAGGTTAGGATTACCCTAATCTAGTGTTAATTGGCAGCCATTAGCAATTAACAAAACAATTAACCCTTTCTTGAATCCTAAAGCAGCTAATTGAGTTTTGATCAAACGTTTTGGGTGTTGTAATTGATCGATCATCTAAACAAGCAGGTAATTATTGAATCATTGAATGTATTTTCGAGATCTAAGGTCGAATTATATGGATTCAAATCTGATTTTTAAAGGAGTTTTCAAAGAATTAGTGTTTAATGGTGTTTTGATTAATTAATGTTCAAAATGGTGTCAATCGAGTCCTTAGCCGATTTGGTTGATCAAAGGGTGTTTACTGGTGTCAAATACATGTTTTGGAAGAAGTTTTGATGAGTCGGTTATTGGAAAATCGAAGATTTTGGTCTGTTTATGAAAAACTGTCGAGCAGGGATGAAACGAAGATAACCTTCGTTTCTATCTTCGTTTTCACTAAGTTCGTAAGAAGAAGTGTTATCAAATTCGTTGGCTAAATTCGTAAACTACAAAGCAAAACGAAAATGAAGTTTAAATTCGTTTAACTGCCTATCTTCGTAAAGTGTGACTTAAGTTCGTAAGAACCAAACGAAGATAAGGTCTATCTTCGTAAGGAGGCTATTTTCGTAAAGTAGAACGAACGAAGATAAAGTTCGTACGAAGAATAACTTCGTAAGTTAAATTCGTACGAAGTTTAAATTCGCAAGGTGTAATTCTGGATTTTTACGTAGCCAGTCTTAAGTTCGTACGAGGGTCCATTTAAGGTCCTAAATGACTTATACTTTATATGTTAATGAACGATAGGTGTCGGAGGTTACTGATAAGCAGTATTAGCTACTTGTTTGTGCGCGTGTACTACAACCAGGTAAGATACACTACTTTGTCACGCTGGGGGATCAACTAAAAGCTGGTTTCAAATCATAAATACTTCCATTCGGTACCTTATTATTGCATGTGGGCTTAAGGGTTACTTGGGAGGTATTATGGGTTATGCAGTTGACCATGAGACCTGAGATGCAGTCCCTATTGTAGTGTAATGTAGTATTGCTTAATGCAGAATGTAGCTATGCAGTTGATGTAGTTTGATGAAGTATTTTTATATGCATGATGTATAGAAATGAAGTTGATGTGTGATATGCATGCTTGACTTGTACGCCTAGTTCACTAGACTTGCTAGGTTGCTATGTCACTTGCACGTTTAAGGATCCAAACGTAATGAAGTTAAAGTGTGTGATTGTCTAGGAATGTGTGTTACCTAGACTATATGTGTGTGAATGTTTGGGAATGCAGGGACCCAATCTATATGTGTGAAATTGAGCTCATAAAACAGATGCAGTGAAAAGTGTTAAGCTTAACCCGTACTAGCCTTTGCCGGGCGAGTGCGTAGATGCAGTTGTTGCTTGGGTGGCTCCTCGCAACATGGTCTTTATAACGCAGGGCGAGTAATACGAGAGATTTGACCAACCTCACATACGGATTACTCAAGGATTGGCTTGCCATTCCTTAACGACGTAAGATGAGTAGTCTTTTGGCTAACCATCCAGTCGGGTGTGATGCAGGGCACACTTATATGCAGTTAACGAAGATACGTGTGACAATGTGTGAACTAATAATGCAGATAACGAAGATATGTGTGATAATGTGGAAACTAATGCAGGATAGGCACATTTAGGATGATTATCCTAATTGAAACGAAGTTGAGATGCAGTATATGTGTGAACGTGTGATGTGTGTTGTGCCTAATAAAACTTGTCTAATAATGAAGATTGTTTTAATCGGACAATTGCTTTTAAATTAAGTGTTATCTTACTTAGCTATTCTTATAGCTAACACTTGTTTCTTTAATGTGGTTGTTCCCTCAGGTTTAGCTTGATGGAAACTAGATGCAGGACGTGTGAGCTTGGGTAGATGCAATGCAGGAGCCTTAGCTACCCTTAAACGATGCTTACTTTAGACATTCGTTACATTTCGTATTTAATGTCGAATTTATGTAGTGATGTGTGAACGGTTGTTTTATGTTGGGCGACCGTTGGGTTTTCATTTGAACTATTGTTTGATATGGCATGTAACACCAAATAAATGCAGAAACCGAAATGTTTTTATCGGTTTTGACTTTTACAGTCTTTACTTCCGCAATTCAACACCGTTAGGTGAAAAGTTTTTGAAAACCCATATTTTTAAACGACGGGTGTTACACTTGAGATGTATACAACCTTACCCCTAACTAAGGTGTACAGGTTGCTTTCAGGTTCTACCAAATGTATAAAATGACTTCAGCCTTACTGGGCATGAGGATCGAACTCTTGACCTCTGTCTCCAGAGGCTAGGACTCTAACGAAATATACCTTAGTTAAAAAAGAAAAAAGAAAAAGAAAACTTAAGAGTTAATTACAATTTTCGTCCTTGTCGTCGACCGCTACTTGCAGGTTTCATCCCTAGCTTTCATTTATTACACTTTTAGTCCAATTTTTTCTTCTCCGTCAACACTTTTGGTCCTACACTTTAACGTCCGTTTAAAATCTAGTCACGTGTCAAACATGTGATGGGTAGTTTCGTCTTTTTGTTTATTACAACCATTTCCAGAAAGGCGTCATTTTTGGATTTAATCAAAGGGATTTAATAAATTAATCCATCTCCAGATTTCAATAACAACCTTCATAATCTTCATATCAACACCACTAAATTTCAATTCAACCACCACCATCATCCAATTCAAAATCCTTTCACACCAGAATAAAACGAAATGACTTAATAAAACCCAATGCCATGATCCATCATCTCATTCTGTTTCTATATCTATATCCATATAAAAACTTATACATACATAGATACATGAAAATAAATCACCTAAATAAAACCTAATTCAAAATTCATTCACATTCAAATATTCAATAAACTAAAACATACATATACAAATCTATACATCCATATCTATATCTATGTACATACATCACAAACCGACTTCAATTCTTTATCCATGTCAAATGGGAGTCGGCATCTTTTCTCTTATCAAAAACATCATCTCAGTCAAAACCCCCTTTTGACTAAATTTGCATTATCCGATGATAGATTCAAAAGCCACTGATGCGATGAGTAAAAGATCGGTCATTTTTCCGACCAACGTCGTCGTCGCCAACGGGAGTAGATCTATATTTACATAGATCTAAAGTGGCAATGGTGAGGAAGAGGTGGTGGTGACTCCGCCGTTAACATCGCTTTTGACGCCGTTGAAGAGGTCATCGGATGTGGAAGACGGTGGTGGGGATATGAATAGTGGTAGTAGATCTTTGATGGTGTTTAAATGTGTGCAGATGGAAGTTAATTTTCTTAGTTCATTACACGTTTCTTCCATGATATTTCTATATGTTATTATTAATCACTACCGTCGTAGGCAATGGAGAATGGATGATTTTATAGAAGAAATTATGGGGTTAAAATAATGTAAAACGTGAGAGAAAGTTTTATAGAAGGACAAAAAGAATATAGTTATAGTTTGCTGTGTTTGTGGTCATGTGGAAATAATGGTTACAGATAATGATGATGATATAGATATAGATATACAGATGATATAGATATAGATATAGATGATATATAGATGATGATGATGAGATGTAAAAATTGATGAGTTACAGATGATGATTACAGATGATGGTGATGATATAGATATAGATATAAGATGATATAGATATAGATATAAGATATATAGATATAGATATAGATATGATATAGATATATAGATATAGATATAGATATATAGATATATATATATATATATATATATATATATATATATATAGATATATATATAGATATATAGATGATGATGATGAGATGTAAAAAATGATGAGTTATTTACGCTTTTAGTCCTATAGTAATGAAAAGACCAGAATACCCATCATGTGTAGGTCATGTGACCTCTCATTTAACGTCCGTTAGTCATTTGGACTAAAACTGTTGACGAAGCAAACAAATTTGGACTAAAACTGTAATTTTTGAAAGCTAGGGATGAAACCTGCAAGTTGGAGACCATGACATGGACGAAAATTGTAATTAACCCAAAACTTAAATAACGTTTTTTAGTTTAACCGTTAACATTCGGCCCATTAGCCCATATCCAATTTCCAAATTTAGGAGACAAAATATAAAGAGAAAACCCAAAACCTAAAAATCAGCGGCTTCACCTGAGCCCTAAAAAACTCAGCTCCACCGCCTCAACTCCTCATTTTATCTATTCTGCCGCTACTTTACCGTAACACACCGCTACTCGTCTATCTGTATCTTCATCGTTAACCTGTAATGTTACATATCGCATAATTATTCTTTATTCTTTTGTTATTATTTTATTTATCAGTCTATTCTTGTATTTGATTGTTAAGGTTTAAGGTTTATTAATTTTATATAGTTTAATAACAATAGTTGGAAAAAACTTCAGCCTTACAGAATTGGTATTACAGGTATTTCGGCTATAAAACTTACATATGTTTGTATGTGTTATATTGTATCAAAATGTTATAATCCATGTCGGTATACTTTTTGTACAAGAAACATAATGAATAGCAAAATTAGTTGACTCTCTTGCGATATTTTGAAACTCTTAACCCTAGCAACATCCGTTTAAGCGTAGCGTGGTGCCGCGTTGTAATTATTTTGTTTCAGCGTAAAAAATCTGTGATACATTGTATTTTCCTATTATATTTATACTGGTAGTAGCTTACTAAACAGACTGTTTGTATTTTTCAGACCCGACACTACCTTTGTTGTTCGGAACACATTCCAGTCTTCAGACGTTGATCGCTTTAAAACTTTGAATCTGCTTTATCGACATTAATCATGGTTAGTTTTAATTTGTTTTTCAGTTTAAAGGTTTAATTTCACTTGTAACAACTATTGAGGATTGTGTGCCGTTTTTTATCAATCAGTTTATAGTGATAAGTTTGTTGTTATCAAAACTTCATTGTTATATTAAGTTACACCGTGACTGTGCTTGGTGCTCATTTTTCTTCTTGTTGTTTTACTGTTAAAAGCCTCAAGGAGATTACATAGAGCTTCACAGGAAGCGAAATGGGTATCGCCTTGATCACTTTGATCGGAAGAGGAAGAAGGAAGCCCGTGAAGTTCACAAACGCTCCAAAACTGCACAAACGGTTCTGCTCTCATTCAATCTTTCTCAACATTGTTCACTATCCTTTTTTTCCCTCTATTTGATGTAATATCATGTTGCTAGATCTTGTTTGCTCAGAGTTTTTGACAGTAAGGCATGTGAGACTGAAAATGTTTTTTCTTTATTTGTGGTTATTTCAGGCCTTAGGTATCAAGGGTAAACAGTTTGCTAAGAAGCGATATGCGGAAAAGGCTTTAATGAAAAAGACGTTAGTATATCTTTCTCAATTTGTATCTTTCATGTTTTCTCTATATCGTAATACCTATCGGACAGTAGGGTAAAGGTTTCAAGTTTGGCGGGTCTGATTGGTTTGGTAATGGTTTAATACATAACTATATTGTGTCAAAGAATGGGGTGGTGCGTTGGCTGGAAACATTTTGTTGTTTTCTTCTAATAAGTAGGTGTATGGAATGTGATTACTAGTATAATATTGCTTGAAAGATAGCATAGTTTTCTTAAATTAATACTTTAGGAGGTTTTATGTATATAAAATAAAATTGAGTGTGTAGACGAAAGCAAATTGATTTGTATGGAGTGTTTCCCCTAAGTCCAGTTTTTTTGACCCTTTTTTACCTGTTATTGAATAAAAATCCTGAGAGACACGTTTTTAATTGAATGGGTTTAATTGCTATATCTAAAACAAGTAAGCCTATTGAAGTTTCCACCCATTGTTTGGCATATATATATTTTTATTGTTATTTTATATGTTGCTCTGCATAGCCTACTCAGTTATTCTATTGATTATGCTTACACTTCATTGCCAGATCATTCTTTGGTTTGATGGTTTGATGTCAATGTGTTTTGTAGACTGGCTATGCATGAAGAATCATCACACAGACGCAAGGTCGATGATGATGTTCAAGACGGTGCTGTGCCTGCTTATCTTCTTGACCGTGATGCTACAACACGTGCAAAGGTTTGTTGCTTAAAATCTTGCTGTTGATAGACTACATGAATAATTGTTGGGAGTATATTTAATTATACTTACATCCACATTCTGTATGGAAGGTTCTTAGCAACACAGTAAAACAAAAAAGGAAAGAGAAAGCTGGAAAGTGGGATGTGCCTCTACCCAAGGTTTGGAATCATTCATATTCATTGTGCCCTTGTTACATGGCTTGATTTGTATAGCATGTGTTGCTTATCAACTATCAAGGTTGTTGACTTGTTATGTTTCGATGTTAATGATGATGTCGTTTGAATCTTTCAGGTGAGACCCGTGGCTGAAGAAGAGATGTTCAAAGTGATCAGAACTGGTCAAAGGAAAAGTAAGTATTCCATGTGCCTGTACCTTGTCTTAGGCTATGTTAGAAGTTTAGTTCAACTAACCCTTGGTCTTTGGCTCTTGTGGTATATGTGATGGCCCTTGTGGTATATGTGATGACCCATCAAGCTATAGGTTGTGGGTTTAAGTCCCATGGTGGACAATTTGTAAAAATATGTGTGGGTTTTTAGTCTGGTTTTACTTAGTTGCCGTCCAAAACAGAAGTTTAGTCGAACTAGGTTGTGTTAGGCATTGCGGATTAGAAGGTATTTGTTACGTAATAAACAGAATCGGATAATCAGCTCATACATAAAGGGTGGCAGGGATAGTGTGTAGATGCTTCTATGCTCTTTGAAGTACTGATAATGAGTTACAGGCTTTACATGTTTAAGGACTTAAAAATGGGGTCAATCAAAATTTGTTTTGTTGCAGATACCCCTAACTAAGTTCTACTTTAAAATAATCTAATAATCGGAACTAGTTTTACAGAATTGAGGCATTGTAAACTGATTATGTTTGGCTTAAATGTTTGTAATCTGATAATCACTTTCAAAATGCAGTGCCAAACACTAGCTATTCTCTTTTATTTTACAATTTTTGTTGAATATTAAGACATTGACCAGTATGCTCAGAGCAAATGTTGATTGCTTGTTTGCAGCTAAGCAGTGGAAGAGAATGATCACAAAAGTGACATTTGTTGGCCAGGGTTTCACGAGAAAACCTCCAAAGTATGAGCGGTTTATTCGTCCAACTGGTTTAAGGTTTAACAAAGCCCACGTGACACACCCTGAGCTTAAGTGCACGTTCAATCTTGAGATAATCGGGGTGAAGAAAAATCCTAATGGCACAATGTATACATCTCTAGGTGTTATCACCAAGGGAACTATCATTGAGGTATATTTCTCTCAACTATCTAAAGATTTAAGTAATTGTATGCTGGGACCACATCTGTTGACCTTTCTGTTTTTGTATATACTAGGTGAACGTGAGTGAACTAGGTCTTGTAACACCCGCTGGGAAAGTTGTATGGGGTAAGGTCACTTAATTGTTATTGTTGTTTTGATTTTGTATATGATGGGATGGTGCATATGCTTATTTTCTATGGAAATTGTTGGATGTAGGGAAATATGCTCAAGTGACCAACAATCCGGAAAATGATGGGTGTATTAATGCAGTTCTGCTTGTGTAGATGTTCAACTACATGCTTTTTGGTTGGTTTTGAGAATTTTGTAAGCATTCTAATGTTCAACTTTTGTAACACATGGGATTTTGAATTTGGCAAATGTATGCAAGACGTATGACAATAGTATGGTTATGATTCTGCTGTTGGTATTTGCTGGCTAACCACTTTTTCAGTTAAAGATTGTTTAACGGTGGCAATAATCAGTAGTTATGAACTTATGATGATACATGTTCTGTAAGATGTATCATCAACATACCATTTTTTTCATGTCAAGACATGTTTTCAACTCTCAAAAACTTTTGTAACAAATAAAGGGTGGGCTCTCTTTAACTAAAAAAAGTAGTTATATACTTATATTATCTCAATTAAAACTTCTCATAAACATGTTTACTGTTTGTCAAGTGTCTCAATCAAATAAGTGTTTCTAAGCTAAATGTTACTAGAGGGGGGTACCCATGTGGTGCGACGGTGGTGGCGTGTGGTGTAGGTTATTGATATAATGTGGTTTCGTTGAATTGTTTAAACTTAAAATTCTAACTAAAATGAGTTTTATTTCATGATATTATAAAATGTTACGAGTATATAATATTTCAAACATGATTACACAATTTTACAAACACAGTATTCATGTTCAAAGATTAATCGTCCACCCGTAGCTTACATACCTTGATGTCCTTTACGATAACATAGACTAGAGAACGCAACGTCACTCAATTTTATTTAAACATTACAATAACACCATTAAAAAGGATCATATAGTATTTGTGCTAAATAGATTGCAAAAGATGCTCATTTGCGAAGCTCATAAGGGTAGTCATAGATTCAGCTGTCACAAAAGAAGCATTAGCAGCAAACTCTTCCTTAACCTCATATTCGATTGTACATATCACTCTACACGACGTGTCATCATTCGGAATCTCTTTGATCTCGACCCTGAACCTATATAGATTAAATCCTAGATCAAGAAATCCCCCTTCCACCACTTCAGTTTCCTTGATCTTATTCTCGTGATCAATCTTTGTAAACTTTTCTTTGCAATGCACAAAGCCTAAACCTGCACATATAAGATTGTACCAGTCATGATTTCATATTACCTTATTTTTTTTAATTGAAACTACACTAAACCTTTTTCCCATACGGGACTATAACCACTTGGTTCAGGGATAACCTTATAACACATTGAACTGAATACTGCTAGTGCTAGTCCAAAAGCCGACAATTATTTCATATATTAATAACTATACTACTCGTCAGGATAAGTGATTGTCCTATTTATTAGCATGACATGTACCGGGCTTGAAGGTGAGCTTAAGGATGGTACCAACGCCACCATTGCCTTCAACGAGATCAACAGACTCTAGGATTTTTCCTGAAGCGATCTTTCCAAGCTCGAGGCTGCCGTAGAGTGCCCAAGCTTTGCTAACAGGCACCTTCACTTGTGTCTCTTCTGATAATGTTCCGAACATTTTTATTTGTTGTTAATGAAATATGCACATCGGAGGCTGAATTATAAACATAAAGTCGCATATAGTATTTTCGTTTTCAGAAGATTCCAAATTGTTTTGTTTTGTCTTTTTTCTCTCTTTGTTTTGACTTGTTTGAACCGTTTACTTTTCCATTGAAGTAATTTTTGAGACAATATAGGTTTTAGGATATCAAATTTTAAAGGCATAAAATGTGATTTTGTATGAATTGTATAATATGTAGCCTGAGCAGGGCGAAGCCAGAGCAAAGTCTGGTGCACATTGATACTGACGTGCAAATTGTCTGTCTAATTGATCAACTTATGTAGTTTGCAACATTTACTAATATGATATATAACTGGGGTTTTTCAGCAAAATAGTTGGTGTTTTTGCTAATATTTTGTGAGACGAGCACATAAGATGAACTTCCCAAATTGATTCTCTCCCAATTGGTTGGACCGTAGGTGCGATGATTTACTTCTGGATCCTAAAACCAAGAGGTCAAAATTAAATCAAAAGGTTTAATATTTTAAGTATGAAGAAGACCATTCTTGAAAGATAAAAGGTGAGACGACACTCATAAAACAAGTTCACAAGATGAACTTGAAGAAAACAATTTCCTCACTAGCCACCATGAGGGTCTACTAAGCAGTTGATCATAAACTCTAAAATTATCGGTACCACAATGAAGTTGAAACATGGAATTTCTTAACACTAACCGATGTGATCGATTTAACTGCTTGAATTGTGCTTTACACATCCACATCTTTCAAGCAAGATTACATCGTCGTGTACTGACCAAGTGTTGATACTTGATACATATGAAGTTCGGATTTGGAATGTAAATTATCAACTTATGTAATGCCCTGTTTCAAACAAGATTACGCAATCCTACAAACAAAGTATTCATGTGCAAAGAAAGATTAACCTCAGAATCTCATCTAGCCTTCTGATAACATTGACCAGAGAAAACAACATTTATATTATTTTAACATTACAATAACACCATTAAGAAAGAATCATAAACGTTTCTTGTGCGCGCTAATTTGATTGCAAAAGATGCTCATTTGCGACGCTCATGAGGGCAATCATAGGCTCGGCGGTCACAAAAGAAGCATTAGCAGCAAACTCTTCCTTAACCTCATATTCGATTGTACATATCACTCTACACGACGTGTCATCATTCGGAATCTCTTTGATCTCGACCCTGAACCTATATAGATTAAATCCTAGATCAAGAAATCCCCCTTCCACCACTTCAGTTTCCTTGATCTTATTCTCGTGATCGATTTTTGTAAACTTTTCTTTGTAATACGTTAAGCCTAAACCTGCACATATAATTAATATTAATATTCTCGTGTCATTGATTAACTCATATGAAACCACTGGCGGAGCTATCATGATAACCTTACAATGTTTATAAACTTTATATTTCTAGTACTATTCTTATGTATTTATTTAGTTTTAAAGGTAATTGGCAACTCCAGACTGATAGTAATCTAATTTTGTAGTTTAATTTACGCATCATCAAAACTGCTCGGCGACTCAAAATGAAAATCCTGTACGCCACTATTCTAATGAAACATTACTGCTAGCCCAAAAGCAGATAACTATTTCATCCTTTAATAACTACTATATATCTGTATATTTAAAGATCGAGTGATTGACTTATCTATTATTATGAAACGTACCCGGCTTTAAGTTGAGCTTAAGGATGGTACCGACGGCACCGTCGCCTTCGACGAGATCCACGGACTCAAGAATCGTTCCAGAAGCGACCTTTCCAAGCTCGAGGGTGCCATATAGAGCCCAAGCTTTGCTAGCAGGAACCTTCACTTGTGTCTCTTCTGATAATGTTCCAAACATTTTTATTGGTTATTAACGAAATGCACAACTGAGGCTCAATTATATACCATAAAGTTGCTTATAAATATAATAAATCGTACTTTTGGTATTTTTCCATTCCATAAAGATTCCCTTTTATTTTGTTTTGTCTTCTATACATCCACCCGTCGGCCGTTACTGGCTGGCCTTGGCAGTATCTATTGTTTTTAACGTTGCAATTATGCAAGGCACTTACTTTCGTATTAAAAATATTAATGTTTGAAAGGCACGTTTTTAAGAGTTTTTCTTTTAAATTTAGCTTTTAATTTAATATAATAAGCTTAAAAGTTTTGTTTAGATGCAACTAGTTTTAACTTTTATTTGGAAAAAAAAACTCTAAAATGAAACAAGATAGTACCTTATTGTTCAAAATTAAAGACTAAAGCTCTCAAAAAGCTCTTGAAAACTCGTGCCAAACATACCCTAACTTTTCATGAGATTTTAGTTTGGATGAAAGTTTTACTAATTTTTAAAAGTTACATAAATATCTCTTGAAGTTGCAGATTCAATTACCATACCAAACACCTCTAAAAAATAAAAGCTCTAGCTAACAGCTTCGCTTAAAAGCTACAATATACAACTACAACTTAAAGCTATAATTACAAGCTAGAACTATTTTTGCCAAATTATACCCTGAGTGAATCAAAGAAAAAAAAGGCCCAAGTCTCATTTAACATATAAATTGAACAACTGACAAATTACTAGGGTATAATCGTGACATGAGTGATACTATCTAATCATATATGAATACCAAGTCACCAATCTAATATTTAAAGAAAATATATCTTTGTAAGATTGAAACCCAAGATTTTATGATATCATCAAGTTTTATCTACCATAAAGATGCTACTTGATCTAAAATCAATAACTTTTTGTTGTGTATGTAATACTTGTAACTTTGTACGCATAAAGACTTCAAGTAGTTGGTACTTGGTAGTAATTTTAAGCGGAGTACATAATAATATAATATACACTTTCATTAATTAAAGTTAAAGGAAAATGAAAATAGACACAACTTGATATGAGTAAGGTTGTGAGTGTGATATGAGTAAGGTTGTGAGTGAATCGAATGAAAACGGGAAAAGTCCTCTTTATTTTTGTTCATTTAATTTAGTGAACGATTCATGAATGAACAAATGAGTATAAAATTAAGTTACCGTTGGTTTATTTGAAAAAAGAAAAATGCTAAATGAAGCCCTTAGAGCTTCACTTAATATGCATAAAACAATTTTACATTTCTATATCAAAAACTCACCTCTGAATTTTATGATAAGTGTACAACTATTTAGTGTACCTTAACGAAAGCATTTAGAACTTTTTTTTAACAAAACCCAAAAAAAATTAGACCTGGTTGTAAATTTAAGAGTTAATTACTTAAATGGTACCTAACGTTTGCGCGATATTGCTGGTTTGATACCTTTCCTTTCGAAATTACGCGGATCATACCTAACGTTTCCAAAACTCCACTCGGACCATACTGGAACCAAACGCCGTTTGATGACCGTTAAACCCCCCCGTGACTTGCACGTGAGGGGTAAAGATGTAATATCACGTTTCTTAATTACTTTAATGGTACCTAACGTTTGTGTAATATATACTAAATCGTGTAAAATGCTTAAGTGTGTGTGAGAGAAAGTAGAGAGAGAATGGGAAAGTATGAAAATTATATTAGAAAGGGTTAATCAAAGGTTGGGAAATACATGGGGTGGAGGGGTATTTATAGTCACATCTAATTACACTTAGGTCCTTCCCTAATTGCAATAAAACCCCTCCATACATAATTACATTACAATCAAACACCCCTCCATACTTAACTAAATTACAATTAAACACCACAAATTTATTTCTAACAATCTCCCCCTTGGTGTTGAATTGTAAATGTTGCATCGTCTTCGATCTGTAAATCGTGATGGGCCCTTTTTGATGAGAATCTTAGATGTTGAATAGACTTTGAAGTTTTCTCTTTGTCTTCATCGTCTTCGAGCAACTTTGACTTTTTGAATTCTCATACATTCTGTGAAAGCGAAGACGAAGACTTGGGTTTCTTGTGAATGCGGAAGCTTGGTATGAACTGCGGAAGCTTGGCTTGGTTTTGAGTGTAGAACTTGACTTGGTTCTTACTTTACAGTCGTTGATTGTCTGTCTCTTGCTCCCCCTCAAACACACAAGTTTCTCAATAACAGATAATTAATCCAGAAAATGGTTTGTCGCTTTAGCTCCCCCTCAACTTGTCATATGAGCGAAATCTTCTCTAAATCTTGCCCCCCCCCACTCAATCACTCCTTTCAAAATATACAATAAAAACATACTAATAAGATCCAAGACTAATTTTCCTTTTAGCTCTCCCTCAACCCGGGCATAATTTTTGGAGCAAATAATTAGACAAGACAATGTGCTCCCCCTCAAAAGGATAATCAATCTCTGACGCTTTTCTCCCCCTCATGATGAACGCATGTAACGTGTTCATCATGCACAATGATTGATGACAATAATGGTGAATGAAAGGTATAACTATGAAGTAACGTCTCAATTACACATGTTTAGAACGGGTTGTACACTGATATGTGTACAAGCCAACGCACAACCACCTACTTGAACCCAGACGTTGGAACCCATGTGAGGGTGGGTCCAACTGGATGTTTGAAAAGAGAAGTAGCAGGTTGTGCATAGTTAAGCACTTTTTGCACACGAGGGTGAATGACTCGTGGTGCAAACTTAAACAACTCAGATAGAGAGTACTTAATGGGAGTGCTTTTAGGTTTTGGGTTGGGTTTACTATGAGAGAACCAGCCATATTGATCTTTATAGCGAATGATTCCGGTGGTGGAATCCTTGAATATCTGGCAATGGCTGTTTAGAGGCTTGAGGGGAGATCCGGTGTTGCGAGGAGTGTAATATGGGTTCATTTGTTTGAGAGTTGGATAAGGTTTAGGTGGAAGGGTTTTTGTTATGGTGGAATGAGGTTCTTTTGAGAATTTGGGAGTGGTATGAGCTGGTTTGGACGATGGTTGTGGGTGTTTATTGTTTTGGTGAGATGGTTTGGTGTTATGAGGATTTGTTTTGGTTTTGGAGGAAGGGTGTGGCTTGGTATTGGTTGATAACTTTGGGTGATTGTGGTTTGATTGGGCATTTGAAGGAATGAATTTTGTTTTAGTTGGAGATGGAGTGGTTTGGTTGAGAATAGGTGATTCTGAAGCATGAGTTGAAGGCGAATTCACTTGATATGACTTGGTTGCAAGTTGAGTATCCAATGACAAGGAATGAGCTTGAAGTTGTTGGATTAACTTCAAACATGTTTGCTCATTATTCTTCGAAGAAATGGATTTGATTTGCAATTCATGATTGAGCTTCGAAAGTTGTTGTTGCAAAACATGTTCTTTAACTTGGGTTTCGAGGATTGTTTCAATTAGCTCTTTGTGAGAAATATCCAACTCATTGGTTAAATTGAGAATCTTTGACTGCAAATGATCATTGTCTTTTCGAAGACTTTCCATGTATGAAAAAATTAGATCATTTGCAGATTTGAGCTCTTTATTCTCAGATTTGAGATGGTCAATTTTAAGTTGAAAACTGTTGTGTTGTGTCACAATCGTTTCAAAAGTATTCACATCGACTTGTTTTTTCTCAAAAATAACCACTCCACATGGAAACGAACTAGTACAACACATACAAATGTGATTATCATGACGACGTATTTCTTCCCAACTTGGCTGTTCACCCATTAAAAAATCTAACACCATCAAACTCATTCGGTATTACAGTTGACATTTTTATTTATTTTTGTTTTTATTATTTTTTTTTTTTTTTTGAATTGTAGTACTAAAACAGGTTTTCGAATTGTAGTACTAAAACAGGTTTTCGAATTGTAGTACTAAAACAGGTTTTCGAATTGTAGTACTAAAACAGGTTTTCGAATTGTAGTACTAAAACAGGTTTTCGAATTGTAGTACTAAAACCGGTTTTCGAGGGAAAAAATGGGCAGAGTGACTTTTTGTGAAATGAAGAATATAAGAACTAATACCGGTTTTGGGGTAAACCAGGTATTTTGAAATAAAGAAACGAAAGCTGGTATGAAAGCCTGTATTACAACTGAATTTCGAAGAAAAATGAAAGCCTGTATTACAACTGAATTTCAAAGAAAATGAAAACCGGTATTACAACTGAATTTCAAAGAAAATGAAAACCTGTAGGAAAGCCTGTATTACAACTGAATTTCGAAGAAAATGAAAGCCTGTATTACAACTGAATTTCAAAGAAAATGAAAGCCTGTAGGAAAGCCTGTATTACAACTGAATTTCAAAGAAAATGAAAACCTGTAGGAAAGCCTGTATTACAACTGAATTTCGAAGAAAATGAAAGCCTGTAAAGCCTTATTACAACTGAATTTCGAAGAAAATGAAAGCCTGTATTACAACTGAATTTCGAAGAAAATGAAAGCATGTATTACAACTGAATTTCAAAGAAAATGAAAACCTGTATTACAACTGAATTTCGAAGAAAAGAAAGCCTGTATTACAACTGAATTTCGAAGAAAATGAAAGCCTGTATTACAACTGAATTTCGAAGAAAATGAAAGCCTGTATTACAACTGAATTTCAAAGAAAATGAAAGCCTGTAGGAAAGCCTGCATTACAACTGAATTTTGAAGAAAATGAAAGCCTGTATTACAACTGAATTTCAAAGAAAATGAAAACCTGTATTACAACAGAATTTCAGAACAGAAAGCTAAAAATTCAATTTTAAGCCATTTGGTTTAGAATTAGGATTTGAAACTTTTCAAGGATGATTATAGGAAGGTAATGAGTGGATTAAAACTAAAAAGGAAGAAAATTTAGCATGTTTAGAGGGTAAAGATTGGAACTTTCGGGAAAAACGGGAAAAACACAATTTAGCACAAATATGAACAAAATCAAGCCATGGATCTAACACAAGTTGTGATTTTGCTCTGATACCAATTGTAATATATACTAAATCGTGTAAAATGCTTAAGTGTGTGTGAGAGAAAGTAGAGAGAGAATGGGAAAGTATGGAAATTATATTAGAAAGGGTTAATCAAAGGTTGGGAAATACATGGGGTGGAGGGGTATTTATAGTCACATCTAATTACACTTAGGTCCTTCCCTAATTGCAATAAAACCCCTCCATACATAATTACATTACAATCAAACACCCCTCTATACTTAACTAAATTACAATTAAACACCACAAATTTATTTCTAACAGTTTGCACGATATTGCTGGTTTTCATACCTAATGTTTAGTTATTAAATTTTTTTTTATTTTTTTGTATTTTTTTTATTTTGAAAGGTGAATTTCGCTTTAAGCCAATGTTTTAAAAACCGGTATTTTAGTCATACCGGTGTGGAAAAATTTCCGGTATTATCGGTATTACCGAAAGTACCGGCTGGTACGACTATTTTTAATTTGTTTTATTTTTTTAATAAAAATTCTCCAAAACTTGTTACAATTTAACGAAAATAGTCAAAATGCACTTATAATTCACTAAAAAATAATACCAAATAGGTATTTCATAACAAAATATAAGTTTTAAAGTTCACAAATAACCAAAAATAGCAATAAAGTATCATAAAAATAATTTTAAAAAAATTTCAAATTTCCTTTTTTGAAAATATCGGAAATACCGCAACGGTTATACCGGAAAATACCAGGAATACCGGCCGGTATTTACCGGTATTTAAAACATTGCTTTAAGCTTCGTGTCGCGATTCGACAGCAGGAGATCTAGCATACGTTATCGTTAGGAAAAAAAAGACAACATATGTTAGACCTATCGCAACACGAAGTTTCAAGCGAAATTCACCTTTCAAAAAGAAATAAAAAAAATAATAACTAAACATTAGGTATGAAACCAGCAATATTGTGCAAACGTTAGGTACCATTTAAGTAATTAAGAAACGCGATATTACATTTTTACCCCTCACGTGCAAGTCACGTGGGGGGGTTTTTAACGGCCATCAAACGGCGTTTGGTTCCAGTATGGTCCGAGTGGAGTTTTGGAGACGTTAGGTATGATCCGCGTAATTTCAAAAGAAAAAGTATTAAACTAGCAATATCACGCAAACGTTAGCTACCATTTAAGTAATTAACTCTAAATTTAAGGTGGACCATAAATAGCGCTTCCAAAATTTTGGAATCTTTTGTTAAGCTTGCACTAACCTTAAATTTTCGGCCATGGGCTAAATTTAATGACTTTCACTGCAGAATATATATTTGGTCCAAAATCACTTAAAATCCACTTTCGCACCTCAAAAGTCAAAACTCATTAACAAACTTTCAAAATGTGGAGAAACTATATACAAAAACATATCAGATGTGTACAACTAGACCAATACCCAATATATATTTGATCAAGAGGGTCAATAATCCTTTTCCATATTAGATATTATCAACATAACTTCATCGTAATAACCAAAATACACACTTTTCATTTACATTACTTAACCAATTCATGACCATCACAAAAGTACTCACATGACCATTAATTGAACCCAAAAGAGATATATCTACGGGCCATACTACCAAAAGAACTACCCATACATATTCATCATTGGCACAATATAATCACGAAACAAGATATATGATACACATCTATCTCTTGTGGTTAATTAGATTTAAGAAGATGCTCGTTTGCAAGGGTCAAAATGTTAATGATACGTTTGGTATCGACAAGAGAAGCATTAGCAGCAAACTCATCCTTAATCTCATATTCGATTGTTATCTTCACAAGACATGATGAGCATGTCATGATGTCATCTTTTGGGTTTTCTTCGATCTCTATCTTGACCCTATATAAAGTAAGACTAATAATAAATAATAATAACAATAATAATAATAATAATAATAATAATAATAATAATAATAATAATAATAATAATAATAATAATAATAATAATAATAATAATAATAATAATAATAATAATAATAATAATAATAATAATAATAATAATAATAATAATAATAAATAATAATAACAATAATAATAATAATAATAATAATAAATAATAATAAATAATAATAAATAATAATAATAATAATAATAATTAATAATAATAATAACAATAATAATAATAATAATAATAATAATAATAATAATAATAATAATAATAATAATAATAATAATAATAATAATAATAATAAATAATAATAAATAATAATAAATAATAATAACAATAATAATAATAATAATAAATAATAATAACAATAATAATAATAATAATAATAATAATAATAATAATAATAATAATAATAATAATAAAAAATATTAATATTAATAATAATAAATAATAATAACAATAATAATAATAATAATAATAATAATAATAATAAATAATAATAAATAATAATAATAATAATAATAATAATAATAATAATAATAATAATAAATAATAATAACAATAATAATAATAATAATAATAAATAATAATAACAATAATAATAATAATAATAATAATAATAAATAATAATAACAATAATAATAATAATAATAATAATAATAATAATAATAATAATAATAATAAATAATAATAACAATAATAATAATAATAATAATAATAATAATAATAATAATAATAATAATAATAATAATAATAATAATAATAATAATAATAATAATAATAATAATAATAATAATAACAATAATAATAATAATAATAACAATAATAATAATAATAATAACAATAATAATAATAATAATAACAATAATAATAATAATAATAATAATAATAATATAATTAATAAATAATAATAACAATAATAATAATAATAATAATATAATTAATAATAATAATAATAATAATAATAATTATTAATATAATAATATAAATAATATCATAATAAAATAAAAATAATAATAATATAATTAATAAATAATAATAATAATAAAAAATATTAATATTAATAATAATAAATAATAATAATATAATTAATAAATAATAATAAAAATATTAATATAATAATAAATAATAATAATAATAATAATAAATAATAATAAATAAAATAATAATAACAATAATAATAATAATATAATTAATAAATAATAATAATAATAATAATAAATAATAATAATAATAAAAAATATTAATATTAATAATAATAAAAAATATTAATATTAATAATAATAATAATAATAAATAAAATAATAATAATAATAATAATAATAATAATAATAATAAATAAAAATAATAATAAAATAATAATAATAATAATAATATTAAAAATTTAAAATAATAAAAATAATAATAACAATAATAATAATAATAATAATAAAAATATTAATATTAATAATAATAATAATAATTAAATAATATAACAATAATAGTTACTAAATAATAATAGTCATCATAATCATAATAATAATAATAATAATAAAATAATAATAATAAAAATAATAATAATAATAACAATAATAATAATAATATAATTAATAAATAATAATAATAAAACAATATAATATTAATAAAATAATAATAAAAAATATTAATATTAATAATAATAATAATAAATAAAAAATATTAATATAATAATAATAATAATAATAAATATTATATAATAATAAGTAAACAAAAACAATATTAAAAATATTTAAATAACAATAATAATAATAAAAAATATTAATATAATAATAATAATAACAATAATAATAATAATAATAATAATAATAATAACAATAATAATAATAATAATAATAACAATAAGAATAATAATAATAACTTAAAAGGATATTTTAGTCAAATATGTGAATTCCAAAGGAATTGAAAACTTTCCTTTGCATATGTGAAGGAATTCAAATTCCTATGTTTAAGGGAATTTGATGGAATGTTTCAAATTCTAATTATATCAAACTATCCAACCAAACATGAAAAGGAAGGAATTCAAATTTCAATTCCAATGAATTAAACTTATTGGGGGTGTTTGGTTCGCGGAATTAATTGGAATTCCTAGGAATTGGAATTTGAATTCCATTGATTGCCATGTTTGGTTGAGATAGATGTTGGAATTGGAATTTGAAATTTTCCAACAGATTCCTTGATATAGAGAATTTGGAATTCCATCAACAAACCGATGGAAAGTTTTACATTCCATAGGAATTCAATCTTTTGACAAAAAAAGCCCTCCCACCATAATTAGAAGCCCCTTTTTTGCCAGCCCTAACATATTTTCAATGTCTTCTATCCATACCTGTATTCTAACCTTTTGCTGTTACATCTTCATCACACAAACACACACACACACACATACACATATATATATAGTTCACCTCTACATATATATGTGTATTAGCTATATATATATATATATATATAAACGGATTGAAATCTTTGTAGGGAAAAAAAAAAGCTAAAATTGATTTGAATTTTTGCAGTTGGAATTTGGTATAGAAGTCTACAACTTACCACTCATCAACGCAGCGTACTTGAAGCTATTATTTATATATGGTGGTGGCACGTATGGAAAGAGAGAAATAACGTACTCCACAACGGTACTTATTTTAGCTCTAATGATACTTTTAGTTCGATTATCTCTCTTTCTTTTCTATGGATATCTAATCGAGACAGGAAGCGAAAGTATTCTTGGAATGATTGGAACGTGAACCCTTTGCAAGATGGATGACTTGATCTGTTTGTTTTTCGGTCTGTGGCTGTACCCATATGGGACTATTGGAGATGGTCGTCCTGCTGCTGGAAGCATTGCAATGTGTGGAGTGAGTGAGTCGTGTATCATTTTGTGTATGGTTGATTGGAGTTTGCCCTTTCTGCTTGTTGAAGATCTTCATCAACAACTTATGGATATTAGGGAGTCATTACATGTTGTTTTTTATTTGCATTGTTTTTATTATATGCTCCTTGTAACTTTTGGTTGTCCCCCCGTGTCATGTTTGGGACTTCATCAAAAACGCCACGAGGTGAAAACTGGTGGCTCGACCCTCGTTGGTTGGGAGTTTTTCTCGTGCCTTCTTTTGGTAATTGACACGAGTTTTTTCACTCATTTTGAAGTCCTCGCAGTTAATGATGTGGGATGAGTCTAGAATTTGTTCTTTCCGTTTCTTTTCTAGATTGTAGTTGTAATTGTTACTTCTGCATCTAGCACCTTGCTAGTTTGCTCCTTTTAATAATATTTACTTCTGTCGTTCGAAAAAAAATTGATTTGATGTTTGTGTTCGGAGTTGTCATAGAAATCAACACCACACTTGAATTGTTTTAATTTTGATGAAAAAGGTAGAATTGATTGTTATCCATGTGCTAGATCTGGAATTTATCTTCTTTTTTTTTGTTTTAATTAATTATGAGTTTGCAATCAATGTGTTCTTTCACTATATGGATGTCACATTTTTTTTATTTCTTTTTTGAATTATGTGTTTTTTTCATTAAAGGATAATTTTGTCATTTGATACAAACTACATTCCATAAGATTCCATTGAATTCTATCAACCAAACAAAATACAAAATTTAAAACTTTCAGATTCCAATTTGAAACGACACAACTCGATTTAATAGAAAAATAAGGGAATTTTTTTTTTAATATGCATATATGCGGCGCATGCCACATATATGCGGCGCATAAAAGCAGTCCAAAGAGGTCAGAAGATTTCCATGCGAATCAAAAATGCGTCGCATAACTCAAAGTTTCCAAATATGCGCCGCATGGACAGTATTTGCGGCGCATATCCCTGTCTGACAGAACCAAACTTCATTTTTGACACTTGACTCAACTTACAATCTTTTCAAACTCAATCCCAAGCTTTAGACCACAACAATTCTGAAATCAATCAAATACATTCACCAAAACTCATTACAAAAGACTACGTACAAAATTAGAAATTTCGGCATGACCTTTTCGTAAAATCTACATCCAAAAACCTGTTACGGATAATGAATTTTTAAAATACAATTGATCATGATCTACACATTACTATTACAAAATGACCTATTATAAATAACCAAAAACTCCTTGAATACTTGACATAACAATAATTTTACCAAAACAAATCAAATGTACCATGAGCCAATAGTTCAAAGGGGTCTCTACGGGTCATATCAATTTACCATTTTCCGCATTTAGCTAAAACATTCAAATCCATAAATTAGCTTCGAACTTCAAGTACTTGCCTTTGTTTCCAATTCCGGGACAACCTATAAAAAGGGTAACAACTAAAAAGTAAGCAAAGCTTAGTGAATAATCTTGCATACGTTTATACATACGAAGGATGGCAACACACAAAGGACTATCACATGTAGTCTATGGCACCGTCGTACCATATCTACATGCTCACCTTTGCACTTTAACGCATTATATGGATCCATATAAGCAATATCAACTCAATCAATATCAACAATCTTGGGATTCTTAGGCCCCATTCACAAGAGGTTCTTAGGCCTTGATAAACGCCTAATTAGTCTAATCTTAAGATATGAAAATGACATGTTTTGTGAAAATTAATAGACGATTAAGATGTGTTTATGTTTGTTTAAGTGTTTCAGGTCATTGGTGACAATTTAGAGCTAAGAAGCAAGTCAAACAAGTCGAATGAAGTCCAAGGAAGAAGTATGGAATTTACAACAGGCGTAGGTTACGCCCACCAGGGCCGTACCTTACTCCAGGCAAAAGTTCAGAGGGCGTACCTTACGCCCAATCTGGGTGTAGGTTACGCCAGTTGCTGTGCAGAAAATCCGAATTTTTGGGTTTTAATTAATTTTCAGTTTATATGACTTTTATTCATGACTTGGGAAGTTATCTTTCACATATTTCACACACCTGGAGCAGTTTTTCATCCTCTCAACACCCCAATATCACCATCAATTCACAATTCCATGGAGATTCAAGCCTTAATTGAAGAATCAATGATGAAGATACTAGGCTAATTTCCTTTTGATCATTCTCATGTGAACAATTATGTAAGACAATTGTATTCAACCTTTCTTATGTTCAAGTTGGATTAGATGTTTAATTCTTAATTGTGTTTTGCATCTAATGTTGTTTGGTTTGAATGAATGATTACTTGTTTATAACTTTGAATGAATTTCATCTATCTTTTGATTTCAAATTCTTGTTTATCATGGATTATTGAAAGAACCTCTTATGAACTTGTAATCTTGTTAATGAAAGGATAATTTAGTTGTGTCAATTCCCCAGATTTTGTTATCGTGAATCATCACAACCTAATTAATTAGTTCTTAGCATTCATTCAATCCAAGCGTATAACGAATCATGTCTATGTGGTTTCCAATGAACATAAGTTAGGTTATACTTTTGAAAACATAATTTGAAACATGAGAATGGTCCCTTTTATTTAATTGAATTATTTTGTTAAGTTCATAATCAATTTTAGTTGTTAATCAAATCAATCAATCAATCAATTTTAAGTTTATGTCTAGTTACTTAACTTTGTAAATTGTTTAACACTTTCCCATGATTCCCTGTGGAAACGATACTCGACTTACCTTTGCTAATTAGTGGTATTTAGTTTATATTTTTGATCGGTCCAACGACATCGATCAAATTTTGGCGCCGCTGCCGGGGAATCGGTGTGCAAAGTGTTAAAATTTGTTTTTAAATTAGTTTACTTAAAATTTTCAGAAAAATACAAAAAGAATTAGTTTAGTTTTAGTTAGTAGTTGTTTATTTCCTTTTAATTTTTGTAGTTCAGTGTTACCCGAGGTGTGTTGCTTGTGTAGATTACAGGTTGTTTATGCATACGAGGTATTCAAAGAAGAAATCACCTTTGTTGTTTGATCCGGAAATTGAGAAAACAGCTAGGAGAAACCGAGTACTTCACCGTGCAACCATGAGTGACCCCGGTAACTCACAAAGAAACATTCCACCTACCGGAACTCCACCACTAATCATCCAACCCACCGGAATTCAACAAGAAACCAACCTTGACCCAAACAACCAACTTCTAAACCAACATCAACAACAAAACCCACTCCGATCCGTGAGGAGTGGTTTCACAACTCCTCACCGATTTGGAACACCAACCTATGTTGGAGATGGATCACGGTATACGGAGGAGTCGGTATATGATAGGGTTGATAATTGGGATGATGGGAGATTTGATGATCATGCGGATGGGTATGATTGGAATGATGGGGAAGATTATGTGCAACCACAAAACTTCCAATACCCGCAATACAACCAACCTCAACCTCAATACATCAACCAAGGACCAAGAGTTCCTCATGGTCCACCACCTCGCCACTACCGTCGTGGAGTTCCACCCAATAACCAACCACATAACCGAGCCATGCCAAACATGAACTATCAACCTCCACCACAAGGAGTTGATAGTCATTTCCGACCCGCCATAGCCGTTAATGCTTCACCTATAGTACCACCGGTTTTGAGGGGTAGAGCTTTTGAAGTTAGACCTCAATGTTTGAGTATTTTACCGAGTTTCTATGGTAAAGCATCGGAGGAGCCTTATTTGCATTTGTCGGAGTTTGAGGCCATTTGTGGAACCATTGGGGGGCAAGGATTTTCACCGAATGAAGTTAAACTAGTCTTATTTCAGTTCACTTTGAAGGATAAAGCAAAGCAATGGTTCTTGGCATTGCCATCGGGTAGTATTTTCACATGGGCTGAAATGCAACAACAATTTTTGGATGAGTATTACACCATGCAAAAGACTAGTGATGCAAGGACTTCCATTAGAACTTTTCAGCAACAATCGGGTGAAACATTTCATGAATCATTCAAGAGGTTTAATGAGTTGTTGAGAACATGTCCACACCATGGGATTGCTAAATGGGAGTTAATCACGACTTTTTATGATGGTTTGCTACCGGAAGAGAAAAGAGATGTGAATTCGATTAGCAATGGTACTTTCTTGACTAATCCCGAAGATGTTGATTGGGAATTCTTGGAGAAGATGAGTGTGAATTCAAAAAGGCAAGCTCAATCGAATAGGAGAGCAAGGCATTCAATAGCTTCTACTTCATCAACAAGTGATCAAGCCACCAAAGATCGACTTGAAGCTTTGGAACGAAAGTTTGCCAAGTTGGGGACAGCTGAAAATAGGGGTGTTGCTCAAGTTTCTCAAGAATACCCGATTTGTGAGAGTTGTGATGAGCTTGGACATACGGCTTTGCAATGTCCATTGATCCCGGAACAAGTTGAAAAAGTGAATCAAGTGTATGGAGAAAAGAGACAATATGACATGAACTCCAACACTTATCATCCGGGAATGAGAAATCATCCCAATCTTAGATATGGGAATTCTTCAAACCAACTCAACCCGAACTTTCAAGGAAACAACCAAACCGGTGGAGTACCATCTCAACCATTCCAAGGCCGAAATTACAATCAAGGAAATTACCAAGGTGGCCAAAATCAGGGAGGATTCAATAGAGGCTACTCAAGGAACTATCAACAAGGTAATAATCAAGGTGGGCCTTCGGGAGGTAATGATGTGTCAACCCGGGAGATCATGGAGTACTTGAAAGAAATGGATAGGAAGAATGAGATTCGGGATAAAACGGTTGAGAGTTTGCAAAAGCAAGTTGGGAAATTGGCGGAGGATGTATCGGAATTGAGGAAGAATCCGGGAAAGCTACCAAGTGATACGAAGATCAATCCACAACATCAAAGTGGCGGCTCCAAGAATGTCAAAAATGTGGAAATCAACAATGTAAGTCTTCTTCGTAGTGGTAAAGTTTATGATAATAAAGTTGTGCCTCCATCATCACTTATTGATGGTGTGGTGGAGGATGTTGATGAGAATGAAGATAGTGAGCATGAACCGGAACTTGTTCTACCTAAATCAAATAAAAAAGTGTCTTTTAAAGAGGTAGAAAACAATAGGTCTAGTGGTAAATTTTCTGAAAAACAAGGAAAGGATATGGAGGGTAATACCATTTCTTTTCCTTTGGCTTTTATTGATCCAAAACTTAGCCTACACTTAAGAAAAGAGGTCCCCATGAGGAAGAAATGTGGGAAATTTTTAAACAAGTGAAAATCAATATACCTCTTATTGACATAATCAAGCAAGTTCCGGCTTATGCTAAGTACCTTAAGGAGTTGTGTACCCAAAAACGGCACCATAAGCTTCCAAAGAAAATTGTTTTAAATGAGGAAGTTAGTGCCGTTGTGATGGGTATACTCCCACCTAAACTCCAAGATCCGGGAGCGCCTTTAATTACTATTCAAGTTGGTGATTTTAAATGAATAAGGCACTTTTGGATATGGGGGCGGGTGTGAGTATCTTACCGGGTATTTTATATGATCAATATGACTTTGGACCCTTGGAAAAAGTCGACACCACCTTGGTGATGGCTGATTTGTCCCTAAAACTCCCTAGAGGAATTGTCCAAGATGTCATTGTTAAAGTGGAGGATTTTTATTACCCCGTGGACTTTTTGGTACTTGATTTTGCATTAAGCGGTAATGTTAGGCAGCCCAATGTTATCATGGGTAGACCCTTTTTGGCAACCGCTAATGCATTAATTGATTGTAGAAGGGGTACGGTTGAAATGACTTTTGGCAACCGTAAGATAAGATTGAATGTTTTTGCTAGTGTTCCTAACCCCGTAGTTAGTGACGAATGCTTTATGGCGGACGTCATTGATGAGTGCATTCCTCATGAAAATGAGGAAGACACACGGGAGAATTGTGCTTTGGTTGACAGGTTGATTTTGGAGCATAGTGAAACATTGAAGAAGGAAGAGAAGGATTGGGAGATTATGGCAATTCAAGAAGGTAGACCACCATGGACTCATTTGGTGGAAAGTCTACCGGACCATATTGACACCCATCTCAAACCATCAATTGAAAGTCCACCACAAGTTGAGTTGAAAGAGCTCCCATCTCATTTGAAGTATGCATTTTTGGGAGAAGAAAAAACTTTGCCGGTGATCATTGCATCCAATTTGGAAGAAATGCAAGAAAGAGCATTACTAAAGGTGCTCAAGGAATACAAGGCGGCTCTTGGATGGACAATTGCCGACTTGAAAGGCATTAGTCCATCAATTGTGATGCACAAAATCATCACCGATTCTGAAGCAAAACCTTCACGTGATGCTCAAAGGAGATTGAATCCTCATATGCGTGAAGTTATGAAGAAAGAGGTGCTAAAGTGGTTGGATGCTGGAATTATTTACCCAATTTCGGATAGTACATGGGTAAGTCCAACACAAACGGTACCTAAGAAAGCTGGAATTCAAGTGGTGAAAAGAGATAGTGGTGAACAAATTGCAACTCGACCCATCACCGGGTGGAGGGTGTGCATTGACTACCGAAAGTTGAACACCGCTACTTCAAAAGATCATTTTCCATTGCCATTGATTGATCAAATCATCGAAAAACTTGCAGGTCAGAAGTTTTATTGTTTTCTAGATGGTTATTCGGGTTATAATCAAATTGCTATCCATCCCGATGATCAACACAAGACCACATTCACATGCCCATATGGGACTTTTGCCTTTAGGCGAATGCCATTCGGGTTATGTAATGCTCCCGCCACCTTCCAAAGGTGCATGATGAGTATCTTCTCGGATATGGTCGGTGATTCCCTAGAAATCTTTATGGATGATTTTTCAATTTTTGGCCAAACTTTTGATAATTGTCTCAATGAACTAACCAAGGTTTTAAAAAGATGTGTTGAGACAAATTTGGTTTTAAGTTGGGAAAAGAGCCACTTCATGGTTCAAGAGGGGACGGTTTTGGGTCATGTGATTTCAAGTAAAGGCATGGAAGTTGACCGGGCCAAAATCAAAGTCATTTCTACTTTACCCCCTCCAACCAATGTTAAGGGTGTCCGTTCTTTTCTTGGACATGCCGGTTTTTATAGAAGGTTTATAAAAGGGTTTAGTGTCATTACCAAACCATTGTGCAATTTGTTGTTAAAAGATGTACCTTTTGTGTTTGATAATGAGTGTTTGAAAGCCTTTGAAACCTTGAAAGAAAAGTTGGTTGAAGCCCCCATTTCGCAATCACCTAATTGGTCCATGCCATTTGAAATCATGTGTGATGCAAGTGACTTTGCAATTGGGGCTGTTTTGGGACAACGGATGGACAAGAAACCCGTTGTGATTTATTATGCAAGCAAAACTTTATCGGATGCCCAACTGAATTATACCACCACCGAAAAAGAATTGTTTGCGGTTGTTTATGCTCTTGACAAGTTTCGTTCTTATATTTGTGGTAGCAAAGTTATAGTGTACACAGATCATAGCGCGGTCAAGCATTTGATGGAAAAGAAGGATGCAAAGCCAAGGCTAATTAGATGGGTGTTGCTACTACAAGAGTTTGACTTGGAGATCCGAGACAAGAAAGGAAGTGAGAACGTGGTGGCGGACCACTTGTCAAGAATTCAAGCTATGGATGATGATTCAACCAAGGAGATTAATGAGACGTTTACGGATGAACATTTACTAACCGTTTCTGTTGTTCCTTGGTATGCAAACATTGTCAATTTTCTGTCCGCAGGTAAGCTACCGGAGCATTGGGCCAAACAAAAGAAGCAACAATTCTTGGCACAAGCAAAGCAATACATTTGGGATGAGCCGGATTTGTTCAAAGTTGGCCCGGATCAATTGGTGAGAAGATGTGTTCCGGAAGAAGAGATTCAAGAGGTGTTGACTCATGCACACTCATTTGCATGTGGAGGTCACTTCAGCGATCAAAAGACAGGTAAAGAAAGAAAGTTGCAATTGTGCGAATTGGAAGAATTAAGAAATGAGGCTTATGAATGTGCATCAACCTACAAAGATAAGATGAAAGCGGTTCATGATGCAAAGTTGAAGAAAAAGGTGTTTGAAGTTGGCCAAAAGGTTTGGCTTTACAATTCAAGACTCAAGTTCTTTCCGGGAAAACTCAAAAGCAAGTGGATGGGTCCATATGTTATTACAAGAGTTGGAAAGTTTGGAGAAATTGAAATTGAAGATCCAAAGGATGGTGTGAAGCAAATGGTCAACGGACACCGTTTGAAACCTTATTTGGATGCAAGCGACATCAATGGAGCTACAACGGAAATGGTGAACTTCATATCAAGTCCACCATCCTATGAGGTTGCATGAATCAAATTGAGGTAATGTCGGGTTGAGGACAATAAACTTAGCGCTAAACGGGAGGCAACCCGTTGTTTGTTTGTTTTCTAGCTTCGTTTTCGGTATGTTTACTTTCATGCACTTTTATTTAGTTGTTTTAGTGTTTTGATGCATAATCACACAAGTTGGATAATTCTCAGCACCTAGGCTTGAGAATTAAGTTGGGGAAAGTCGGTTTGGGTGAAAAAGTGAACCGTTTTGCAAGTGGTCGAGCCGTTAACTCATTTCCAATTTCGGGCGTACATTGGGGACAATGTACCATTAAGTTGGGGAAGGGAGTTTATTTATATAACCATTTGTAATTAAAAGTGTTATTGTGGCTGTAGTTAAAAAAACAAAACAAAAAAAAACTGAAGTTGGCGTAACTTACGGCCCTAGGGGCGTAGGTTACGGTGCCCGGGAAGTGTCAAAATGGGCTTACGCCAAAATCTCACTGTTTACGCCACACGAGACGCCAAAAGTGATGATTCCAGGTAGGCGTAAGGTACGCTGATCCATAGCGTAGCTTACGGTCGGTAAAACTGAACAAGCGTAAGGTACGGTCCTCTTGAGCGTAGCTTACGTCAGTTAATTACGAAGGCAGTCTAGGATTTTGGCGAGCGTAACCTACGGTGGATCTTGGCGTAATTTACGCTAGGTCAAAAAGAAGGTGGCTTAGGTACGCCTGTCTCGGGCATAATTTACGGCTGGCCCAGGTTTCGAATTATTTTTAATTTTTAATAAAATCAAAAATCTTTTAATTTACAGCCACAAAACCGACCCTTTATGTTCATTCATTCCATATCTGCATATCTATCTATCTCTCACGATTTTTTTCTTCTTTCCCCATTTATTTTCTTCAAGAACCCTAACCATTCAAATCATCATATCTTCTTCAATTCTCCATCAATTCTAACAATTCTGAAGTCAAAAGTGCATAACTTTTCAAGGGCTACAAAACCCCTATCTTTGTTTGCTCAATTTCGGCTTAGATTTTTCGGGTCAAGTGAGTCAAGAACCGAATTTTTGAAAAGTTTTTCTTCTTTTTGCTTTAATTCACTAACCATTGCTAAGTTGTTACTTTTGGTTAGTTTTGTTGATAATAGGATGAAGAAAGCAGCAGGAAAATTTATAAAGAGTCTAAGCAAGAAAGGTGATACTTCATCAAGTCAACAACCAAACAAGAAGAAAAGGCCAATGGTTCAAGATGAATCAGAAGAAGAAGAAAACTCACCACAGACAAGTGAAGAGATGGAGGTTGAAGTTGAAAAACCCGAATGGAGACAAGGTATACCTTTACATACTTTACCCGATGAATGGTAATTGATTTTGTTTAAAGAAAAGATGGCTGAGGCCAAGAATTTGATGGATCAATTGTTGGGTGAAAGAACACTTGTCTTATCAGAATTCAGGGGGTTTGGGATGGTTGAAGCATTTGAAAAAATGGGATGGAAACAAGTGTTGATTTGGAATAATGGTGATAATGCTGAGATTTATTTAGATGGTATCATTAATTGGTTGGGTACTCTAGAATTGACTCCCGGTAATAACCCCCCGGTGACTTCTAAGTTAGTAGGCACGGTTAATGGGAAAAAGGTAACAATGTCTTTTGCTACCTTAGATAAGATAGCCAAATTTGACACGGGTGCTACTTTGGGGAGGGTTTTTGATTATGTGGATGAGAAGTATTTAACGGGGGTAGAAACACCTAATAATTGGCTTGATATGCTTGTTGAGGCTTTTGATGTTACACGAGACAATTTGAGTACAACCTTTAGGATGGAGCGTGCTTTGTTGAAGCCATTACCCCGGTTAATTATGTCAATTTTGAGTTGGAATGTGTGCCCCCGAACTAGTGACAAGAGCATGGTTAGGCACCATGATGTTATTGTGTTATATGCCTTGGTCACGGGAAACCTAGCCTTATCATTTAGACAAATTGTAATGTCTAACATTTGGGAAGCAAGAAACAAAAGAAACAAACTTGTCATTCCTCACCCGAAACTCATCGCCCGCCTTCTCCAAATTCACAAGGTAGTCCCAAAGGAGACCAATTTGCAGTATTTGAGTAATACTCCTTATTCCATGAAGAGGTTGTTGAAAGGGAATGAGTGGGAGTTTCAGGATCATCCACAGTTTAAACTCCTTAAGGATTTGAAAACCAATGGGTATTTGATAGCTCCTAAGGCTGGGGTTACTAGGGAGGAGGCGATAGCACAGATGGAACAAATGCGTGCTCAATTTCGGCTTAGATTTTTCGGGTCAAGTGAGTCAAGAACCGAATTTTTGAAAAGTTTTTCTTCTTTCCCCATTTATTTTCTTCAAGAACCCTAACCATTCAAATCATCATATCTTCTTCAATTCTCCATCAATTCTAACAATTCTTGAAGTCAAAAGTGCATAACTTTTCAAGGGCTACAAAACCCCTATCTTTGTTTGCTCAATTTCGGCTTAGATTTTTCGGGTCAAGTGAGTCAAGAACCGAATTTTTGAAAAGTTTTTCTTCTTTCCCCATTTATTTTCTTCAAGAACCCTAACCATTCAAATCATCATATCTTCTTCAATTCTCCATCAATTCTAACAATTCTGAAGTCAAAAGTGCATAACTTTTCAAGGGCTACAAAACCCCTATCTTTGTTTGCTCAATTTCGGCTTAGATTTTTCGGGTCAAGTGAGTCAAGAACCGAATTTTTGAAAAGTTTTTCTTCTTTCCCCATTTATTTTCTTCAAGAACCCTAACCATTCAAATCATCATATCTTCTTCAATTCTCCATCAATTCTAACAATTCTTAAGTCAAAAGTGCATAACTTTTCAAGGGCTACAAAACCCCTATCTTTGTTTGCTCAATTTCGGCTTAGATTTTTCGGGTCAAGTGAGTCAAGAACCGAATTTTTGAAAAGTTTTTCTTCTTTCCCCATTTATTTTCTTCAAGAACCCTAACCATTCAAATCATCATATCTTCTTCAATTCTCCATCAATTCTAACAATTCTTAAGTCAAAAGTGCATAACTTTTCAAGGGCTACAAAACCCCTATCTTTGTTTGCTCAATTTCGGCTTAGATTTTTCGGGTCAAGTGAGTCAAGAACTGAATTTTTGAAAAGTTTTTCTTCTTTCCCCATTTATTTTCTTCAAGAACCCTAACCATTCAAATCATCATATCTTCTTCAATTCTCCATCAATTCTAACAATTCTTAAGTCAAAAGTGCATAACTTTTCAAGGGCTACAAAACCCCTATCTTTGTTTGCTCAATTTCGGCTTAGATTTTTCGGGTCAAGTGAGTCAAGAACTGAATTTTTGAAAAGTTTTTCTTCTTTCCCCATTTATTTTCTTCAAGAACCCTAACCATTCAAATCATCATATCTTCTTCAATTCTCCATCAATTCTAACAATTCTGAAGTCAAAAGTGCATAACTTTTCAAGGGCTACAAAACCCCTATCTTTGTTTGCTCAATTTCGGCTTAGATTTTTCGGGTCAAGTGAGTCAAGAACTGAATTTTTGAAAAGTTTTTCTTCTTTCCCCATTTATTTTCTTCAAGAACCCTAACCATTCAAATCATCATATCTTCTTCAATTCTCCATCAATTCTAACAATTCTGAAGTCAAAAGTGCATAACTTTTCAAGGGCTACAAAACCCCTATCTTTGTTTGCTCAATTTCGGCTTAGATTTTTCGGGTCAAGTGAGTCAAGAACCGAATTTTTGAAAAGTTTTTCTTCTTTCCCCATTTATTTTCTTCAAGAACCCTAACCATTCAAATCATCATATCTTCTTCAATTCTCCATCAATTCTAACAATTCTGAAGTCAAAAGTGCATAACTTTTCAAGGGCTACAAAACCCCTATCTTTGTTTGCTCAATTTCGGCTTAGATTTTTCGGGTCAAGTGAGTCAAGAACCGAATTTTTGAAAAGTTTTTCTTCTTTCCCCATTTATTTTCTTCAAGAACCCTAACCATTCAAATCATCATATCTTCTTCAATTCTCCATCAATTCTAACAATTCTTAAGTCAAAAGTGCATAACTTTTCAAGGGCTACAAAACCCCTATCTTTGTTTGCTCAATTTCGGCTTAGATTTTTCGGGTCAAGTGAGTCAAGAACCGAATTTTTGAAAAGTTTTTCTTCTTTTTGCTTTAATTCACTAACCATTGCTAAGTTGTTACTTTTGGTTAGTTTTGTTGATAATAGGATGAAGAAAGCAGCAGGAAAATTTATAAAGAGTCTAAGCAAGAAAGGTGATACTTCATCAAGTCAACAACCAAACAAGAAGAAAAGGCCAATGGTTCAAGATGAATCAGAAGAAGAAGAAAACTCACCACAGACAAGTGAAGAGATGGAGGTTGAAGTTGAAAAACCCGAATGGAGACAAGGTATACCTTTACATACTTTACCCGATGAATGGTAATTGATTTTGTTTAAAGAAAAGATGGCTGAGGCCAAGAATTTGATGGATCAATTGTTGGGTGAAAGAACACTTGTCTTATCAGAATTCAGGGGGTTTGGGATGGTTGAAGCATTTGAAAAAATGGGATGGAAACAAGTGTTGATTTGGAATAATGGTGATAATGCTGAGATTTATTTAGATGGTATCATTAATTGGTTGGGTACTCTAGAATTGACTCCCGGTAATAACCCCCCGGTGACTTCTAAGTTAGTAGGCACGGTTAATGGGAAAAAGGTAACAATGTCTTTTGCTACCTTAGATAAGATAGCCAAATTTGACACGGGTGCTACTTTGGGGAGGGTTTTTGATTATGTGGATGAGAAGTATTTAACGGGGGTAGAAACACCTAATAATTGGCTTGATATGCTTGTTGAGGCTTTTGATGTTACACGAGACAATTTGAGTACAACCTTTAGGATGGAGCGTGCTTTGTTGAAGCCATTACCCCGGTTAATTATGTCAATTTTGAGTTGGAATGTGTGCCCCCGAACTAGTGACAAGAGCATGGTTAGGCACCATGATGTTATTGTGTTATATGCCTTGGTCACGGGAAACCTAGCCTTATCATTTAGACAAATTGTAATGTCTAACATTTGGGAAGCAAGAAACAAAAGAAACAAACTTGTCATTCCTCACCCGAAACTCATCGCCCGCCTTCTCCAAATTCACAAGGTAGTCCCAAAGGAGACCAATTTGCAGTATTTGAGTAATACTCCTTATTCCATGAAGAGGTTGTTGAAAGGGAATGAGTGGGAGTTTCAGGATCATCCACAGTTTAAACTCCTTAAGGATTTGAAAACCAATGGGTATTTGATAGCTCCTAAGGCTGGGGTTACTAGGGAGGAGGCGATAGCACAGATGGAACAAATGCGTGCTAATGAGAGGGGTGAGTCTAGTGCAGCTAGAGGGGGTGTTGAAGGAAGGAGAGATGGTTTGTTAGGAGCTGGGATAGGAGGTACTGGGCCGAGTTTTGGTTATGAGCAGCCTAGTGATTATAATCAGTGGACATCCTATGAGTTAGGTATGGCATATGCTCATGAGCAGAATGTGAGGAGGCAGTTTGAGTACTCAGAGCGAGTACGCCATCACCAGGACCACATTGCGGGACTTGACTATGTGGAGACTCCTCCTTCATATGATTACAGGAAGCCGTATGTTCCTACCTCCCATCCATATTATCCTCAGAGTCACGATTTTGAGTGGTTCCCGAGACATTCTTGTGTTGGTCGAGTTGAGGATACATCACCAGCAGCTCCTGATCCATTTGAGGCCCAATCTCTATATCGGGGCCTAATGGAGTCGATCTTTGGACCGCAAGGTCCACGGAAGTGATTGGTACCTTCCATTTATCTTTCTGTTCTTATTGTGTGATTATGTGACTATGTGTTTATTTTGTGTTTTTGCATTTTCAATTCGTAGGTAGATTTCAATTTCTTGTTAATTTCATTTATGTTTCTAGTTTAGATGTTGATTTACTTTCTTGTAATATGAAATTGACCCTTAGGGGCAAAATATTCGAGTTATATTGGCTATACATATTTGTAAAATGAGATTTTCTTGTGATTGGATTTGTACATGTAAGTGGGGCTAGGTAGTGTAGATTAGATTGCATGACATGGTTGACTTATGAGCGTCTTGATAGAGTTGCTAGCAAGTAAAAACATAGAAATGTGCAAATAAGGGTAATATGCCAATTGTGGGTCATAATGCATGTATCACACTTATATATCCGTTATATCCTTCAATTTCATGAGAGAAAACGCCTCGTCAACGATTGATTTAGATTGTTAGCGTAGCATGATTTCTCGTGATTACTATATTGTGTGAACCATTATTGTACATTAGGTTAGAACTAGTGCACTTACCGTATTGAGACCTCTAACCCGGATTATGTGCTTAAAATGACAAAAACACTCCATATTTCACCTCACCTCGTCATGAAATCCGTTAATTGTTCAAAGTTGTGTTGTTTATGATGGATTGAAAGAAAGAACAAAGTCAAAGTTGCAATATCCGGTTGAAAAAGTCAAAGTATATGGTCATAAATGAAAATCAATTCAATTATCCATGTAAGTTGATCAAAAAGAACCAAAATGAAATGTTCCTGAAATCATTCTAGTAAATCACCCAATTGAGAATCATTACCGTGTTTCATTCCATATTTCCATCAATCTTGTATGAATGCCGAAGTGATAATTTGGTGTTATGAGGTCTTGGTTCGATTTGTGTACTAGCCTATGACTTTTAGTGTGCAATAATGGGTTTAGAGCTTTATATACATATATTAGCACATCTTTTGCTAATTCACTCAAAATATAAACCGAGGGGAGTGCACATTGTGAGAGTGTGTGTAACACCCAACATTTAAAAATACGGATTTCCAAAAACTTTTCACCTAACGGTGTTAAAGAATGCGGAATAACGTTTTAAAAGTCCAATCCATAAAACCCAGTTTGGTTTGTTCATAAAATAGAAGGTGTTACTCGTCACATCATCAAAATAGTATAAATGGAAATCCTACGGTTGCCCAACATAAAACAACCGTATACAAGTCATATCAAAACATAATAGTCATAACGAAATCAAATGTCTAAAAGGAGCGGCAACTATGGGTAACTAATAGTATCTTCAAGTATTCTACCCATGCCTCGCTCACTATCCATCATCACACTTCTAGCTTGCTAAACCTGAGGGGACAACACATTTCAAGAAACAAGTGTTAGCTAACGAATTAGCTAAGTAAGATAACACTAAGTTAAATAACGTTTGTCCAGTTAAAACTTGGTAAAGCAGCTTTTCATATTAAAGACACATTTCTCATATCATCACATACATATCATAGCATCAACATCTTCCTTGGTAGGATTAACCATCCTAAATGTGCCTAATCATCATTTCATCATCACATATCATCACATTAGGTGTGACATAAGTCACACATATCATATAAGGTGTAAGTTTGTGTGTAGGCGGTCATAAGACCTAATGGGAACCTCACACCCGACTAGATGGATGAGCCATACGGCGGTCCATCAAGTGTCGTTAAGGAATGGCAAGCCACTCCAGGAGTAGTCCGTATGTTCAAGACATTGGTGGGTAATCACTCCACCCGGAGATACTCAAACCACGTAATTACGTTGCAAGGAGCCACCCAAGCAACAACATATACGCACCCACCCGGCTAAGGTGAATACGGGTTAAGCTTAACACTTCATCATATATACGAGCTCGATTTCATCACATATAGTTTAGGTGACAAAGTTACCTAAACATAACATATAATCATCTTTTACGCTTGGGCCCTTAAACGTGCACGTGACATGGCAACCTATAAAGTCTAGTGAACTAGATGACCAAGCCACACATACATGTACATCATATTCAACATATACTTGCATCACATTTCATTACATTGCATATCATTACATAACATAACTTCGCATTGCATATAAAGGGAAATGCATTTCAGGAATCATAAGTCAAATACATATCCCATATAACCTCCCATACAACCCGAATACCCTTAAGTATACAAGATGAGATTAGAGAAGTTATATTCTAAAAACCATGCTTTTGTTGAAGCCCTCAGCGTGTCAAAGTAGTGTATCTTACCTCAAAGTAGCACACAATAAAGGATAGCTAAGTTACCAAACAAAGCAACAACTCTCGTCTACCTATGATTAGTAAACAGCCATTAATACACTAGACATTAAGACTATAAGCTGGAATTTCATATCTAAGGACACACTCTAGGTTTCAGGAGTAAGCTAGGTGTCAAAACGAGGTTACGATTCAAAACTATAACATTTGCTGAAAACAGATGAGTTGCGCCGCAACATAGAGTTGCGCCGCAGCTCAAGCAGTTCGTTGCTCCGCAATGAAGGTAGTTGCGCCGCAACTTAACCTTCTGGAATTCCATTGCGCCGCAACGTGGTGTTGCGCCGCAATGGCCAGCGACCTGCACCTTAGAAATTCGATTATGCCTCCAATTCGAACCTAACCCTCTCCAGATCGAAAACTCAGTTTCAAATCATCAAAATCCTTCATATTAAGGCCTTAACAAAGCATTTCAACCTTAACCCTCTCCAGATCGAAAACTCAGTTTCAAATCATCAAAATCCTTCATATTAAGGCCTTAACAAAGCATTTCAACCTTTAGGAAAATCATACATGCCTTATTTCATCAAAACCATCACTAATTACACATTAATTGATTCCCTAATGCCCAATTATAATTCCTAATGACTCTTATAATCAAAAGGATCAGAAATCAATAAAATTATACCTTCTATACCTGCAACTCACAATGGGAACGAGAAAGGCTAGATTAAACACTTCCGAATCGCACTTTTGATGGCCTTTTTGCTCAAGAATTGATTGGGGATAAAAGGGGGTGGTTAGGGCTTGAGTGGAGGTTAACAAATCTGCTAATGACACTCAAATGACTCCTCATGTGACCCTAAACCCGTTTTTGAGTTTCACCATATGTAAAATTTGGTCCCTAGGCTTCCATATAGCTCATTACTAGTCAAAAACTCCTCTAAGGACCATATACTACCTAAATACTTCGTTAATCACTCCTAATAGGCATATAATTACTTCGTAAACATATTTTCGTATCATGCATTAAGACTTTCAAGTCTCACATATATCACATAAATCACATATACGCATTACATCTAGCAATAGACTTAACGGACACATATCATTGACTTAACGACTCCAGTCAAACGTTAATAAAAGTTTGGGATGTTACAGTGTGATGCATGTATTGCGGTAAACTTGAGGTTTATTAGGTTTAATTGCACATTTATATATTTCTATTTGCTAGTCGTAAATCTTTTGATAGTTGTAAGTCTCATGAGTTGGTTGTGTTATGTGATTTGGTTTGCATTACTTAGTTTCGCCCAAGTGTACTTTGAAGATTGCTTGAGAGTTGAGTTTTACAAGTATGTATAATTGATATAACTCTTATATGGTGTTTCTTTGGTGATATGAAGTATTATAGGATTGTAAATTGATTTGTCACATGATGAATGTCTTTTTCGGGACGAAAAAGAGTTAAGTTGGGGAATGTGATAAACGCCTAATTAGTCTAATCTTAAGATATGAAAATGACATGTTTTGTGAAGATTAATAGACGATTAGGACGTGTTTATGTTTGTTTAAGTGTTTCAGGTCATTGGTGACAATTTAGAGCTAAGAAGCAAGTCAAACAAGTCGAATGAAGTCCAAGGAAGAAGTATGGAATTTACAACAGGCGTAGGTTACGCCCACCAGGGTCGTACCTTATGCCAGGCAAAAGTTCAGAGGGCGTACCTTACGCCCAATCTGGGCGTAGGTTACGCCAGTTGTTGTGCAGAAAATCCGAATTTTTGGGTTTTAATTAATTTTCAGTTTATATGACTTTTATTCACGACTTGGGAAGTTATCTTTCACATATTTCACACACCTGGAGCAGTTTTTCATCCTCTCAACACCCCAATATCACCATCAATTCACAATTCCATGGAGATTCAAGCCTTAATTGAAGAATCAATGATGAAGATACTAGGCTAATTTCCTTTTGATCATTCTCATGTGAACAATTATGTAAGATAATTGTATTCAACCTTTCTTATGTTCAAGTTGGATTAGATGTTTAATTCTTAATTGTGTTTTGCATCTAATGTTGTTTGGTTTGAATGAATGATTACTTGTTTATAACTTTGAATGAATTTCATCTATCTTTTGATTTCAAATTCTTGTTTATCATGGATTATTGAAAGAACCTCTTATGAACTTGTAATCTTGTTAATGAAAGGATAATTTAGTTGTGTCAATTCCCCGGTTTTTGTTATCGTGAATCATCACAACCTAATTAATTAGTTCTTAGCATTCATTCAATCCAAGCGTATAACGAATCATGTCTATGTGGTTTCCAATGAACATAAGTTAGGTTATACTTTTGAAACATAATTTGAAACATGAGAATGGTCCCTTTTATTTAATTGAATTATTTTGTTAAGTTCATAATCAATTTTAGTTGTTAATCAAATCAATCAATCAATCAATCAATTTTAAGTTTATGTCTAGTTACTTAACTTTGTAAATTGTTTAACACTTTCCCATGATTCCCTGTGGAAACGATACTCGACTTACCCTTGCTAATTAGTGGTATTTAGTTTATATTTTTGATCGGTCCAACGACATCGATCAGGCCTCATACATAAGGGATTCTTAGGCCCCATTTATCACAATGCCCCACATGGGTTTTAACGCCAAATCAATTACCACACACGGAATCCACCATCGTATGGTAATTGACCCAAGGCATATATAAAAGTATGCAAGAAAACTCACCTCCTCCGCGACAACCAAAATCATACTCCCTCCGTCCCACTAGAAGTGTCATGTTTTTAATTTTCAAAGTCCAACATTTGTAACTTTGACCTTAAATAATTTTATTTATGTTAGATAATACTTGATGAAATTTATATGAATTAATTGTGTTTTAGACGTGTTTTTTAATGGTATAATTTTTTTCAAGTTTTATATAACACAAAAAAATATATTTAAAGTCAAATTTTAAAAATAAAGACTTTGAATATTCAAAGTAGGACACTTCTAATGGGACAGAGGGAGTAAATCAAAAAGACCGCATGAACACAAAACATGTATGCTTCAACCTAGCAACAAATCACAAATGCATACAGGATCATCAATCACATACTAGACCGTCTAGCCATAAACACTAGCATTTCAACACCCAACCCATCATTTACAATCTTATATTATTCTTGGGTTGGTTCACAAAACATGTATCTCTTATATCATTATCATAATGCCAAACTCACTTTTATAACAAATTCCCCATTTTTATATTTGACTAGGTTGCCTTCAAACGAGCATAACTCAAGTTCTACTCACTCTTTTTACTTGATTCTAGTGGCCAAATTTAAATGACACATATACCTACATTTTATCTTTAGTGACCAATATGTGAATTGTCCTTCAAAGGTGACTTCTGGTCGTTTTAAAAACCAACACTGTTGCTGTTGTCATTAACAAAACAGTTTTGACCTTACTGACTTCAAATGACCATAACTTGAGTTCTACACCATATTTTGACCTCATTCTAGTGGCCACTTCAATTTAACACATTTAGGTACATTTTATCTTCAGTGACCAACCCAATATTTGACCCGTATAAGTGTGTTATACTCGTTTTAAAAACTGACACAGAATCGTTTTTGCTGAAAATTCAGAATGACCACACTGACTTCAAAAATTCATAACTCGAGTTCTACTCCACCTTTTAAACTCATTCCAGTGGCCACTTCGAGCTAACACATACACCTACATTTTATTTTTAGGACTCAATAAGTGAATAATCTGATAAAGGGGTGTTTTACCCACGACAAGATCAGTAACCAAAACTGTCACATTTCGTTTTTCGCTAACAATCATCTAAACTTCCATGCTAGCCAACTAGAAACCCCTAATTTGGTTAAATTCCAAGAACCCTAACTTGTATTATAGCAATTAACTCAATATAAAGAAAACCCCCAATTTCCCAAATATAATTAGTTACATGAACCCTAATTCTTGAAATTAAAATCAAACTAGGTTAAAAGAAATCATTAACTTCAAGATTAAAAATTTGAGATTAAAATGAAAATCACCATTGTCTTCTTCTTCTCCTCCAAATTTCCACCCAAATACACAATATCCACACTCCTAATTTCTCCCAACTAGATGATTAAAGCTTGAATTGTTATTATTATTCTTACTTGGAAAGATTATTATTTTGGATGAAGAAGATGAATACCAAATCTCTTGAAGGAATTTAGAAGATGAATTGAGAAGAAGGTATGAGAAAGAAGAAGAAGGATTAGTGGGAAGTGACTAAGGAGGAAAAGCATATGGCTGGCATCTCCTAAGGATGCCACGCCCCATTCAACATTTGTGGGTATTTTTACCCGCTATCCGTTAAAGTTCCTACTAATTAAATCCCGTATCTAAAAATAAAATACTAGGAAGCTATTTTAATGTCAAAACTATAATTAAAGGTTAATTTACATTGGCCTAAAGTTTTAGGATGTTACACAATTCCTTTGAATTCCAATTCCCTTAACAAATTCCAATTCCTTAACAAATTCCAATTCCTTAAAAAACATTCCGTGAACCAAACAGCTCCTTGATTTGTTAGCATTTTTTTTATATTTTTTTTAATTAACCACTTGTTGACTTCTTCAAAATTCTGCCACTTTAGATAACACAATCCAACACATTATTATTTTGCTGCTTAATGATTTAATGAAGGCTAGTCATATACATATGCATATTTATTTAAGGAAATTGTTAAATATAGTGTTTAAAGTTGAACGTAACGTGTTATATCTTTTAAATCAAAAGCTTAATCTTGTATTTTATAATATATTTGTCTTCATGCCCGTCCGATGGACGGATAGTCTCAAAATATATATATTAAGGGTAAATATCAAAATAACAAATAACAAAACAGGTGAATAATAACAAAACATGAACAAAACAAATTTAAAAAAATAAACCCTTTTGTAGTAGAAGAATAATCCATAATCAAACTACAATTGACAACAAACCAAACTAAAAGAGCTGAAAAATAAGAATAACATAACAATTTAATATCAAATAATAAACAAACACGAACAAAAAACAAAAATAAATAATTAAAGTGATATAAAAAAACCGTATGTTTTTTTGTTGAGAAATTTACTGAACTTGATTTGTTTATTAAAGATAGGAAGAAATGAATAATATGAATGAAAATGATTAATAAAAATTTAGGTTGTATATATAATAATTTATTGGGAGAGTTTTAAAGATATTATATATCTTTAAAATTTAAAAAGATTTGTTTTGATAGAAAAAGATTTATGATAGAGTTTTAAATATAATTATCTATTTAATAAGCAAATAAAAAATAAAAAAACTAAAAAGGAGAGAGCTCTAAAGTAATTAAGAGAGAGTTTTAGGCCTTAAAAGAGCTTTAAGAGGTGCCAAGTGTACCCTTTTAGTTATAATATAGATTTATAACTATTTAATGCACCTTAACTACAGCCTTTAACTCTACCTCATAAATTTTATGATAAATCTTAATCTTAATCTTAATATATACTATAAGACAGTTGAACTAATAACTTATTAACCAATCAAATCGCTCAATTTCATCAAATTGACTCCCGCTTATGTCATCATTTACTTTAATTATAAAATAAAAATCCTAATAATCATTATCCAAATATATTATTATATTAATATTTGTAGAAAAAGTCTCATTAATTTACACTTTTTTGTTTTCCATCAATAATTTACACTTTTTAACCCTGAATACTTAATTTATATTTATTTTTAGCCATCAACTTGAGATGATTTTTTTAAAAATATTCATCATTTAATTAATTAAAAAAAATTCTAATATATGGAATCACAAAACATGGGACGATCACATAACAAAACACGATTTACAACAGAGGGTTACTTGAATACTAAATTCAAATCAATATGAACTCCATTCAAGATTCATTCTATCTCTCAATCAAAAAGGTACATAATTTTCTCCCTTTTTATATATTAGTTTTGCGTATTAATGTTTAAAGTTACAATTGTCACTCAAATCAAGAGTCCTAATTGTTATCAAAGAATATGAAAACAATCTTAATTGTTATCTAATTATCATAGAACAGACGATTGAAAATAAACCTATTCGTTTTATGGACCCGCATCATGATCGAAGACATATACTTGAATGTCAAGTACAGGATCACAAGTTTGTTTATATATATTTTTTTTGAACGACATTCTATTCTACTCCTACTCCTAAATTACACGTATGCCTGGAAACCAGGACTCTCGAAAAACCCCTATTAATCCACCCTCACAAATGTGAGAAGTGGGACTCGAACCCAGGTGGATCCTCCCAAGGTCAAAGACCTTACCAATGGGCCACCAACCTCATTGGCAGTTTGTTTATATTTTAATTCTTAATTATCTTTCATTATAATATCACATTATGAGTACAACTGTTTTAAAAAATTATATAATAGAGGAATTATTGTAGCATGTGCCTTGACTACGGCAAACAATTCAATCAATATGTCTTAGCTAATAATGACAGTACAACTTGCAAAGTATAACACTTGGAACCGTATATCTTTAAAATTATAAGCTTTCATAACTTAAATGTATGAAGATCTAATATTGGTAATATCGTAAACCCCGTGTCCAGTGTTAGACACGGGTCTAAAATCTAGTATACAACTATTTAATACATCTTAATTACAACCTTAAAATAGCAAAACCGTAAAATCCAATTAATTTATTCGAAATCAAACATCATCTCATCATTTATTTTAAGTGTTACAAAGAAAAAAACCATAAAATATACACCACGTGTATAATAAGTTTTTGTGCTAATTATTAGATTTCTCAAGATGCTCATTCGCGACACTCATAAGAGCGACCATAGGCTCAATGGTCGCAAAAGAAGCATTTTCAGCAAACTCGTCCTTGACGTCATATTCTATCGTTGTTTTCACAAGACATGATGACCCTGCTGTGACATCATCATCATTAGGATTATCTTTGATCTCAAACCTGATTCTGTACAAGTTAAACCCGACATCAAGCAATCCTCCTTCAACCACTTCGGTTTCTTTGATCTTATTTTCCTTGTCGACCTTTGTAAACTTTTCATTGTAATATGTAAAGCCTGAACCTGCACATATAACATTATTTTATCATCGACATCGAGTATTAGTTTCACATACCCGTTTCTTTTTTAAGTTACTAAATGCTATTGAGTGTATTAAATGACTGAATGCATAAATAATGTCCGTGTTTTTAAGTAAAAAATAAGTAATGATTATTTTTGTTTATTAAGGAAAAAAGGAAACTAAAGGAAACAAGTCCCTCTATTTAATAATTAAAAAATGATCGCCATATATAGTAGATGACGATACGAACCAGGCTTCAAGGTGAGCTTTAGAATGGTACCAACGCCACCATCGCCTTGAATAACGTCGATCGCCTCACATATTTTCCCCCCAACGACCTTTCCTAACTCGAGGGTGCCATAGAGCTCCCAAGCCTTGCTTGATGGCACCTTAACTTCTTTCTCTTCCGATAAAGTTCCGAACATTTATTTTATCATCGACATCGAGTATTAGTTTCACATACCCGTTTCTTTTTTAAGTTACTAAATGCTATTGAGTGTATTAAATGACTGAATGCATAAATAATGTCCGTGTTTTTAAGTAAAAAATAAGTAATGATTATTTTTGTTTATTAAGGAAAAAAGGAAACTAAAGGAAACAAGTCCCTCTATTTAATAATTAAAAAATGATCGCCATATATAGTAGATGACGATACGAACCAGGCTTCAAGGTGAGCTTTAGAATGGTACCAACGCCACCATCGCCTTGAATAACGTCGATCGCCTCACATATTTTCCCCCCAACGACCTTTCCTAACTCGAGGGTGCCATAGAGCTCCCAAGCCTTGCTTGATGGCACCTTAACTTCTTTCTCTTCCGATAAAGTTCCGAACATTTTTATTCTTAATTGGTTTGTTTGAAATGCACAAGAAAAGCTTCAACTTATAGACTCGATAGTTTATGGGGAATAATATAAAATATACTTTCACGTACGTGTATCCCTGATTTCGCAAGAATCATATATCCTAATTGCTATATTTGACATTTTCTTCTCTTTTGTATTCATTACCTGCGGACATTTAGCGGGCGGCTTTTTATGGGCTTGTTTTCTAACGTTGTTGGAACTTGTCAATTGTCATGATATCGATGATAAAATTTTCTTCAGTTATTTTTTGTCTTCTTAAAATTTTAGTATACATTAAAAATTTGTAAGGTTTTGTTATTCGAAAAATGTTTTAACATTTTGGTTACATTTTAAATAAACGTACAATAACGAAATGCGCCCTTTGGTTTATTTTAAGTTTTGAAGTACATATCCTGATTTTAGAACAAGATCGAAGACAAGTGGCGGATCCAGGAAATTAGAATGGTGGGGGCAAAAAACTTTTAGCTAAAAATAGCAATAATATCAACATAAAAGCCACTAACAAAAGTAACTTTCATTAAACTGAGAAAACCAAATTACAAATTAGAATTGACTTTTATGGGGAATCGTCTTTAGAAAGTGTTTAATGACTTTTTCATTGGTAAGATTGGCCAGTGCTTCTTTTTCTACCACACAAATTAAAGATGAGTTTAAAAACATATCACCAACATGAATTGAACAAATAAAAAATTCACAATTTGGGAATACAGAATACCTATTCAAAATTGGAGATATTTGTTGATGTATCCTTTTAAAAGCTTCCATCAAAAGCTAAGCATAAAAAATGAATTCAAGTTTTCGTTTAATGAGTAAACTAATAATCTTAATATATACTAAAAGGCAACTGATCTAAGTTCAATTGACCAATCACAATTCTCAATTTCTCAAAATTAATTAAATCAACACATGTCTAAATTAATTTACACTTTTTGGTTTTCCATCACCAATTTACACTTTAACCCAATTTAAAAATAATTAATTTACACTTTTGGTTTTCCATCACCAATTTACACTTTAACCCAATTTAAAAATAATTAATTTACACTTTTTGGTTTTTCCATCACCAATTTACACTTAAAAATAATTAATTACACTTTTTGTTGTTATTAGTAGTTCTAATCAGACTATAGTTAGGATAATCATTGTTGTTATTAGTAGTTCTAATCAGACTATAGTTAGGATAATCATTGTTGTTATTAGTATTTAATCAGACTATAGTTAGGATAATAATTGTTGTTATTAGTAGTTCTAATCAGACTATAGTTAGGATAATCATTGTTGTTATTAGTAAGTATATTTTTACATTTAACGTATAAATATTTTTTTTTGTTTCATATCCTAATTCTTACATTTTCTTCTCTTTTGTATTCATTACCTGCGGACATTTAGCGGGCGGCTTTTTATGGGCTTGTTTTCTAACGTTGTTGGAACTTGTCAATTGTCATGATATCGATGATAAAATTTTCTTCAGTTATTTTTTGTCTTCTTAAAATTTTAGTATACATTAAAAATTTGTAAGGTTTTGTTATTCGAAAAATGTTTTAACATTTTGGTTACATTTTAAATAAACGTACAATAACGAAATGCGCCCTTTGGTTTATTTTAAGTTTTGAAGTACATATCCTGATTTTAGAACAAGATCGAAGACAAGTGGCGGATCCAGGAAATTAGAATGGTGGGGGCAAAAAACTTTTAGCTAAAAATAGCATAAAATCAACATAAAAGCCACTAACAAAAGTAACTTTCATTAAACTGAGAAAACCAAATTACAAATTAGAATTGACTTTTATGGGGAATCGTCTTTAGAAAGTGTTTAATGACTTTTTCATTGGTAAGATTGGCCAGTGCTTCTTTTTCTACCACACAAATTAAAGATGAGTTTAAAAACATATCACCAACATGAATTGAACAAATAAAAAATTCACAATTTGGGAATACAGAATACCTATTCAAAATTGGAGATATTTGTTGATGTATCCTTTTAAAAGCTTCCATCAAAAGCTAAGCATAAAAAATGAATTCAAGTTTTCGTTTAATGAGTAAACTAATAATCTTAATATATACTAAAAGGCAACTGATCTAAGTTCAATTGACCAATCACAATTCTCAATTTCTCAAAATTAATTAAATCAACACATGTCTAAATTAATTTACACTTTTTGGTTTTCCATCACCAATTTACACATTTAACCCAATTTAAAAATAATTAATACTTTATTGCATAATGTCTATCTAATAATAAAATATAGCTAAAAGTTAGGAAAGTTATATATTTATATCAATATTTTATTTTATATTATTAACCGTAATCAAATTAAATTGTTGTTATTAGTAGTTCTAATCAGACTATAGTTAGGATAATCATTGTTGTTATTAGTAAGTATATTTTTACATTTAACGTATAAATATTTTTTTTTGTTTCATATCCTAATTCTTATATTAATGATGTTGTAAAACTCGTGTATATGACAAGGGTCTAAAATCTAGTATATGTTTAAAAATACCCCCATTATTTTCTTACGGCATTTTTTTCTCAACGGAGAATTCATTTTAATTTTTGGGCTCATGTGCTGGGTTTATTAAACTTTTTGGGCTGGGGTCTATAATTGGGTATCCAAAATCTGATCAACCACCATGTATCTTTATCTGTATCTCTATCTCTACTACATTATAAAGCATTTGTTCCTCCATTTTTTTAACTTTAAGTAGTTGAAACCCCAAAATACCACTTTTTTTTTTCTCTCCTCAAATCTCAACCACTCATTTTTCTCTCTCCTCCATAAATCATTTTATTCCTCTAATTCATTCAAAATCTTTTATCTCAAAAACCGTACATCGATAAGTTATAAAAATTATATGGGTGTTTTTAAAATTTCATGCTCTTTTATTAGAGATGTCATTCGATATAGTAGTATTGGACTAAGTGAGCTGGGACCGCTGGGTTCATCATCCCCCACCTCTACTAAGCTGGATCCGCCATTTCGAACTATCAAATGCCGATAGGTCTCGTTGTCTAATCTACAAAAAGAACACCAGTCTGATCGTTGAGAATAGTTTTCAAACAACAGTCAGTTCTTTCCCAAATTGAAAAACTGACATGCTTAATTGGTTCATTCATACTAGCTAGTTGATATGTTGACAAAAGAAGTCTACGGCAGCGTTGTTTTTTTTTTTACTAATAACATTTTCTCAAAAATGCTGTTTGTTTCTTTTATATGATAAATGGACATTCTAATGGATATATAACCGATCTATATATTATTAATTTTTCACTGATCACACCAACATGAATAAGTTATGATTAATTAAAATCAAAGGGAAAATTAAAACAAAATATCCAATACTCTCAAGCCAAATACAGTAATGCGTTTTACATCAAACACGTTTATTCATTAAGTCATGCAGCTGCTGAATCAGAAAGTCTTAAGTACTATTTATTCTAACGATTACTATAAAGACCATAAAATAGACATAACCCGTGTATTATTTGTGTTAATCAGCAGATTTCTCAAGATGCTCCTTTGTAATACTGAGGACAGCAGCCAAAGGCTCAGTTGACACAAAGGAAGCATTGGCAGCAAACTCTTCCTTAACATCGTACTCGATGGTTGTTTTCACAAAACATGATGACCCCGCGGTCTTATCGCTAGGATTCTCTTTGAACTCGAACCTGATCCTATATAAGTTAAACCCGAGATCAAGAAATCCCCCTTCCACCACTTCAACTTCCTTGATCTTATTCTCTTTGTCAACTTTTGTGAACTTCTCTTTGTAGTACTCGAAGCCTAACCCTGCACATATATAACAATATTAATTGTACATATTAATTAATACCAACTTGTTTCATATACACGATATATCGTAGTAGAAATATACTCACTCCGTCCCATTTCAATTGTCCTATTTTGACTGGTCATGTCTTTTTCTTCCGACTTTGACTGTAAATATCTTTGTTTGTATTATATATTAGTTGATGAAAGTTATCTCAATGAAATATACAATTAAAACTCAATCAATTCATATATGTTATATAACACAAACAAAAATATTTACGGTCAAAGTTGAAAGAAAAATACTCAAAAAGTCAAACTAGGACACTTAATATGGGACGGACCAGACTTTAAGTACGTACCAGGCTTTAAGGTGATCTTTAGGATGGTGCCGACGCCACCATCGCCTTCAACAACGTCAATCGCCTCACATACTTTTCCTGTAAGGACCTTTGCTAGCTCGAGGGTGCTAAAGAGCTCCCAAGCTTTGCTTGATGGCACCTTAAATTCTTTCTCTTCTGATAAAGTCCCAAACATTTTTATTCTTAATCAGTGAATTGGTTTATTCCTTACTTCCCATGCACATGAAATGTTCAATTTATAGATTTCAAAGTTTAAGTAGAATATAGAATAGGAATAGTTTCTACTTCTTTTTTTATAAAAATTTAATTACTTGGCGGTCTTTTGTGGTTCTGTTTTTCTCGTTGTTGGAAATTGACTAAGATATTTCTTTGACTTTTAAAATCTCATTCATACAAAATTACAAAGTATCCAAGGGATAATATCTCTTCTCTTAAACATATATATATATATATAGCAAATTTATTCTTTATTAACTAGCTAATCAACCCGGGTTCAACCCGGGCACTTAATTAAAAATTTAAAACCAAAAAATATATAGAATTATGTATGTAATTTGTTGTCAATACATTATAATTTGATATGAAGATAACAACATACTTGTAAAGATGAACATTAACATATAAAACCGATTACGGCGATAAAAGAGTAAAAAATAACTACCATAAATCAATGTGATAGATATGAAATTAAAAATAAAGAGCTAGGATACAGTCGATCATTTTTCATATTAATTAAAAAATTGAAGGTTAAAAAAGTAATATGAGAAGAAAAAAAAGAGATGACATTGGGCATAATATAAAAAAAAAGTTTTTAAATGAAAAGAAAATTTATGACATCATATATTTTTAGAAAATAGTCTAGGAAAAAATGTTGGCATGCCACATAAGAAAAAAGCTTCTAGAAACAATTTTGTTTTATTTATACGAGGGAAAGTGCCCGCACGTTGCGGCGGTGAGAGGGTAGGGGTGATAGGTCATAGGAGGTGATAAGTCATAGAGTGTGATAGCCAAATGCTTTATCCGTACGGGCTCCGCCCTCGCATTTAAAAATTCGTCGAAAGTATATCGAATGACATCTCTAATGAAAGAGCATGAAATTTTAAGAACACCCATACAATTTTTATAATTTATCGATATACGGTTTTTGAGATAAAATATTTTGAATGAATTAGATGAATAAAATGATTTATGTAGGAGGGGGAAAAAAATGAGTGGTTGAGATTTGAGGAGAGAGAAGAAAATGAATGGTTGAGATTTAAGGGTATTATAGGTATATTAAGTAGAGATGTTTAAATTAGTGAATATAAAAAATGGTATATTAGGTATATCAAATCCTTAATTGAGATTTTAAAAAAATGTGTTCCTCCTTTATATAATTTATTATAGATATAAGAGAAGAGATTCTAACATTTTAGTTATTCTGATTTTTTGATACGTTGCTTACATAGCTTGAGACCAGTTTAATTACACGAGAATCAAATTGCCAAGTATAATTTCAAATTAAAACACATTAAACTGATTATAATTTTTTATTTCCTAAAAAGCCAATGTTGGATTAACTTTTCTAGCTAACCTTATTTTCCCAAAGTGATTCAATATCTAGGTTAATTCAGTAGTACACCAAGCCGATCATGTAGTGTCACTGATGACACGATGATATATACTCTTGTCATTAATTTAAAGAGTAAATTACATTTTTCGTCAACTTGGCTCGTTTTTCACTTTTCGTCCCTAAAGTTTATAAATTACAATTTTGACCCTAACTTGTCCAATTTTTTCAATAAACGTTCTTTTGTCTTACGGCGTTAAAAAATGGCCGTTAACGTGCGCACGTGCGAGACACGTGAGGGCACTAATGTAATTTCACCTTACACCGAGGGACGAAAAGTGAAAAAATAGCTACTTGAGGGACGAAAAGTGAAAAAATAGCTACTTGAGGGACGAAAAATGAAAATCATGCGAAATTGAATTTTCCGGTGAGAAATTGAATTTTCCGGAGAGTATAGATCGAATCAATTGTTGCCCAGGGTTTGTGCGGGATCAAGTTTTGAGAAGATTGGTGGCGATTTCAAGTGGTAATTCGAAGAAACAACAAAGTTATTGGAGATTTAATTTTTCCGGCGACCTGACATGTTTTCCGGCGAGCTTTGAATCTGAAATTTTTTGGTCAGGGATTGTCGCGATTGAATGTAGAGTTGGTTGCAACCGGTTTCGAGTCGTAATTCGGAGGATCGAGAGAATAATCGTGATTTAAAGTTTTCCGGTGACATTCTATTCTTTTCCGACGGGGTTTTGCAGTTTCCGACGGGTTGTTTTTCTGAAATTCATCATTTTCCAGACACCATAACTGTTCATCGCTTTTTCTGCAAAAATAAGTCATTTGCCGACTTGACCAATCTTGCCATTGCCGAAGTAACCGATCAACAACTCTTATTTTTTTTATTTTTTTTTAGAAGAAGGCAGTGATATAGCAAATTATTCTTTGATTAGGATTCATTAGTTTAAGAAGTGCAGGTTGTTGTGCCCATTTGTACTATAAGATGAATGATACCTCGTTTGGTGATTTTGTTGAAATTATTTATTTGTACTAAAAGCTAATGTTATGGAGCATGAACATGTGTGTGGGGAAAGGATAGTTGAAAACAGGGAAGTGTGGAGACATGATTGAAAAACGTTAATATGTTAATTGGATTATTATCGTAAGGTGATTGATGTTGTTGTGATTTTAGGTTGTTTGATTTTGGGATAGTATGTTTGAAGAAGAAGAAACAGGAAGGAAGGGAGGAAGGAACAAAGACAGAAACACGTTGATATATTTTTTGCATGATTTTCATTTTTCGTCCCTCAAGTAGCTATTTTTTCACTTTTCGTCCCTCAAGTAGCAATTTTTTCACTTTTCGTCCCTCGGTGTAAGGTGAAATTACATTAGTGCCCTCACGTGTCTCGCACGTGCGCACATTAACGGCCCTTTTTAATGCTGTAAGACAAAAGGACGTTTATTGAAAAAATTGGACAAGTTTAGGGTCAAAATTGTAATTTCTAAACTTTAGGGACGAAAAGTGAAAAACGAGCCAAGTTTAGGGACGAAAAAGTGTAATTTACTCTAATTTAAATTAATCATTAAAAACAAGAAAAAATTAAACTGATATCTCATACTGCCCAATTCTATTAACAAAAAGAATTAAAGACCAATGAGAATTCAAAGTTCAAAGGTTTTTTTACCTATAATTCAACCTTGCAACCTTGCAATATCATTATTAAATATGATTTTATCAATGACAACTTTGAAGAATGAAGAATGTAACGAAAGTATTATAAAATGTCTAAAAAAGAGTGTTATTTTATAATATAAAAATATTCGTTCCTTGAATTTACATTAAAAAGAAAAGAAAACAGAAATACAATTTTTGTACACACAATAATTTCTAATTTCTTAAAAACAAAACAAATTACTAACTACCATTTTTTTTTATAAAGGCAACTAACTACCAATCTTCTATATCCATAAGAGACGAATAATCCTTGATGTTCATAAGAAAATATATTTTTTAGTTGCAAAACCCATAGAACTCACTAATTAATAAACCATATAACATTATAAACAATCATATTTTTCTCTTTTTATCTTTTATTTCAAACCTATTTCATTACCAAATCCATTTACAAACCCAGCACATTATTGTTCTACTCATCATTAAATATCAACACTAGATGTAGAACCCGTGTGAAAACACGGGATATGGTTGGAAAAAAATGATTAATAAGTAATTAAAAAGAAGTTCTTACTTATTAATTAAGGTTTATTAATTTATATGTTTATACGAAATATATTTTGGTTCAGTTGATAAACTTAATCAAACTATAGGGTTAGTTTTGAAAAAAACGTAATCCACTCTTATCTTATACGGGTATACCTAATCTCTCTCCTCCCCCCACCACACATTATTTACCGCCCCCATAATTTCTCTCTAACTAGAGTGCCCACCTAACACTAATCTTTCATCCTCCGATTTCTCTAAGACTCAAGTATGGCTGGAAAGGTTAGTTTTTTTTTGGCTTTCTTGTTAGTTTAACTTCGTTTAATCATTGTATTATACTTGTATGCTTTGATGATTTGAATCGTACCATGGTGGTTTCATTGGCATGTTAGGGTTTTGATATTTAAAGGTGTGGGGTTTTCACTTTTGGGACCATCTGTTTTTTAGGGTTTCCCGAAACACATGGTGGAATATCTTTTAGGGGACAGGGGACCATTTGTTTATTCCGTTTTTTTGTTTTCCTTTACCATTTTTGGGACCATGGACCATGTGTGTTTGTTTTTTTACTAAAAAAAATTCGGTTTATATTGGGATAATACATATATATACATATATATATATAACTATATCTGTGTTTGTCTTTTTTTATTATTATTAGGTATCTTCATTTTTAGCCTACTCATTTATTTTAGGGTTTTAGAGTTTTATATTCCTTTTAACCTAAAGTACCTAATGAAAAAGTAGAGTTATTCTAATGTTTTGTGTTTTTTTTACTCGTATGAATAGCTTGAGTTTGAATTTCAATTTCTGGTGAAATGTGAAGATGCTAAGAAGTTAGAAAAGCAACTGGTTAGTCCTTTCTAGAAATTTACATTTGGAAATTAATTTTTAGGCAGAATCTATGTATGTTATATTTGATAATATGGTTTTTCAAAATTTTTTTGTAGGTCATACCAAACCTTGTAGCTAATGTGTTTCCAGAAAAAGCATTGTTTCGTATAAAATTGATTGATATTAGGGGCAACACACATTTGGTTTATGCTGCACGATTGGAGGATGGGACTTGTTTAGTTTCCGGTACTTCCTGGAATAACATTGTGAAGTCGGATCCCTATAAACAATTTGGTACTCTTTGTTTTACTTGGAAAGAGGACTGCACATTTGGTATTCAAGTGTACTGTACTGGTGGTTTGGAGTATCGTAGGATGATGAGGGCTGGTGATTCCGCTGTTAATAGTCAGCTAGTTGAAGCAACTGATTACACATTTCATCAAGTGGTACGAAGCTTTTTCAATGATTATGTTTATTGTGATTACACATGTTAGTTTTTTACATTACTTTGGGTAATGATTGTTTAATTGTTTTTGTTTATAGGTGCTTTTCCATGCCTGTTGTATAACTTGAACAAGAACCGTGATCATGATTGGCTATAGGTGCTTTTCCATGCCTGTTGTATAACTTGAACAAGAACCGTGATCATGATTGGCAACATACCGCTCTTCTTTTGGGAAGGAAGCAAAATGCAAAAGTCACTGTTAGCTATCACTATTATGAGATGGATGGTCTCAATGGAAAAATTGCTTATGGTTTTGAGGGGGTAGGGTGGAGGAACTTTTGTTCACAGAATAATGTTCGTCCCGGTTACATTCTTAAGTTCACCAACAACTTCGACTTGAGTTTCAGAGTAGATGTGTTTGGACCAGATGGAAATATTGTTGATGTTGATGTTGAAGGTAATATTAATTTGTGGCTAAAATTATATACTGAATTTTTGGAACACCATTCTTTCTAATGCTTTGCTTAATTTTTGTTGTTTGTGATGTAGTGTTTACTGACAATAAGGAGATGAACTTCTGGCCATCTTCTTCAGATGATGATGCCAGTCCTGAACCAAAATTCCACAAGTGTAGGTATGCTCATCCTGCCCACTCCAAACGTGCCTCACACTGCTTCCAGAAAATTCGCCATCACAATGTTGCAAGGAATGAAATGGTATATCACCATCACATCTTGTTGAGTCTCAATGTTAATTGTAAATTTAATGATGACAAATCTGACCTATAAACACTTAGTAATCTTTTGGTTCTTGTAATCTGATCTGGGTCAGACTAAGCTGACACAGCTTGCGATCTGTAACTGACCCAGATCATGCTTCATACTTTGTAATTGTAAAATCTTATGGAAGCAAGTGTTATTCAAGCTGCATCAACAATGTGTTAGCATTCAGTCCAAGTCGAAGAGGAGGATTGAAGATAGAAGACCAAGCTGTTAGTGGAAGACAACTTGGGATTAGCAGTCAGCTTGGAAACACTTAGGCAGAATGGTGCTTTGACAAATGGCCCAATCTGTGTCTGACAATCAAGTGAAGATAACAACCTGGATTGAAGATAAAGACAAATGACGTGACTAGGAAGAATCCTAGGATCCAGGTTGGTGGTTGGTTTTACATATGCGTGTCCATACTCTTATTGGTTGATGAAGAATGTGCGTCAGTACGTGGGGGACCACAAGTACTATGAAAGGCACGATTGATTATTCCTTTATCATCCACTGAATGAAGAATACGTGGCTGCACTGGACACCAAGTGAAGGAGCGCTTTCGCCTATAAAAGCCTCATTCATGGATTGCATATGTGTGTGGCATTTCCTGAGAATCATTCTTCACACAAGTTTCTCTGCTCTAATACACAGCTTAGTCTGTACGAGATCAGCTTGGGCTGATTCTCTTGAGCTAGAACTTATTGATTGTAGTTTGTCATTTCAGAGGTTGTTTAGATATCTATAGGCTATCTTTATTCCGCAACAACCTTGTAATTCTTTGTATAGATTATTTCTTAATAAAGGATTACTTTGAAAACCACAATCTGTGTTCAAGAATGTCTTTATTTCTTTACTGCTTTACTGTTTTAATGATTCCTGCTCTTTACTTACTTGCTTAATATATATAAACTGAATCTTAAAACATTTTTATTTAAAAGTTTGTAAAGATTAAGGAAAGTTGTATTCACCCCCCCCCCTCTACAACTGTTCTGTGTACAATATACTTTGGTATATTGATACACCTTGGGACGTATCAATTGGTATCAGAGCAGGGGTTAAGAATTAACTTGACTTGATCCTTGCATATTTCCCTTAATAGTAAAGCATTATGTCATCCTATATTGATAATGGTTCTTCAACCCGACCACCCATGTTTGATAAAGATGATTTCAGTGGGTGGAAAGGTCGAATGTCTTTGTTCCTTGAATCCATCGATAACAATATTCCTGACATCCTTGCGGATGGTCCTTATGTTCCTACACAAACCATTGTGGTAGAAGTTGTGGTCAGGGAAGGTCAACCAACCATTCCTGCCACAGTCAAGTCTATTGTTAAGGACAAGGCAGATTGGGGGGGATGAGGATAGGAGGTTGGAAAACTTGGATGTGAAGGCTAGAAATTTCATTGTCCAAGTTGTGCCCAAAGACCTTTACCATTCTATTAAAATGTGTTCTACAGCTAAGAAAATATGGGGTACATTGACTGTCATGTTTGAGGGTTGCTCTACTTCCATGGAATCCACAATTACTACATTGACCAGGAGGTATGAGAGATTTTTCTCTTTGAGAAATGAATCCTTGACTGACACTCATACCCACTTTAATGCTTTGGTAAATGATTTAGCTGCTGTTGGAATTGTTAAGAAAAATGAGGTTTTAAAGAGTAAATTTCTTTATTCATTACCACCTAAATGGAACAACTATATTTCTTCTGTTAAATTAAGTTCTGTTTATCATGATCTTGATCTCCCTGGACTTTTTGGTTTGCTTCATAACCAAGAATGTTCAGAGGATGAAAAGTTAATTGCTATGGGTGATTCTTATAGTCAGCCTGCTGCTGCACTTGTTGCTTCTATGACTGAACACCCTAGTTCAATTAGTAATGAGATCATTCCTTGTGTTAATGATGATATTCCTGATATGTCTAATCCTAACTCTGTTTGTGCTGAATCTGAATGTGATGAATCTGATGGTGATGAACTAGCTAATGAAGTAGCTATGTTGGCTGAAAAGATCAGAAGGAGATCCTTTAATAAGTTTAAAGGAAAAGGAAAAGGTGGCCAAGATGACAAGACCAGGAAGCCATTTGACATGTCCAAAGTCACTTGTTACAAGTGTGGAAAGACTAGGCATATGGCTGGAGATTGCAGATCTAAAGAATCTACTCAAGCTGTGCCAGCCAAAGGTGGAAGAGGTGAAAAATACTCAAAGCTCAAGACTAAGTACAAAGCCTTGAAAGCACAAGTAGCTAAGCTGACTGAGAAGGTGAACAAAAGTGAAAAGAGTCTGGTAGCCAAAGACTGGGCTGAAAGTGCCACATCATCTGATGATGAGCTATATAAAGATGCCAAGTGTTTCATGGCTAAAGAAGCTACTCAAAGATTTGCTGAAGATCTGGTGAAAATACAACAGCAATCCGAGTCAGCTCACCAGGCATCTACCAGTCAGACTGCTCCACCTGAGGTAACTTCTTTTTCCAATCTGTCTGATAATGAGAAACTGTCCAGACTGAATAAACTTGGTGATGAGGTTCTGCTACAAAAACACTTCAATCAAGAACTCAAAAAGGAAATACATGTTTTGAAACTTGATAACAACTCTAAGAGTCACACCATTGAAAAACTAGAATCTGAAGTTAAAGCTCAAAAACAATTAAACTCCATTTTGGTTAAAGAAGCTAAAACTGCAGAACAAAAGATTTTAAAGGTTAAACAGATTACTAAAACATGGTGATGTGACCAATTTATACCCATCGCCCACATCGTTATTGGCCTTTTTATTATATGTTTTTAGTCGATTTTGCGGGCATTTGGCGCGTTTATGGGTTTTGTTAGTGGTTTCAGGTTCTAAACAGGTGACGTTTCCATTTGGTGCAATTTCGAGTAATTTTGAGGCCATGAAGCTGATTGGAGAGTTCGAGAGGTGAAAAGAGATAGAAAGTATGCATGTCTTCATATGTTGATGTGTGGCCATTGTGACCAGTACATTTACACTGCGACGCAGTGGGCAAGTTTGCCTCCACTGCGTCGCAGTCATCTTTGTGGAAATGAGCATCGAGACCAGTAAGAATGCACTGCGACGCAGTGGGGGTGATCAAGGCCCACTGCGCCGCAGTCGGCCAGTGGAAATGAGGGATTCAACCAGTACGTTTGCACTGCGACGCAGTGGGATATGCATGTGCCCACTGCGCCGCAGTCGGCCAGTGGAAATGAGGGATTCAACCAGTAAGAATGCACTGCGACGCAGTGGGGGTGATCAAGGCCCACTGCGCCGCAGTCGGCCAGTGGAAATGAGGGATTCAACCAGTACGTTTGCACTGCGACGCAGTGGGGGTGATCAAGGCCCACTGCGCCGCAGTCGGCCAGTGGAAATGAGGGATTCAACCAGTACGTTTGCACTGCGACGCAGTGGGATATGCATGTGCCCACTGCGCCGCAGTCGGCTAGTGGAAATGAGGGATTCAACCAGTAAGAATGCACTGCGACGCAGTGGGGGTGATCAAGGCCCACTGCGCCGCAGTCGGCCAGTGGAAATGAGGGATTCAACCAGTACGTTTGCACTGCGACGCAGTGGGGGTGATCAAGGCCCACTGCGCCGCAGTCGGCCAGTGGAAATGAGGGATTCAACCAGTACGTTTGCACTGCGACGCAGTGGGCAAGTTTGCCTCCACTGCGCCGCAGTCATCTTTGTGGAAATGAGCATCGAGACCAGTAAGAATGGACTGCGACGCAGTGGGGGTGATCAAGGCCCACTGCGCCGCAGTCGGCCAGTGGAAATGAGGGATTCAACCAGTACGTTTGCACTGCGACGCAGTGGGATATGCATGTGCCCACTGCGCCGCAGTCGGCTTTGACAAATGAGCACAAATGGGGCAGTGTATATGCACTGCGACGCAGTGGGGGCATTACTCACCCACTGCGCCGCAGTGAAGGGACGGCTCTGAAGGGTTTTGGGCAGCTTTTTCACCAATTGAAGGGAGATATAAATAGAAAAATAACCTAGTTCCCAAACTATCAAATATTCTTTCTAGGAGCTGCACTACAAGGGAACCCTTCAAGGATCAATTCAAGATTTCATCATCTTCCGATTCGTTGAACGTGCACCCATCTAGATCGTATCTACCTTATTGTCTTACAATTTCTTTTCCCCAAACGATTGGTACATCATGTTCTTCCTTGATTTTGATTGTAATTTCAATTTAATCATGTGTGGCTAATCTTTCAATTGTCCACCTTGATGAAACTAGACGAATGAGGTGATTGCTATATGTTTTAATTCAAAGAGTTGATTTCAATTATCGTGGTGTCGAGATCTTGATGATTTAATTCCTTTTTTTGTATTAATTTGATATTGGTGGCATGTGTGTTCTTCGTTAGTGGTACTAGTCGAATACATATGTGATTTTCTACGGTTGCTTGTCTATGAGCAATTATCACTAGTTCATGGTATGGTAGTGAATGTCATTTTAATAAAAGGAATAATTTTGTCAACGTGTTTTGTAACGGTTGGTGGTACCACGTTATTTTCACATAGGCACGATTGGTCATTTGATAGTCAAGCAAACTAATTGTTGGTAAGATTGTCTAGGCATTGGTGGTACCGGCTTGGGTAATTAAACTAGCAACTTAGGTGTTGGGGTGATTTGTGAGCGGTTGGTGGTACCACGCGAGCATTTTATCCTTTCACGATTATCCTGTCAACTCTTAATGAAATTGGTCTTAATTGAAAGCAATCATGTTTGAAGTCTAGCGAAGTCAAGGTGGATGATCTTTACCATTGTTGATTGAGGCTTACCTTTACTTTTACGCATTTTGTCTTTAAAGTTATAGTCAAAGAGAGATTTGAAGCAACACCCTTTTTCCAAACCATTTTACTAAACAATTGATTCAAACCAATCCCCGTGAACGAACCTGGACTTACTTTTTAACTATATTGCATACGATCGGGTCCACTGCCCGATAGTGTGTAGTATTGAGTTTTTAGGTATTTCTAGTTTATAATTTTTAAACTCGATTTAGCACATCAAGTTTTTGGCGCCGCTGCCGGGGATTGTGTGCCGTTTTAGTTGTTAATTTAGTGGTTTGATCCTTCCTCACGCGTGAGGAAGTTATTTGCTTTAATAGTTTAGTTTTTCTTTTCTTTTCTTATCACAGGTGCAGTTGACGTGTTTGGTTAGTTGTGTTTTACAGGTCTACTACTTGGTTGATGAACTTGAGGTCTTCTGGTTTACCTCTAAATAGTCCCTTGAGAACACCGACAAGACGTAGATTTAACTTCGCAACACCTACACCATTCTCACCTATTGCTAGACCCACTCCTGATTCGGACGAGGAAGGGTTCTATTTAGACGAGTTTTTCGATCTCGAAGTTAAATTAGAAGAGGAAATGGGAGACCAAGAAAGGGATCCGAATGATATACGGTTATGGTGAGAGGGTCCGCACTATTCCTACCAATCGTGGTAGTCCTATAAGACCCCCAGCCATTGGTCATGATTTCAATTTGAAAGGTAATCATCTTAAAAGCATTGAGGAGCAACAGTTTGATGGTAAAAGGAAATGGGATCCATACCAGCACTTAGAGAGGTTTGAGAAGTTGGCACGGTTATACCAATATGGGAACAACCAAATGAATGCAGTTAAACTAGAAACTTTTCCTATGTCTATTACCGGGGATGCTTTAGATTGGTTTAATGATCTTCCGGAAAATTCCATAACAACTTGGGACCAACTCAAGCAAGCTTTCATTGGTGAGTTTTACTCACTTAGAACTCAAAGGAAGTTGGAGAATTTGATTAGGTCCTTTGCCCAAGATGAAGATGAAGATGTGGTAGATGCATGGATTCGGTTTAAAGAAATGTTGAGAAATTGTCCGGGCCATAACATGACTAAGGAGCAATATGTTGAGCTTTTCTTTGATGGCCTAGATAAGAAGTCCAAACGTGAGTTAGGATATGCTTTTGGTGGTGGTTTCAACAAAATTACACCCAATGAAGGTTTTGATATTTTGGAGTCCATGGCAAAGGACAATGCAAATATGGATGATGATAGATTTTTGAGGAATGAGAGAAGGCTAAAGAAAGGTACTAGCCAAGGTAGGGTCGCAAAGGTTGAGGCTAGTCATGATTCTGGGATGATTGGAGAGATTAGAGCGCTGTCTGAGCACATGGAAAAGGGATTTGCTATGCAAGAGAGTCGATTTGGAGCACTTGAACGGGATGTAAAGGTAGTAGCCGAGGGGTGTGACCATTGTGGTAATATGCATTATTCTGAAGATTGTCCGAGTCGGGGACCCGAAGATGTGAGTTACATTCAGAATCAACCACAAGGGAGCTACCAACGCAATACCGGTTTCCAAAGCCGTTCTTCAGGTAATCCTACTTATAACCCTTCTTTTCCTACTAATAATTCTCGTTTTGTCAGGAAATAGGTGGCAAAGGGATAACTTTCAGAGTCAACCACATCAACAACCTCAACAAGGACAAGGATCAGCTTCTTCTTCCTCTAATGCCGATCCAAATGCCGAGTTGAGGGAGATGATGAAACAATTGGTTAGTAATCAGGCTGAAACCAACACTAGCATTCAGATAATTCGGGATGATACTAAGGCGTTGAATGAGAGGTTGGATAGGATAGATGGGAAGGTTGAGATAAATATGAAGAATCAATGTGTCAATTTTAAGGATCTTGAGAGTAGGATGGCTGCACTTTCTAGGCCTCATGGTACTCTGCCTAGTAATACTCAACAGAATCCTAGGCCTCAGTTTAGCATGGGGCCGAATCAGGGACAAAATACGGGGCAGAAGTACACTCCACCTCAAGCTCGTAATGAGGAAGCCAAGGCCATTACAACCCGTACAGGTAGATCTTATGACCCTCCTACTATGCCTAATGTTTGTGTTTCAGATGTACAGGATTCAGGTAATGATGATGAGATTGATGAGGAGATTGAGCTGGAGGAGAATCAGACCGAGAAGACTCCGGTCACTCTTTCAAAACCGGTTGTGGAACCCGAGGTTAAAGCTTATAAACCAAAAGTTCCATTTCCACAATGGTTCAGGAAGTCAAAGCTAAAGGAACAGTATAACAAGTTTGTTCAGATGATTTCAAATGTTCATATTAATGTGCCTTTAGTTGATTTGATACAGGGGATGCCTCATTACGCCAAGTTCATTAAGGAACTGGTGACGGACAAAGCAAAGATGGAGGAGGCCAAAGCTACTTTTCTCAATGCCGAGTGTTCTGCTATCTTGCAGAACCGCATTCCCCCTAAGCTTGAAGACCCAGGGAGTTTTCTTATAACTTGCTCTATTAGAACCATTATTTGTAAGGCTTTAGCTGACTTAGGAGCTAGCATTAATTTGATGCCTTATTCGGTTTGGAGTAAGTTGGCTTTGGGAATCCTTCGCCCGACTCGCATGAGTATAAGGCTAGCTGACCATTCATTCCAGTATCCCATGGGTATTGCTGAAAACATTAGAGTCAAGGTGGGCCATATTGTTTTCCTAGTTGACTTTGTCATCCTTGAGATGGAGGAGGATGCACAGGTACCCCTAATACTTGGTAGACCATTTCTTAATACCGCGGATGCTATCATCCGTGTGAAAGATAAGGAAATATCTTTGGGTGTGGGTGCAGATAGGATTGTTTTTAATGTTGAGAGGTCTATTAAGCATTCATATTCTAATGATGAGTCATGTTTCAGGATTGATGTGATTGATGATGCTTTGGACCGAGAGTTCCAGGAGTTGATGGAAACCGATATGGGAGACGAGGAGATTGCAAATCTAGGATCAGGGGAAATTTCTGATGATGATTTATTCACAGAAGTTATGGCACTTAACTTGGATGAGAGGAGATTGCAAATCTAGGATCAGGGGAAATTTCTGATGATGATTTATTCACAGAAGTTATGGCACTTAACTTGGATGAGACACCTCCAGTGTATGAGAGCTTTGAGAGGGTTGTTGCTGATGGAAGCTCAAGGGTGCCTAATTCAGTTGATGTACCACCTACAGATTTGGAGCTTAAGCCATTGCCTGCACATTTGGAGTATGCTTACTTGGCAGGTAAATCATCTTTACCAGTAGTTATCTCGTCCTCACTCTCGGGTGACGAGAAAGGACTCCTTTTGGCTGTGCTCCGAGCTCATAAGCGAGCTTTTGCTTGGAAAACTACTGACATTCCAGGTATTAGTCCAAATTTTTGTCAGCATAAGATTGATTTTATTGATGATGTTAAGCCCGTTGTCCAGAGACAAAGGAGGCTAAATCCTAATATGAAAGAGGTTGTTAAGAAAGAAGTTATTAAGTTGTTAGATGCAGGGATCATTTTCCCTATTGCTGATAGTTCTTGGGTAAGTCCTGTCCACTGTGTGCCCAAAAAGGGGGGCATGACAGTGGTTGAAAATGAAAATAAGGAACTCTTGGCTACTAGAACTGTAACGGGATGGCGGGTTTGTATTGACTACCGAAAGCTTAATGACGCCACCCGAAAGGATCACTTTCCTTTACCCTTTATTGATCAGATGCTAGAGAGACTCGCAGGTAACGAGTATTTTTGTTTCCTTGACGGGTTTTCCGGGTACTTTCAAATACCCATTGATCCAAGGGATCAAGAAAAGACCACTTTCACGTGCCCCTTTGGCACTTTTGCTTATCGGCGAATGCCGTTTGGTCTATGTAATGCCCCGGGCACCTTTCAAAGGTGCATGATAGCCATATTCCAGGACATGCTTGAAACCTCCATGGAGGTTTTCATGGATGATTTCTCGGTTTTTGGGGACTCATTTCGTACTTGCTTGCATAACTTGGATAAGATGTTGGAACGGTGTGAGAGGGCACACCTTGTTTTAAATTGGGAAAAGTGTCACTTCATGGTGACTGAGGGTATTGTGCTAGGTCACAAGGTGTCTAAGGCCGGGATAGAGGTTGATAGGGCTAAGATTGACGTTATAGCCAAATTACCCCCGCCTTCCAATGTGAAAGGGGTAAGGAGTTTTCTTGGACATGCCAGTTTTTACCGTCGTTTCATTAAAGATTTTTCTAAGATTACTCGTCCTATGACCCACTTGTTGGAGAAGGACGTCCCTTTTGAGTTTAATGATTCTTGTGTAAGTGCTTTTCAGGTTCTAAAGGAGAAGTTGACCAATTCACCTATCATGGTCGGGCCGGATTGGGAATTGCCCTTTGAATTGATGTGTGATGCTAGTGATTTTGCTGTGGGAGCCGTGCTTGGGCAAAGGGTTGATAAGCATTTCAAGCCCATCTACTTTGCTAGCAAAACTTTGAACCCCGCCCAGCAAAATTACACCACAACGGAGAAGGAGTTGCTTGCCGTGGTTTTTGCTTTTGATAAATTTAGATCATATCTTGTTTTAAGTAAGACCATAGTTTTTACGGACCATTCAGCCCTTAAGTACTTGTTCTCGAAACAAGATGCTAAACCCAGGCTTATCCGTTGGATCTTGCTGTTACAAGAGTTTGATATTGAGATCAAGGATAAGAAAGGGGCTGAAAATTTGGCTGCCGACCATTTGAGTCGCCTAGAAGATCCTCACCGGGAGGAACTCCGTGATGGGGAGATCAATGATCACTTCCCCGATGAATGTTTAATGTTTATTTCTACTTCTGATGATGCACCTTGGTATGCAGATATTGCCAATTATTTAGTTGCAGGTGAGATACCAACTGACTTCACACACCAACAGAAGAAGAAGCTCATCTCGGATGCCAAGTACTATTTTTGGGATAGCCCATACTTGTTTCGAGTTTGTGCAGATGGCATGGTGAGGAGATGTGTAGCTGGAGCTGAGACTAGGGAGATTCTGGATTCTTGTCACTATGGTCCTACTGGAGGTCATTACGGTCCTTCAGTCACAGGTAAGAAAGTGTTTGATGCAGGTTTTTATTGGCCGACAATTTTTAAGGAGGCTCAAACTTTGGTGGAAACTTGTGACATCTGTCAGAGACAAGGAAGCATCACTAAGCGGGACGAGATGCCTCAACAGAGCATTCAGGTATGCGAGGTTTTCGATATTTGGGGTATAGACTTCATGGGACCATTCCCATCGTCTAATAAGTGCCTATATATTCTTGTCGCCGTTGATTACGTGTCTAAATGGGCCGAAGCCAAGGCTTTGCCCACGAATGATGCTAGGGTAGTAATTGATTTCCTTAAACAATTGTTTTGCCGATTTGGTTGCCCTAGAGCCTTAATTAGTGACCGAGGAACACACTTTGCAAATCATCAATTAGCTAAGGTCATGAAAAGATATGGTGTTGTACATTACTTTTCTACTTCCTATCATCCACAAACTAGTGGGCAAGTAGAAAACACCAATAGGGCTTTGAAGAGAATTTTGGAGAAAACTGTGGGAGATAACCCTAAGGTGTGGTCAAAGAAGTTGGATGACGCCTTGTGGGCATTTAGGACGGCTTATAAGACGCCGATTGGCACCACGCCATACCGGTTGCTCTATGGCAAGACATGTCATTTACCTATTGAGATTGAGCATAAGGCATATTGGGCCTTGAGAAATTTAAACTTGGATATGATGGAAGCCGGTGAACTTAGGATGTTGCAACTCCATGAGCTTGATGAGCTTAGGTTAGGTGCATATGAGAATTCTAGGCTTTACAAGGAGCGAACCAAGGTTTGGCATGATAAGAGGATCCGTAGAAAGGAATTTAAGGTTGGAGCTAAGGTTTTGTTGTTTTTGTCTAAGTTTAAGATCAAGCAACCTAAGCTAACTTCTAGGTGGATTGGACCTTTTGTTATCAAGCATGTTTATCCGTCGGGTTATGTGGAGTTGTTCAAGAAGGATGGTGAAGGATCTTTCATTGTTAATGGCCATAGACTTAAGTTGTACTTGGAAGAAGAACAAGTGGAGGGGATAATCGAGGAGATCCCCGTTTTTGAATATGAGGCTTGAAAGGTAGTCGAGTCTAGCTAACGACTCGTAAATAAATTAAGCGCTTCTCGGGAGGCAACCCGTGTTATTTTTGTTGCATTTTATTTTCATTTTCTTGGTTAGTTTGATTTTGTTTTGTCAAGAAATGTGCAGGTGCGATTTTGAGGACAAGCGGTTGGAGGTAAGTATATTTTCGAAATTTTTCTAAGGAAAAATGGGGGGGTTGTCACCAGTGACTTTGCACTGCGACGCAGTGGAAGTGATCAAGTCCACTGCGCCGCAGCCCATTTGTACTGGAATTTGGGAGCAAAAATGCCCCACTGCGACGCAGTGGGGGAGCCTGATGACCACTGCGCCGCAGTGGCCCCTTCTGCTGCGACGTGATATGTCCACTGCGCCGCAGTGAGGACCACCCTGTCTCACTGCGACGTGAATATGTCCACTGCGCCGCAGTGAGGACCACCCTGTCTCACTGCGACGTGAATATGTCCACTGCGCCGCAGTGAGGACCACCCTGTCTCACTGCGACGTGAATATGTCCACTGCGCCGCAGTGAGGACCACCCTGTCTCACTGCGACGCTGTATATTGTCCACTGCGCCGCAGTGTGGACCACCCTGTCTCACTGCGACGCTGTATAGTCCACTGCGCCGCAGTGTGGACCACCCTGTCTCACTGCGACGCTGTATATTGTCCACTGCGCCGCAGTGTGGACCACCCTGTCTCACTGCGACGCTGTATAGTCCACTGCGCCGCAGTGTGGACCACCCTGTCTCACTGCGACGCTGTATATTGTCCACTGCGCCGCAGTGTGGACCACCCTGTCTCACTGCGACGCTGTATATTGTCCACTGCGCCGCAGTGTGGACCACCCTGTCTCACTGCGACGCTGTATAGTCCACTGCGCCGCAGTGTGGACCACCCTGTCTCACTGCGACGCTGTATATTGTCCACTGCGCCGCAGTGTGGACCACCCTGTCTCACTGCGACGCTGTATATTGTCCACTGCGCCGCAGTGTGGACCACCCTGTCTCACTGCGACGCTGAATATATCTCACTGCGCCGCAGTGTGGACCACCCTGTCTCACTGCGACGCAGTGGGGGAGCCTGATGTCCACTGCGCCGCAGTGGCCCCTTTGACCGGTCAACCAGATGTATATGTATTATTGCCAGTGAAAATGTGGGAGTACTTTTACCACTCATTTTTTATCAGCAAGGTTTGTTTTCTCTCTCACTTTTATACCGATCTCAAGCTACCTCCCTTTTGCTCTCAAATTCCCCCATTAATTCACCCATCTTGCATTTTTCTTCCTCTTCATCTTAGATTATCAATTTTCTTTCAGTATCATGGGAAAAGAGGTAAGATTTCTTGACTTTTCTTTTTATTTTCTTTAATTTTTGATTTTTGATTTTTTTAATTTTTGATTTTTGATTTTTAGGGTTTTAATTTTCAATTAATTATTGGGTTGTGTTAGTCATGGGCTATGGATACCAATGTGGTGTTTAATTTTTCGATTCTAACACTTGTTCGTCCGAATTTGAGATAAACTTACACTAGGTTTTTGAAAATTTTTGGGTTTTTTGATGGACAAGTGTGGGGGAGGTTAATGTTAGCCTAGTTGTTGTTAGATTGCTGAAATCTAGTAGTTTGTTGGTTTGGTTGTTCACTTTTGCTGAATGTTGTGATGAACACCAAGAGCTTGCCCAGTAAACCAAGCCACTGCGCCGCAGTGGTGGTGTATGTGTGCCACTGCGCCGCAGTGGCTACCTTCTGGCCTGCACGTGTATATTGTCCCACTGCGCCGCAGTGTGGACCACCCTGTCTCACTGCGACGCAGTGGGAAGTTTCTGCCCATAATTTGTTTTGAAGATATTGAGAGTTCAGTTTGCATTCCGTATGTCTAATGTTTGTTTGTTTTAATGGTTGTGATTGCAGACTGGAGCTCAGAGAAGGCAGATGGAAGTTGGTCAAGGAAGCGGGACTGGTTCCAAGAGGGCTAGGCAAGAACCAGAGGTGCCCGATTTAAAGTTTGGAGAGAACCAAATGGACGAGTCTCACGCATGGTTGGCGTTCGATGGGGTTAGGCAACCCCATAAGAACAACTTTTTGAATAATCTCTTCGCTCTACATCGTCAGGTAGTTTGCCCTCCTAAATATCTTGATCCGATTTTTGCTAGAAATTATGGCATTCAGGAGGATATCCGTCGGTGGTTTCGCATTGAGGTTCCAATCGGTGACCAGGTGGTTAGTAGTGATATGTGGCATAACATTTTCCATAATCGGGAACCATGTTTTCGTGAACTTTGTCTGGAGTTTTATTCTACTTTGAAGTTGACCAAGGAGCTTAATAAAGTCAACGATATTTTTGAAGAGCGGGTAGTAACTTTTGTCTGCGGGGGACAGCCTAGGAAGTTATCTATTCCTGAGTTTGGTTTTTATTGTGGTATGTATACAAGGGAGCAGTTGGATAGCCAAGATTTTAGGGCTTTGTTGAGGAGAGGTTTGTATGTGAAGCAGGATATGGGGGATGGAGAGTCGATAACTCAGTATTGGACTCGTATTTCGGGACATGATTGGCCCTCTGGTGGCTCGGGTAGTGTATCTAAGATTAGAAGTGTCAAGCTGAGGATGTTGCATAGGATGATTGTCACGTTTCTGGTACAAAGGTCCACCCATTGGGACAAGGCGTACCAGCTAGATTTATGGCTGATTAAGTTGTTTACTGAGGGGGCACCGAGGAGGTTTGCTTTGGCCCCGATGGTTGTTCTGGATAGGATGGTGAATCACTCGGATTCGAAGTTGGTGCTTGGGCATTTTATCACCCGTATTTACAAGAGGATGGGAGTTTTTGATACTGATATATGTCATGAGGGATTGTCTTTGCAGGTTAGACAAGAGCATTTAACTGAGAAAGAGTTGATAATAGCCAAGATAGTGAAGAAGCCGAAGAAGAATGAGCAAGCAAGGTTGTTGGATGATACGGGTGTTATCGCTGCACCGCCTCCTGAGGTGGAGGATTCTGATGATGATGAGATGGAGGACGCCCCGCAGGAGCCTCAGCGGAGGCGGGGCCGTCCAAGTATTGACTTGACTGATTTAGGGTCCCAGCTGCAACAGATTATGGATGGGCAGCAGGCTAGCCGCCAGGCTTTTGATTGTGTGATCGTGTTAGTAGCTCACTGTGATGTCATGTGCATATGCTGGCAGTAAGTTCAGCGCTATATTTTTGATTGGCATCTTTATTGACATTGTTCACACACGGTCCTTATTCCGGTATGTGCTCTGATTTTTCTATGTTGCTTACCCCTATTTACCTTTGTTTGACCGAATATGGACATTGAGGGCATTGTCCATCTTAAGTGTGGGGGGAGGACCAGTTG
>CM067167.1:19882822-19922822 GCA_034093135.1 Erigeron breviscapus
GGAGATGAGGGATTCAACCAGTACGTTTGCACTGCGACGCAGTGGGATATGCATGTGCCCACTGCGCCGCAGTCGGCTTTGACAAATGAGCACAAATGGGGCAGTGTATATGCACTGCGACGCAGTGGGGGCATTACTCACCCACTGCGCCGCAGTGAAGGGACGGCTCTGAAGGGTTTTGGGCAGCTTTTGCACCAATTGAAGGGAGATATAAATAGAAAAATAACCTAGTTCCCAAACTATCAAATATTCTTTCTAGGAGCTGCACTACAAGGGAACCCTTCAAGGATCAATTCAAGATTTCATCATCTTCCGATTCGTTGAAGATTCACGTGCACCCATCTAGATCGTATCTACCTTATTGTCTTACAATTTCTTTTCCCCAAACGATTGGTACATCATGTTCTTCCTTGATTTTGATTGTAATTTCAATTTAATCATGTGTGGCTAATCTTTCAATTGTCCACCTTGATGAAACTAGACGAATGAGGTGATTGCTATATGTTTTAATTCAAGATTTCATCATCTTCCGATTCGTTGAAGATTCACGTGCACCCATCTAGATCGTATCTACCTTATTGTCTTACAATTTCTTTTCCCCAAACGATTGGTACATCATGTTCTTCCTTGATTTTGATTGTAATTTCAATTTAATCATGTGTGGCTAATCTTTCAATTGTCCACCTTGATGAAACTAGACGAATGAGGTGATTGCTATATGTTTTAATTCAAAGAGTTGATGTGACCAATTTATACCCATCGCCCACATCGTTATTGGCCTTTTTATTATATGTTTTTAGTCGATTTTGCGGGCATTTGGCGCGTTTATGGGTTTTGTTAGTGGTTTCAGGTTCTAAACAGGTGACGTTTCCATTTGGTGCAATTTCGAGTAATTTTGAGGCCATGAAGCTGATTGGAGAGTTCGAGAGGTGAAAAGAGATAGAAAGTATGCATGTCTTCATATGTTGATGTGTGGCCATTGTGACCAGTACATTTACACTGCAACGCAGTGAGCAAGTTTGCCTCCACTGCGCCGCAGTCATCTTTGTGGAAATGAGCATCGAGACCAGTAAGAATGGACTGCGACGCAGTGGGGGTGATCAAGGCCCACTGCGCCGCAGTCGGCCAGTGGAGATGAGGGATTCAACCAGTACGTTTGCACTGCGACGCAGTGGGATATGCATGTGCCCACTGCGCCGCAGTCGGCTTTGACAAATGAGCACAAATGGGGCAGTGTATATGCACTGCGACGCAGTGGGGGCATTACTCACCCACTGCGCCGCAGTCGGCCAGTGGAAATGAGGGATTCAACCAGTAAGAATGCACTGCGACGCAGTGGGGGTGATCAAGGCCCACTGCGCCGCAGTCGGCCAGTGGAAATGAGGGATTCAACCAGTACGTTTGCACTGCGACGCAGTGGGATATGCATGTGCCCACTGCGCCGCAGTCGGCTTTGACAAATGAGCACAAATGGGGCAGTGTATATGCACTGCGACGCAGTGGGGGCATTACTCACCCACTGCGCCGCAGTGAAGGGACGGCTCTGAAGGGTTTTGGGCAGCTTTTGCACCAATTGAAGGGAGATATAAATAGAAAAATAACCTAGTTCCCAAACTATCAAATATTCTTTCTAGGAGCTGCACTACAAGGGAACCCTTCAAGGATCAATTCAAGATTTCATCATCTTCCGATTCGTTGAAGATTCACGTGCACCCATCTAGATCGTATCTACCTTATTGTCTTACAATTTCTTTTCCCCAAACGATTGGTACATCATGTTCTTCCTTGATTTTGATTGTAATTTCAATTTAATCATGTGTGGCTAATCTTTCAATTGTCCACCTTGATGAAACTAGACGAATGAGGTGATTGCTATATGTTTTAATTCAAAGAGTTGATTTCAATTATCGTGGTGTCGAGATCTTGATGATTTAATTCCTTTATTTGTATTAATTTGATATTGGTGGCATGTGTGTTCTTCGTTAGTGGTACTAGTCGAATACATATGTGATTTTCAATGGTTGCTTGTCTATGAGCAATTATCACTAGTTCATGGTATGGTAGTGAATGTCATTTTAATAAAAGGAATAATTTTGTCAACGTGTTTTGTAACGGTTGGTGGTACCACGTTATTTTCACATAGGCACGATTGGTCATTTGATAGTCAAGCAAACTAATTGTTGGTAAGATTGTCTAGGCATTGGTGGTACCGGCTTGGGTAATTAAACTAGCAACTTAGGTGTTGGGGTGATTTGTGAGCGGTTGGTGGTACCACGCGAGCATTTTATCCTTTCACGATTATCCTATCAACTCTTAATGAAATTGGTCTTAATTGAAAGCAATCATGTTTGAAGTCTAGCGAAGTCAAGGTGGATGATCTTTACCATTGTTGATTGAGGCTTACCTTTACTTTTATGCATTTTGTCTTTAAAGTTATAGTCAAAGAGAGATTTGAAGCAACACCCTTTTTCCAAACCATTTTACTAAACAATTGATTCAAACCAATCCCCGTGAACGAACCTGGATTTACTTTTTAACTATATTGCATACGATCGGGTCCACTGCCCGATAGTGTGTAGTAGTGAGTTTTTAGGTATTTCTAGTTTATAATTTTTAAACTCGATTTAGCACATCACATGGTGTATAAGTTCCAAAAGAGTTGCTAAGTGTGTGAATGACCAAATACCTCATCAGATCCAAGCTATTTTTGATGGTGATTATGATAGGGCCATAGCCATTGCTGAAGTATGTGCTATGGAGCCTTGTTATCAGCCTCCTTCACCACCCAAAGTCCAAACCAATGGAATGAATTCTAAACCAATTAAGTTGGTTCAGAAATCGGGTATTGGGTTTAAAGATCCTGAAACCATTGGTCAGACCATTGCTGAAGCTGTGTCTGAAGCTGATAAGGTTGTTGAGTTAAAACCTGAAGAAAGTCTTGACTTGTCCAAGCTGACCATTACCAAATCTGAATCAGATTCAAAGACTAAAACAAACAAGGGTAGTTTAAAGAAAAATAAAAAAAAGGTTAGAGATCATAGTGTTCCTAAAGAGAAAATAAAGCTTTTAAAGAGTAAGAAGTCTGGTTCTCTAGGAAATGAGTCACAAACAAAATCTGAGTCTGTTTCAAGTAACACCTGACTCTGACAAAATGATTTTAAAATATGTTGAGTCCAGAACTGATAAGGTGTCAATGGAAGCAAATTTTCTTAAGAATGTGTCTGATCCAAAAACTGTTGATCAAAGAAAATTGAGAGCTGAATGTAAGAAATCTGGAATAGGCAAGGGCTTTGTTCAAAAGGAAACTCTAAATGTTGCTAGAAAGAACTTTGAATCTGGTAAAGGACAGACCAAGCAACAATGGGTGTCAAAATGTGATAAGAGTCTAAGTTCAGTTACCAAATCTGAGTCAGACCAGAAGGTCAGCTCTGGTGAACCCATCTTTGGATGGGTTCCCAAAAAGAACTAATCTCTTATCATAATTGCAGGGCGGTCATGACGATAATACCTGACACTTGGACAGTGGATGTTCCAAGCATATGACCGGATGTAAGTCCCTGCTATGTAGCTTTAGGATTCGCGCTGGTCCTAATGTTACTTTTGGAGATGACTCTCAAGGAAAGACTGAAGGATTTGGTATACTTTCAAATGGTCCCCTTACTTTCAGAAGGGTCTCATATGTAAATGGTTTGAAGCATAATCTGATCAGTGTGAGTCAGTTGTGTGATGCTGGTTATGAAGTGAGATTCAGGTCTGATAAGGGTATTGTTCTTGATTTAGAAGGCAATGTGGTTCTTATTGCAAAGAGGGATGAGTCTTTGTATTCTTTTGACATGAGAAATCCAACTGTCACAAGAGAAGTCTGTTTCATGTCAAAGACTCAAGATGAGCTGAATTGGTTGTGGCATAAAAGGTTGTCTCATATGAATTTCAAAGACATCAACAAGCTGTGTAAGAAAGAGTTGGTGTCTGGTCTTCCAGTGATAAATTATGAGAAGGACAAGCTGTGTGGTGCTTGTGAGAAAGGCAAGCAACACAAAGCCTCTTTTAAGTCTAAAACATGCTCAACCATTGATAATTGTTTGGATCTGCTTCATATGGACTTATTTGGACCAATTAGTACTCCATCATTCACTGGAATGAGGTACTCCTTGGTAATTGTTGATGGGTATTCAAGATACACCTGGGTTTTCTTTCTAAAACATAAGAGTGAAGCTGCTGACAGCATTATTCATTCCATCAAGCAAGCTGAAATTCTCTACAAAAGCCTGTTAGGCAATTAAGGAGTGATAATGGTACTGAATTTAAGAATATCACTCTTAATTCTTTTTGCAGTGAAAAAGGAATTTCACAAGTCTACTCAGCTGCCAGAACTCCTCAACAGAATGGTGTTGCAGAAAGAAGAAACAGAACTCTTATTGAAGCTGCAGATCCTTCTTGGGTAAATACAATGCAAGATGAGTTAACACAGTTTGAAAGAAACAAGGTTTGGGAACTTGTTCCAAGACCTCATCACAAGGCTGTGATTGGAACCAAGTGGGTCTACAGAAACAAAATGGATGAAAGGGGAGTTGTGACCAGAAATAAAGCAAGATTTTTAGCTCTTGGTTACAGACAAGAGGATGGAATTAATTATGATGAGACTTTTGCACCAGTGGCAAGATTAGAGGCAATCAGAATGTTCTTGGCCTTCTCTGCTCACAAAGGTTTCAAAGTCTACCAAATGGATGAAAGGGGAGTTGTGACCAGAAATAAAGCAAGATTTTTAGCTCTTGGTTACAGACAAGAGGATGGAATTAATTATGATGAGACTTTTGCACCAGTGGCAAGATTAGAGGCAATCAGAATGTTCTTGGCCTTCTCTGCTCACAAAGGTTTCAAAGTCTACCAAATGGATGTGAAGAGTGCATTTCTTAATGGAAAATTGGAAGAAGAAGTCTATGTTGAACAGCCTCCTGGTTTTGAAAATTCAAAGTTTCCTGACCATGTGTTCAAGCTTGACAAGGCTCTCTATGGGTTGAAGCAAGCTCCAAGGGCATGGAGCTTGTCAATTGCTTGGCAATAGACTTGTAAGCTGGTCCAGCAAGAAGCAGCATTCAGTTTCTATATCCACTGCAGAAGCTGAATATGTTGCTGCAGGAAGTTGTTGCTCTCAAATTCTTTGGATGAAATATCAGCTTCAAGACTATGGTGTCACTGCATCAAAAACTCCAATCTTTTGTGACAGTACCAGTGCCATAGCAATTTCAAACAATCCTGTACTTCATTCAAGGACCAAGCACATTGATATAAGATATCATTTCATCAGGGACCATGTAATGAAAGAAGATGTTGAACTCCACTTCATTCCAACAGATAATCAGTTTGCTGACTTGTTCACAAAGACATTGGATGAATCAAGGTTCAACTATCTCATAAGTAAGCTAGGTATGCTTAATTTGTAAAATGTAGTGAGCTAAGTAATAACAAATCTGACCCCTTAGAGTTATTCTAAATTTTTGAGGGTAAGCTGTGTCTAACCCAGACTACCCTTTCATACTTGGTGCATTTCCAAGTAAAAGAGGGTAAGCTGAGTTTGACACAGATTCGTGGTTATTTTTGTTATTAAATATCTCAGTGCGTTTTATTACTTTCATTATTTTATTTAAGCTTACTTGTTGATCCTATTGGAGTGTGACACGTGTAGTGGTAACAACCGGTTACTGAAAAAGTACCTCCACTACTTGTTCATCCTCCAATCATAATCTTTCTCTCTCCAACTTTTTCAAACGGGATATTTTGAATCTTGTATATAATATCGATTTAACCTAAATCCCAAATCACTAGTTCATATTTTCTCAAATCAATTTTTTTTCTCTCAAATCTGATTACTGTTTTATTATTGTATTTAAATTTCTTCTTATAAAAATTGTTTTCAAATGGCATCATCATCTGTTTCTTTTCATACTAATGATTCTAAATCTAGTTCTTCATCTGAAGCTGAAAGTCTATACCCAGCTCCAATAAGCGCTAATAAGCTTTCACCTTATGTGGTGGGAAGTAATGTAGTAGTGGTTCCGGCTGATCTTGATACTGGTAAAATCAAGATTGACAGTCTGGTTCATGCCAATATTCATCCTTCTTCATGGGCAAAAGGATATGATGAGATTGTGGCTTTCTTATGGTATCATCCATTCGGCAAGGTGATGATTGAGAAGCCAGACTGGGTGTTTCAAGATCTCCTTTGCGAATTTTGGGCGAGCTGTTTTGTGAGACAGAACAAGAAAGGAGATGCTGCAATCTATGGCACAATCCTCAATGGTAAGAAAAAGGTATATATTTCTTATGAGAGGATTAGGTCTGCATTTGAGCTGTCTTATATGCCTGAAGATGATTATGAAAATGTTGTGTCTCATACTGAAGCCAAAAATATTTTACAAGAAGTTGGATATACTGGTCCATTGGCTTCAGTAGTTAAAATGAAATATTTAACTGGCATTTGGAACTATTTACTGAGCACAATTTCTAAAACTTTACAAGTAAAGGCAGGCAGCTTTGATCAACCTAATGTTTTAGAATTGCAGATTTTTCATGCAATGGTCACTATGACCAGAATAGATTTTGCTGGCTTAATTTTTAAGGACTTAGTTGATCGTGTTCATAAGAAGAGCCTTACCATACCTTATGGTAGGATTCTTGCTCTCATCATTGAAGCAATACTTGACAATGATTACAGTCTGGCAACTGGTCAGACTGTGGAATGCAAGTCTATCAACAGTAACATTTTCAATAGTCCCAAGGTATCTGTGCAGGGTCTGACCCGAGCAATGCAGATCTACCTTGATTTTTGCAGGCAAAGAGAAAGGGAACAAGAAGTACTTAAGGAAGTTGTCCCTTCTTCGACGCGATCTGAGTCTGACACTCAATCTGCCAATCAGGGGGACCCAGGTACACATGCTTCTGAACCCTCAAACTCTTCTCAATCTATTCAATCTTCTTCTCCTTCAAAAGAGGGTGAAGGGTTGGCCAAAACATCAGCCACCCTAGCCACACCCTCATCCACTCATTCAAAATCCGCATCTAAAAGACCAATTGTTGAGGACTTAGTACCTCACAAGGCTAAAAAGAAAAGAACGCAAAGGAAATCTGTGTCAGCTTCTGGGGTTGATATTGCAACATCCAATTTTGAGATCCCCCAAGGTGCAGTGGAAGCTAAGGAACGTTCCAAAGCTGTCCCTGCCACCCAAGCTGACAAGCCAAAATCGCCACACCCATCTGCACTCTCCCAAAAGAGTGTAGACGAGTTAAAGGGAACACCTACTGCTACCCAACCTTCCAAACAGGGTGAAGGTATTGAAAGAAAGACCTCCTCCCAAGGTCATACTGTGTCTGCACCTAAATCACCATCATCCGCCTCCCAAAAGGTTGATGATATCATTAAAGGGATAACAGAGGATCTAGCCCAGATCCAAAATGAGTCAGAGTCTTTGCACATTATTTCTGAGGATGGTCAGCCAAAGGAGAGAAGTATCGAACGCATTGGTGACACTGCTTCTCCTTCCCAAGCTGATTAGACTCCTTCTCTCTTACACTCTGAGTCTGCACAGGCTGTCAATGCCCCTTCTATTTCACAAGGAGGGGTACAGGCCTCAATTCTCCCTAAGGATACTTTGGTGCAACAACACACCTCTGTTGAAGGGCAATCAAATACACAAGATATTACACCTGCAGAGTCTGTGTCTGCATCTGTCCTTGGACAGAGGGATTCTGTAGGTTACATGGCTGTCTTTAAGGAAGTTATGTCAGCCCCTTATGCAGCAAAGGGAACCATTGATGGTCCTCACGATGTCAATGAGAATATGATCACTATCTCCGGAAGTGATTCTTCATTCGATGATGAGTCTGCCCATCCATCCTCAAGGGATGCTCCGATGGAAGATGCTAGTGGAGGAGTTGATCAAAATCAAGATCAACACATTCCCACTGGCCCTCAGCCTGAACCAAACGTTAATCTTTCTTAGGCTGACCAACTCATCATCATTTCTGACAAATCTACTCATGAGACTCACTCTTATGAGCAAATTCACCAAAACTCCTTAAGCCTCCACCCCCTTCTATATAAGCCCAATGACCCTGATATTAAGGATTGTCGGCTGCTCTTTCCAGAGTTAGTGGCTTTTAAGCCAACTGCAAGTTCTTCCCAAGCTGCCACTATCTCATTTTCAGATGTGGTGGGTCAGCTCACTGAGTTCATTTCAACCTCTAAGGTTGAGAGCTTACAGCTGACCAAATGCTTGGAAAAGATCCAAAAGGATCAGGAATTGACGGACAAGAAGGTGGATAAACTGAGTCATGATCAGACTGCATTGAAAGAAAGTGTGATAAAAGCAGTTGATTTGATGCAGCAGAACCAGAGCAAGCTGACAGAGTCTCTTGATGGTCTTACAAAGGCAATCAATGAAGAGAAGGAAAGAAACAAGAGTACTCTGAGTCATATTGAGAATGCTGCAACCAAGTTTACAAGGGAAGTCACCATAGAACTTCGATCTGCAAACAAGTCACAAGCAGATTTCAAGAATGATCTGATTGAAGTTTCTAAGGGTGTTAAATCTAAAATTGGACTCCTCCATGAGGATTATGTTGAGCTAAGAAGAGCCTGCTGTCTCACTAATATCAAGATTGACTTGATCAACCAGGATCTTAAAGGCCTCTTTGTCACTCAGTGAGCTCTTTCCCTGCTGATGATGACAAAAAGGAGGAGAAGAATGCTACTAAGAAAAAGAGTGCTATGAGTGATGCTGAAATGGAGCTAGAAAGAGAAAGACAACAAGCTCAGGTTGACAAGGAAATTGAAGAATATTTTGATAAACTGAAAGAAAGACAGAATAAGGCCAGAGCTGAGGAGGCAGCCAATGATAGAAGAATGGTTGTGCATGGTTCTAGGGTGGAAGGTGAGAAGGAAACTGTAGAAGAGATAAAAATACCAGAATCTGAGTCTGGTGGTGAAAATGTTGGAAAAATGAATGAAAAGGCTGAAAAGGAGAGTGATACAACTAAGGGGGAGACTGTTGATGTTGAAATGGGAGATATAAGGAAGGATGTTGGAGTTGAAAAAGTTAAGAAAGCTGAAAAGAAAAGGAAGTCCTCCCAAGCTGTTCCTGTACAAGTTGTGCCATCGCAAGCTGACCCAGCTCCCAAAGAACAAATTGCTGAATCTTCTTCAAGTGAAGACACATCCACTCTGTCCCATTTCATGCTCAAGAAAATGCCAACAGAAGGTGGGTCAAGTGGTGTGAAGATCTTAACTGACAAAGAAAAAGATTGGGAGCTTGCAATTGAAAAAGCTCCACAACTTGGGGTAACAGTTGAGGTGGCATACAAAATGATCAAGGAGGACAGATTACAGAGAGAGAGGATGGTTGCTATTGAATCTGATCCTGAAGTTGCCAAGGTTCTTTAAGAGACATTGAATAAGGAAGATGAAGAAGACCTTGCAGCTATTGGATCCAAGAAGAAAGATGCGGGCAAAGGCAAAAGCAAGAAAGTGATGGTTCACACTAAACCATCACAGAAAGTGAAAGATGTGGAGAAAAGTGTTAAAGCCCATGATTGGTGGGAGGCTCTGGAGAAAAGAAAGGTGACTGAAAATATTAATTATAGAAGGCATCCAGAACCAATCATCCAAGTCCTACTCAAAAGAAGAAAAGGAAAGAAAAATATTAATTATAGAAGGCATCCAGAACCAATCATCCAAGTCCTACTCAAAAGAAGAAAAGGAAAGAACATTCCCAGCATCAGGTTTACTATAAAAGGATATGAAACAAGCTGGGAAACCCATGATCTTGACAAACTGTTTAAACTAGGATACACTGAGTGGGTGGAGTTACATAATATCATAACTGGTATATCTGGAATCCACAAAGAGACTGTCTTGGAAGCCATTGAAAAGAAGTTGGCTGTAATTGTGAAATACAAGATTGATATCACTGGCCTTCCAAGACCAAAAGCATATGATATGGATGATGAAGATGAGTCAGCTGAGCCACTAAAGAAGAAAAGAAGAAGGTTTGAAAGGATTAATGCTCCTGGAGGTGATCATACAGTTTTCTCAAAAACCTGTCTCCTTCAGAGTTGCTTGCACAATTATCTTCTGGTGCTGTTGACAAGATTCTGAATAATCTCAATCTGTCTCTACCTGCTGGTGTTGAAAATGCAAGATGTGGGATGTTCATCACTGAACCTGAACATGGGATGTATTTTGTGGATGCAAGAGGGAAATTGGTTTTCCAAAGGATTGCTGAACTACAATAGGTACCAGTTATGCACCTTTTTACCTTATATAGATTCTGCAGAAATTTTAGTGAAGAAGGTAATGCGTATGAGCAGTTCCTTATTGATGAAGGTTTAGATAGGCAGTTAGATGTGAAAGTTGCCCCATCATTTGAAGTTAAGCAATAAGCTATAGAAATGCTTGGAGAATAGTTATATCATGTAATATCTTTACTTTATTCTCTATATATGCAAAAACAGTTGTACAAATCTAGTTTCTTTGTTAAAACTTCATTTCAGTTCAAAAGAACCCAAAAGATTCAAAGGGTCACAATCTGTTAGTCTCATTTTACTTTGATTCTTTGTAAGCTGATAGTTAGAAGTGTTGTTGGGTTTTGTCATCATCAAATAGGGGGAGATTGTTGAGTTCCAATGTTAATTGTAAATTTAATGATGACAAATCTGACCTATAAACACTTAGTAATCTTTTGGTTCTTGTAATCTGATCTGGGTCAGACTAAGCTGACACAGCTTGCGATTTGTAACTGACCCAGATCATGCTTCATACTTTGTAATTGTAAAATATTATGGAAGCAAGTGTTATTCAAGCTGCATCAACAATGTGTTAGCATTCAGTCCAAGTCGAAGAGGAGGATTGAAGATAGAAGACCAAGCTGTTAGTGGAAGACAGCTTGGGATTAGCAGTCAGCTTGGAAACACTTAGGCAGATTGGTGCTTTGACAAACGGCACAATCTGTGTCTCACAATCAAGTGAAGATAACAACCTGGATTGAAGATAAAGACAAATGACGTGACTAGGAAGAATCCTAGGATCCAGGTTGGTGGTTGGTTTTACATATGTGTGTCCATACTCTTATTGGTTGATGAAGAATGTGCATCAGTACGTGGGGGACCACAAGTACTATGAAAGACACGATTGATTATTCCTTTATCATCCACTGAATGAAGAATACGTGGCTGCAACGGACACCAAGTGAAGGAGCGCTTTCGCCTATAAAAGCCTCATTCATGGATTGCATATGTGTGTGGCATTTCCTGAGAATCATTCTTCACACAAGTTTCTCTGCTCTTATACACAACTTAGTATGTACGAGATCAGCTTGGGCTGATTCTCTTGAGCTAGAACTTATTGATTGTAGTTTGTCATTTCAGAGTTTGTTTAGATATCTATAGGCTATCTTTATTCCGCAACAACCTTGTAATTCTTTGTATAGATTATTTCTTAATAAAGGATTACTTTGAAAACCACAATCTGTGTTCAAGAATGTCTTTATTTCTTTACTGCTTTACTGTTTTAATGATTACTGCTCTTTACTTACTTGCTTAATATATATAAACTGAATCTTAAAACGTTTTTATTTAAAAGTTTGTAAAGATTAAGAAAAGTTGTATTCACCCCCCCTCTACAACTGTTCTGTGTACAATATACTTTGGTATATTGATACACCTTGGGACGTATCACATCTTCTTCACATGTTACCTTCTCATCGATGAAGATATAGTCTTGCCTATAGCTTTGTCTCCACTTCTTAATACAACGAATCTTGCTGTTCCAAAAGGATTTCCCAGAATCCAGTTCATCCACAAAACTAAGATTACTATTATTATTATTATTATCAATATTAGTTGTTCAATATTAGTTGTTGCCATGAGAGAGAGAGAGATAAGAGTTTTTTGTGGTGTTTTATGAATAATGAAAACAATATTAGGGTTAACTAAATTATATCCCTTATCCCAAAGCAATATTATTCCCGCTCAAATATGTATATATCTATATATGTATGTATATATATCTACTCTATATGTGAGTGAGTTAAAATAAATTTCAAACACATGTACCAATCTTAATCTATAAGTTTTGAGCGGGTTAAGCATTAAATGTAATCAGATTATTCTTCTACTTTGTGTCATAACCTTTGTACTTACTTCAAAAGCCACGCCACTGTTGAGTTGCAGGCGGCTTGGAGGAGATGGTCATTATATGCTCACTCACAAAACTTCCTCCTACAATGTTAACACAAATACATAGCTATCAAATATAATAACCCTACAAACTAATCTTGGAAACTACATACACACATGCATACATATATATACGGATCAATCAATGTAGAATATGAATATACATACGAATTTTTATACCAAAAAAACATAGTGACATTAGCAATTGTGTGTATAATCCCTTGAAACTATGTTAATCTCTTGACAAGTAGGATTTTATGAGCTAATCATCTAAGCTCCTTTAGTAGGAAAGGGAGATTTTTACTCTTATTATAATTTATCCCAAAAAAGTATATAACTTCAAAAGTATCATATGGTTTTATGATTATATTCGTAATTAGTTCCACAAAGTTAAAATTATAGATGTGTTAAAGAACATTGATATATGTAAATTCTGCGTGTATTATCTCCGTAATATGATACAATAATTTACTTTTTTAGATTATATATTGTTAAAATGTGGATATATAATTTGTGACGATAATAGTAGTATCTATGAATGTAGACTAGTTTTTATTTTCGTTGTTATGAATTTTTGGGTAAAAGAAAATCAAAGTGGTCAAAGTTCGGGTTATGAAGATAAGTGTACAAGTTTTCCTAGAAGTTGTACTCCTTAAATATCTAGAAGAATAGACAAAAGGTTTTAAAATGGTCAAAGTTCATCATAACAATGCAGCTTATTGCAGCAAGATAAAAGGAAAGGCTTGAAAAAACAGAAGGGCTTAAAAGTCTTATTAGAGCATGAGTTGTAATACAACATCATTCTACGTTGAAATTTGGTGTCCTTCGAAGACCATCTCAATAATAGTTGACATCACACATATAAGGGTCGAGTTGAGTCAAGTTGTTAATATAAGCATATATAAAAGGGTAATTAATTACTCCCTCCGTTCCACTAAACTTGTCCATTTTTAAATTTTCAAAGTCAAACTTTACGAACTTTGACCATAAATATTTTTGTTTGTGTTATATATAATATTTGATGAAAGTTATTTGAATTGATTGTGTTTTAGATGTGTGATTCATTGGTATAACATTCATTAACTATTATATAACACAAATAAAAATATTTAAGATCAAAGTTCGTAAAGTTTGACTTTAAAAATTTAAAAGTGGACAAGTTTAGTGGGACGGAAGGAATAATATTAATAAAATGTTACAAAATATATATCTATGAAAAGGCAAAATTCTTACAATATTACTTGATAACGAAAAATTACTCTCACAAATCTGCTTATTTTTTTAGGACAGAGCGGATAAATGACTAATACCCCCAACTATGATGCCCCATGCCGGGTTCGAATCTTGACAACGCTATAAAGGATTTGCTCTCCCTTGTGTAGAAAATTATTTCATTTATACTCAAAATAACCTTTCACTATATTTGGTTATGTACTTATGTCACATGTCATACAAACTCGGCAACATGAAGTATAATCATTTGAAACTAGGTGGTTCGTAAAACCCCGCAACCATTTTTGTGCATTTTATTCTTTAAAGATAATATGATTAATATCACAACCGCGGTGTAATAATTATGTTTACTCAAAAAAGTATAAAGAAATAAAATGGTAATGAATAAACAAATATCATGCTAAAACAAAAATTAAAAGAAAAATAATTTACAAACACATTTTGAAATCTACAAAATACATGTTAAAATACAAACTAAGAAATACAAAATACATGTTAAAATCTACAAACAATTTACAAACAAATTGTTTAAAACACATTGACATGTGAAGTAGACCAATCAACAAAAAAAAAGAATGAAGAAAGAGAAAAAATGACTTGATTTGATTAGCGTTTGATTTGTTTGTAAATTTTGTTTATTAATTGTTTTTCAATCTAACATTTTCTATAAAACAAAAAGTTACACAATAGATGTTAAAAAACAAAATGTCACAAAATATGGAAAATGATATAATGCAAAACACCAAAACAAATAAAATATACAACAAAACTTTTTTTAAAAAAATATTTACAAAAAAAAAAGTGTTTAAAAAGCAAATCAAAAAGAAAGACATAAAACCAAAAGAATGAAACAAAATAAAAGGGGAGAATATGTAAATTTTAAAATCTGAAACAAAATAAAAAAACAAAAGGAAGATTAGGTGTCCAGAACAAAAAAAACAGTGTGCAAAATGTAACTTTTAAAATCTAAGACAAAAACCATAAAAAAAAAAATGAGTGGTGGGTTTTGAACCCTTGACCACTCATTCTTAAAATGGCTACCAGACCAACTCTTCAAACCTCATGTTATTTATAAATGACAAATTTAATATATATATAAAATTTTTATATAAAGACAAAAAACTGCTATTCACATATTATTGTCTTAATATAGAAAGATAATGGTTACCAGACCAACTCTTCCAAACCTACATGTTATTTCATAAATGACAAATTATTATTATTATATATAACATTTAAGGTAGGCTTTATCTACAGTACATTTTTTGCTTTCACATTTTTACCACATAAGTTTTACTTTTTTGACACACAATTTATGTCTTCTTTACTTTTTCGGTCCTCAAGATTCTTCCCACTAATTTTTCTTCTTCTTACTTCAACTCTTCATACACCATAAAATCTTCATGAACCACCACCGGAACCACGGGCAACAGACGTTGTAACAAACGCAATTAACAAACACCGATAACGACTGTTAACAACCACCGGTAACAACCGCTGCTAACGACCACCAACGAGAAAATTCACCGGTGGCTTTACTATTCCCTCTTCGTCATCATGCGCCGATGCCATCTTTAATTCTAATAACAAAAAATAAAACTAAAACCCGCAACATTTAAGTATAATTTCTTTCATTGATAAATAAAAGAAAATAGATTGAAGTATAAGACAACAACAATAAAAGTAAACCACTAAAAGAACAACATGACCCGATAGTACTAATAAATTAAAATAATAATCAAAAATCTTATTTTCCTACCATCTTCGGCATCATGAACAAAATCGTAGATCTAAAAGCAAGAAGAGAGATGAACAAGAATCTAATGATGATTGCAAGCGATGTTGGCCGAGATGACGATGGTGTTTCGGAAGAGAGCAAAATATTTAAAATGTTAACTAAAAATCTTATCTTCATTTATGTGTATTTTGGATGTATGGGACGTTTTAGAGAGGGTGAAGAAAAGAGCAAAACATATATTGTAAAAGTCATACATTTCTTTTGCAGATGATAGAAAGCAAAGGACACGTACATTGAGTATACAATGAGCTGTACAAATTTTATGATGGTATCCAATGTGAAATTCTTATTATTTTCTTTTATATAATGATCCTTTATTGTTTAGTACCCTATTCTAACTTTCTTTTTTACTATTTGTTACAATGTATAATAGAAATTGTTTATAATTTTTTTGGTTTAAAATGCTTATTGGCTTTTCGAAACATTGCAAAAGGCATATCTCTAATTTATGAATATAACTTTGAGCAAAACTATTTTACAATACTCACTTATCATATTTATATATATACATGATGATAAAACTTTACTTTTCTTGACTCATATTCGTATCACATATCCATGTAAAATGATAAAGCTATCGAGGTCCTATTCCCGACATATGACGTGTTGCGCTTATAAAGCCAGAGTTAAAACCACGGTGTTTCATGTTTCTTCGTTCTTTTGTAACTTAAAATGGCATTTTGTATGATAATAGGATATACCGATAAAATGGTCAGTCAATGAATGTTTATCGTGACATAAATAAACTAAGTTTTAACGTGCCGATTTAAAAATGGTTTTAAAAATTGTTTCTCACCGTGCATCGCGCGGAGTAATATATATTACAATTGAGGTCGGCTTAGGAACAGTAGCTGATGACGTCATGCTGACGTCACACCCTTTTTTTTGAGAAATTTTTCTTTTTTTCTTGGTTCTTTTTTTGCTCTAATTTTTCCCCCATTTTCTACAAAAACTCTTTTAAAAAAGAAAAAAAATTATACTTTTTGCCTCGGTAATTAGACAGCTAACTAAAAGTCTAAAACATTACACTTTTTTCTTTTTTCCTTTTTCCTTGCTTTTTTAAGTCTAATTTTTCCCCTCTTTTTTACAAAAACTCTTTTAAAAGAGAAAAATAATTATACTTTTGGTAAAGGTAATTAAACTGGTAACTAAAAGTCTAAAACAATTACACGATGAACAGACATGTATTTAGGTCTAATTTTTCCCCTCTTTTTTACAAAAACTCTTTTAAAAGAGAAAAATAATTATACTTTTGGTAAAGGTAATTAAACTGGTAACTAAAAGTCTAAAACAATTACACGATGAACAGACATGTATAACAATATATCGTACTACTTTTGTATCACCGACCTTATACACAATGTACGTTTTACGTACCGTTATGTCTCCCGGAGCAACGCCAGGGTTATAATGCTCGTTATTAATATAAACAAAACACAAAAGTCGGCTCCCACTCACAATACACTGTAGCAAACACTGTAGAAAAAAATAATTTTTTATTGCAACACTGTAGAAACTCGGGTACTGTACCAAATCGGTACACTGTAGCAACTAGGTACTTTAGCAATTTTGTCTTTTTCAATTATTTTTTTTTAATACTTTTAAAGTTTCTTATTTTTACCATGTTTTTAACTTTAATCTAACATTTTTATACAAACTTAAGTAACAAAGTTTTTAATTTTTACAGGGTTTTTAACTTTAATCATCAAATCTTTATTTTTTTACTTTTTATCTCTTATTATAAGGTTTCTAACTTTTACCATCGAACTCTCGATTTTTTCAACTTTATCTATCCATTACTTTCTACTTCTTATAGTAAACTTTAAGTGTCCAAACTTTTGGGTAATGCTAGATGTATGTTTGCATGATGCGGCTGCGATATACCTCTCGTGGCAACGCCCGGGTTAAAATTCTTGTTTAATATATATACAAAAATTTCATATAAAGACAAAAAACTACTATTCACATATTATTGTCTTAATATAGAAAGATAATGGTTACCAGACCAACTCTTCCAAACCTACATGTTATTTCATAAATGACAAATTATTATTATTATATATAACATTTAAGGTAGGCTTTATCTACAGTACATTTTTTGCTTTCACATTTTTACCACATAAGTTTTACTTTTTTGACACACAATTTATGTCTTCTTTACTTTTTCGGTCCTCAAGATTCTTCCCACTAATTTTTCTTCTTCTTACTTCAACTCTTCATACACCATAAAATCTTCATGAACCACCACCGGAACCACGGGCAACAGACGTTGTAACAAACGCAATTAACAAACACCGATAACGACTGTTAACAACCACCGGTAACAACCGCTGCTAACGACCACCAACGAGAAAATTCACCGGTGGCTTTACTATTCCCTCTTCGTCATCATGCGCCGATGCCATCTTTAATTCTAATAACAAAAAATAAAACTAAAACCCGCAACATTTAAGTATAATTTCTTTCATTGATAAATAAAAGAAAATAGATTGAAGTATAAGACAACAACAATAAAAGTAAACCACTAAAAGAACAACATGACCCGATAGTACTAATAAATTAAAATAATAATCAAAAATCTTATTTTCCTACCATCTTCGGCATCATGAACAAAATCGTAGATCTAAAAGCAAGAAGAGAGATGAACAAGAATCTAATGATGATTGCAAGCGATGTTGGCCGAGATGACGATGGTGTTTCGGAAGAGAGCAAAATATTTAAAATGTTAACTAAAAATCTTATCTTCATTTATGTGTATTTTGGATGTATGGGACGTTTTAGAGAGGGTGAAGAAAAGAGCAAAACATATATTGTAAAAGTCATACATTTCTTTTGCAGATGATAGAAAGCAAAGGACACGTACATTGAGTATACAATGAGCTGTACAAATTTTATGATAGTATCCAATGTGAAATTCTTATTATTTTTTTTATATAATAATCCATTTATTATTTACTACCCTGTTCTAACTTTCTTTTTTACTATTTGTTACAATGTATAATAAAAATTGTTTATAATTTTTTTGGTTTAAAATGCTTATTGGCTTTTCGAAACATTGCAAAAGGCATATCTCTAATTTATGAATATAACTTTGAGCAAAACTATTTTACAATACTCACTTATCATATTTATATATATACATGATGATAAAACTTTACTTTTCTTGACTCATATTCGTATCACATATCCATGTAAAATGATAAAGCTATCGAGGTCCTATTCCCGACATATGACGTGTTGCGCTTATAAAGCCAGAGTTAAAACCACGGTGTTTCATGTTTCTTCGTTCTTTTGTAACTTAAAATGGCATTTTGTATGATAATAGGATATACCGATAAAATGGTCAGTCAATGAATGTTTATCGTGACATAAATAAACTAAGTTTTAACGTGCCGATTTAAAAATGGTTTTAAAAATTGTTTCTCACCGTGCATCGCGCGGAGTAATATATATTACAATTGAGGTCGGCTTAGGAACAGTAGCTGATGACGTCATGCTGACGTCACACCCTTTTTTTTGAGAAATTTTTCTTTTTTTCTTGGTTCTTTTTTTGCTCTAATTTTCTTCCCCTCTTTTTTACAAAAACTCTTTTAAAAAAGAAAAAAAATTATACTTTTTGCCTCGATGATTAGACATCTAACTAAACGTCTAAAACATTACACTTTTTTCTTTTTTCCTTTTTCCTTGCTTTTTTAAGTCTAATTTTTCCCCTCTTTTTTACAAAAACTCTTTTAAAAGAGAAAAATAATTATACTTTTGGTAAAGGTAATTAAACTGGTAACTAAAAGTCTAAAACAATTACACGATGAACAGACATGTATTTAGGTCTAATTTTTCCCCTCTTTTTTACAAAAACTCTTTTAAAAGAGAAAAATAATTATACTTTTGGTAAAGGTAATTAAACTGGTAACTAAAAGTCTAAAACAATTACACGATGAACAGACATGTATTTAGGTCTAATTTTCCCCTCTTTTTTACAAAAACTCTTTTAAAAGAGAAAAATAATTATACTTTTGGTAAAGGTAATTAAACTGGTAACTAAAAGTCTAAAACAATTACACGATGAACAGACATGTATAACAATATATCGTACTACTTTTGTATCACCGACCTTATACACAACGTACGTTTTACGTACCGTTATGTCTCCCGGAGCAACGCCAGGGTTATAATGCTCGTTATTAATATAAACAAAACACAAAAGTCGGCTCCCACTCACAATACACTGTAGCAAACACTGTAGAAAAAAATAATTTTTTATTGCAACACTGTAGAAACTCGGGTACTGTACCAAATCGGTACACTGTAGCAACTAGGTACTTTAGCAATTTTGTCTTTTTCAATTATTTTTTTTTAATACTTTTAAAGTTTCTTATTTTTACCATGTTTTTAACTTTAATCTAACATTTTTATACAAACTTAAGTAACAAAGTTTTTAATTTTTACAGGGTTTTTAACTTTAATCATCAAATCTTTATTTTTTTACTTTTTATCTCTTATTATAAGGTTTCTAACTTTTACCATCGAACTCTCGATTTTTTCAACTTTATCTATCCATTACTTTCTACTTCTTATAGTAAACTTTAAGTGTCCAAACTTTTGGGTAATGCTAGATGTATGTTTGCATGGTGCGGCTGCGATATACCTCTCGTGGCAACGCCCGGGTTAAAATTCTTGTTTAATATATATACAAAAATTTCATATAAAGACAAAAAACTACTATTCACATATTATTGTCTTAATATAGAAAGATAATATTTGGTTGTGCTCACGTGTAATTACTTACCGACACCCACCGGGTGAAAGAAACTAGCAAGTCATACGATCTGATTCCAATTCATCAGTGGTTGTAATGCCTAACTAGTTAACAAGCAAAAGTTTATCACCGGTTGTAAGCTTATAAACGGTTCATCCTTTCGCTCTTGAGTGAAGAGTTACGATAAAGGAGAACGTCTTTTAATACTTTAAGCGAGATAGACTTGGTTACCAAGTGAAAGAAATAACAAGTCACCTGTAGTATGATGTGCTACGTATACCTAAACAAAGAAAAAAAACTAAAAATATATATATATATATATATATATATATTATATATATATATATATATATATATACCGTATGTATATTTATATATATATATATAAAGGCTGTGAAAAAGTTGGATCGTTAATCGGCTATGTTTGGTGATTAATCCGACCTTTGACATCAACTTAAAGATGATACATTTTTCCATATATAAAACATAGGATAGAGATCCTCTAAAGTTGATATAAATTTATAGGTGAAGTTGGATCAAATTTGACATTTTGATTAATTTAAAGGGTCAAGATTCAAACATGATTTTTAAATCTTGACCTTTGATTTCAATCCAAAGGTCAAGATGCTTCCAACTTTACTAGTAAAGTTGAAAGCAACTTTAGAGGATCCTCATCCAATTATTTATTATTTATGATCAACAAATTTTTAGAGTTTTTTTCCAAACTAGTGTAGTTGGAAAAGTTATTTACCAAATTAGTATAGTTTTAAAAATATTTACCATTATGGGTTAAACTTAATTTTAACATTATATTTTTTAATTTTTAAAAAAAGATAATCTCATTGTACCTTATTGTGTTCGTATATGTATTACTTCCCTGTCAAATATTTAGCTTTGTGACCAAATCATAATAAGTGATACTACATCCTGATGTTTACTCTGTTTAAAGAAAAAATAAATCTTGACGTTTACAATGACTCCCATACATATTCCAATTGCAGCCAAAATATGGAGAATCTTGCGAGTAAACTTGAAGCAATCGCAGATGATGCTGCCAAGATCATAGGCTGCCAAGATCCCATTGTATATTCATAACATATATTATTTTATCCTTCAACTCAGTTGAGTTTAAACTAAGACGACAAACCTAAATGACACAATGATATGAAATGGGTTACTCTTCAACTCGAAGGAGGATGATTTTTGACTAGATGGTGGTGGATTGTTAGTTATATAGAGAATAAGATACTAGATATTGAATCCCCTTGATACTAAATATTATGTATCATAAGGATGGAACTTTTAAGGGGCCAAAGGGAGTTCCAGCCCCTCCAAAAGTTTTTATTTTTAATACTAATTTTCTTATATATTCTTCAAAAATAATTTTCATTATACTTATTAGCCCCTCTAACAAAGCTAAATTTTATGTCTCATTGAGTTCCGCCCCTCCACAGTAAGTGTTCAAGTTCCGCCACTTAATGTATGTAGCAAGGGTTTGTTAGAGCAATTTGTATTGATGTTTTATATAATTAAACGTAACATGGTTTTGTCGGAACTCATCGTTTTATTATGATTGTTGGATTAAAGTTTGAGCAGAAAAATGGCAAGGTTCTTATAAGAAATGCTTTCATCTTCAACAGTATGAAATCAAATTCAAGCACATTAATGCTTTTCTTCATGTGATAAGATTTTTTTTTTCTTTTCTTTTTTTAAAAAATGCAATAAATATAAAGTGAAATTAGTTTTAACACTATAATGGTAAATATTTTTAAAACTATACTAATTTGGTAAATAAGTTTACCCATTACACTATATTGGAAAAAAACTCTAAAACATAGAATCATTGTCCAATGTTATATGTTACCTAACCAGTCCACATGCCTTGTATCTGTAAAGACAGAAATGTGCAATAGAACCGCTTTTTACTAAACCTAAAATTTTGTTTCTATAACAAGTTCAGAGAATGAACTTCCAAGGGCCTGGGTTCATACCATTAAGCAACAGGTAAACAAGTAATCACAAGTTCAGAGTTAACATCGCTTTTACGCATGAAGAAAGCCGTGTTCATCCAAGTAAGAAACTACTTGCCCGGTCATATCACATGGTGTGGGACAAATTCCATCCTTCTGTTCGATCATGATCTGCAAAACAGCATAGATAGGTTTCTTTTGTAGGGAAAGCATAAAACTGGAAAGAAAAAGAAAACAGGTTAATCAAATGAAATGAAAATGTACCTCACAGTTCAGAGGTGGTTCATAAGGATCATTGATTCCAGTAAAGCCTGCAGTGCCTTGATATTATATGAATGAGATTGTGACAAATAACTTTACTACCATGAGGACCCGAATGGTTGAATTGTGTATCTAATCGCAATTAAATTATCGTTCTTCAAAAATGCAGAACAGACACCACACATTGTGGGAATGAATGGTTATGAGAAAGAAAGAAAGAAGTTAAAGATTGGTTTTTGTTTTATCTTTCTACTTGTAGCTCTATAATTTCTCTGTGTCAGCTCTTTTTTGTAGATCTTTTTATTCATTTTTGCAGAAAAAAAAATAGATAATTTGAAATGACTATCCAAGTAATATGGTAAAAGGAGTCGGTCTCTAGTAAGGAACATATTCATAAAGCTATGCCCCGAAACGAAATTGAATATAAAGACCGATTTTGTTTTGGGGCATTCATTTCATTTCTAATTTCCATGACGAGGTGTGCATATGAGACCATGGAAGAGATTAGAGTGACAATTCAAACTATTTACAAATGAATTGGTCAATACGGCTACTTTTGTTAAACTTGTACATTTCTAATGCAGTAACGCGTCAAATCAGTAAAACTAAAAAATGGAAAACACTTCATATGGGTCAAAAGTTGCCCAATATGTGCTTTTTTACAACTAGCACAATACCAGTGTGTTGCTTAGGTTACCCTTAATAAAGTATATTTAGTATAGCTTACACAACATATCTATAATGATTTAATTAATATACTTCTTACAATTATACTTGAGACACTAAAATTCAAACTTTTGATTTATATACATATATTTTACCAGTTACAAAACGTTACCCATTTTGGTCTCTCTAAAATGGATGGGCTAAAGAAATTGACTAAATATCACATCATGAGCATGCAAACTAATCAAGACTTTTTTTTTTGTCTCTTCCCGTTTCCTTCATTTTGTTGTGTCTCATATTTATTTGTTTGATCTCGTGCCAAGTATATATGGCCCGAAATCATACTGGGTATATTTTTCTTCTTCCAATTTGACCCACCAGATGAAACTGTTAAAAGACCAAAACAATGAATATAACTGATACGTGTTTGGGTTTAATGTTCATTTGTAGTAGCAACTTATGCAGAGATTCAGTTAAAATACCTACCTCTAATCTTTCCAGCCCGTGCAAGCTTGTAAAGGCCTTTAGGGTCTCTTCCTTCACACACTTCAAGAGGCATGTTCATGAAAACCTACAAAAATTACAAAATTATCTTCTTTTTCAACACACACACACACACACACTTGTTCACAGATAAACACACAGAAGGAAGCATTGCCTCTATAAAATTTGCATCTGTCAACATTGCACGACATGCATCACGATCCTTTCTATAAGGAGATATCAGGCTCGCTATACAGATTAAGCCTGCATCTGCAAACAACTTTGCTACCTCTCCTAATATGATTATAGATAAACTCCTAGTCAGATCAACAAAAAGTCTTACAACCCAAACAACTTACTGACCATAAATCTGAACCTTTAAGATTAGTAATTAACCAAAACAAGTCAAAAACTATCTTTATAATGCACTATACATCATAGTAATTAAAAAAAGAAGAAGCTAATTTATCAGATAATCAATTAAAAAAATACAAATCCACATACTTACGAAGTATATATATAGAAAGACAACCCTTAAACAGGGGCAAAATCAGTTCAAATTGAAAAGATACTCACCAACGCGGCGAATATTTTCAGTTCTATCTTCAGGTGAGAACCCAAGATTTTTATTTAGTCCGTGTCTAACATTGTCACCATCAAGAACATATGACAGCTTCCCCCTTGAGTACAGTTCTCTATTCAATGAACATGCAAGTGTACTTTTGCCTACAAAATGGCATTAGATAATCTGTCAAGATAACTCATTAACTAGTAACCTCAAGCATACACAAATTGAAAGGTGGAGCTTTCAACCCATTTGCCTATACACAGGCCATTTTGGGTTAAGTTTATTTTCGATATGTAAATGGGATTAGGCTACGGATTAACTAAAAAGGAAACACCAAACACGCCAAACTAGTTGAGACTTGAGAGACATCTAAGTGCATAAAAGCATAACCAATTGAACTGATACATACTTTTAGCGATCATTATTCATATTTCGCACATAAATTACTTAGGTTTTTGTAATAGCCCCCAACTTTAGTTGATAATGGATCATTAATCATGTTTAACACATTTGATTGGTTCAACACGACAAAGACAACAGATTCCAACTTTAGATGATCAAAATCCTAAAAAGAACCCATATATAAAACCGTAAAGAAATAAAAACAAGAACCAAAGTGAAAATGTTTCTGGGTCGGCCCAACCCAACCAAGCCTGTTTTGACCCACAAACATTATTACATGTTACCCAACCGCCCATTTTACCACCTCTACAAACACACCAAGTAGCAACTAGCAAGTGTAACTCGGTTTGTTAAACAATAATAAGATGCTACTTCACAACAGAAAACAAAAACTTTTAAGTTCAAATTACCTGACCCACTAAGACCCGTGATCCATACAACACATCCCTGTTGGTTAATCAGTTTTTGCCTATCCGCCTTCCCAACTGCGCAATCGTGCCAGAAAACATTTGTTGGATTGCCCATAGCAGACATCAAACTACCTTTTATTTTCACTTCTAGTTACAATACCTAAAACAAGTACAAAATAATATTACCACCTATAACACTACACTATATATATGTATAGTTGTATTTGTATATGGTCTGTTTATATCTCACCTTCCAGTATACCGGCCTTCAAAGAATACATAACAACAACAATTTGTAAGAAAATGAACAAAAAGTTAAAATACTAAGACTAAGAGTATAATACATTAAAAAGACTGAAAGCATCATTAGTAATGGTTGTACCTGCGGATTCAATATCAAAGACTTTGAATGCGAAATGGTGGTGGGATTAATTTGAATAGGTTTTATAATGTGATTATCATTATTACTATTGGGTGGATGAATATGGACGTTATTATAGGTATTATTATGAATTAGTTCTGAGTGCGGTATTGATATTGGAATCCCAAAATTAGTTATTTTTAGGAAACTTCGGATCCTTTTAAGATTGATTTTATTGACTTCATAGCGCTTTCGGTGTTTTTAGTTGGATTTTTTGTAGCTCCCGCTAATAAATGCCCGCTGCCGTTTCGTAATTTCCACCCCTTTTTTTTTTATGGCTTATAATGCATCTTTTTTTTTCTTGCAAAAATTTAAAAATTAGTTACTATAAGTGAATAAACGGGAATTGTTTAGGGGTAGTTTTTGAAATAACAGTTGTATCGTACAAGTCATTAACGCACCATTCAGTTTTGCAGGTGACGTCACCAATACCTCATCGTTCTCTAATCCAACCCGAGCCCCAAAATCCACACAACCAGTATTCACCAGGTTGCGGCTACGAATACTTTCACATTTCAACCATGAAATCTCGTCTATTTCCGGTGCCAAATTCCATCGACGGCACCGGTTCCCCCACCGTCTCTCTCCGTCGCAGCTCCAATCAAAACCTCATTTTCATCATCGGCACTGCTCCGTCACTCAACCACGGCCGGATCAACGTTACATGCTCTGTTTCTTCTAATAAGCAGCAAAATCACTATTCGGTTTTAGGCGTGTCTACAGATGCTTCAACTTCTGATATCAAAAAAGCGTATCGCTTGCTCGCTCGAAAGGTATATATATATATATTACACACTTACGATATATGTATGTATAACTGTGTGATTTTTTTCATCTATGTTGTTACAGTTAATTAATTGTGATTATGCGTTATTTTAGGGCTGAATTTAATATCGTTTTTTTAGATTACACAAAAAAATGGAAACATGATTCAGCAAACAGTTTGAAATTTGAATATGCCTGGATTTGTGTTAAATTTAATTGTAGAAGAGGACACTAGTGATGTATACCCAACTAGACACACATGTGTATTTGCTCGAAAAGTATATAGTAACTGTGTGTGTTTGGGGTTTGAGTTTATGTTGCTAGGTAGAACATATTGAGAATATGTATTACGTTAATTAACATCTACTATTAAATTTTCCGTGAAGAATGAGAAATAGGCGTAGATGAATGGTTTGAATATGCTTCGATTGTGTTTGAATTTATGTTACAAGAGTATTTTGTGATAAATACCTAACATTTGCCTGACAGTCCTATTCATTTGAATTCTTTTTAGTAAAGATATATTTAAGTTTGATATTGTATAGCTATTTACCAGTTTTAGGATAACAATAGTTAGATTTGATAACCAATCCATCATTGAAGCTTGAGCCCACATGTGAAGTTGAAAGACGTAGGTTCGATTCTTAGGGATGTCCGAATCATGTGAGTATTAAGTGGAGGTATTTCACTGGCATCAAAAACCTTACAGGTAGGTCATGATGGGGATCCAATGTGGTTCCGGGGACAGGATGCCCTCTTAGACCCTTTTTTTTTAGTTGGATTTGATGATACATAATATGGATCAACATTTAGGGACAGGACAAAAAACAAGTGCTTGGTTAGTGGAGCGTTTTAGTATTAGTTAGTTATCTATTAACTACGGTGGATCTAAGCATAAATGTTAGTTTATAGCTTGCCAAATACAGATTATTAACTAGCTAACAGTAGGGATTAGGGATTATGTTATTGAAGTCGATGAACATTGCATTAGTTCCAAGTAGAATGCAAACAATGTCGGAGTTGAACAAAACTGAAGGTGCGAATGTCCATTGTTTTCTGACTGCTTCTTACAGCTGTACGAATGAAGTGAACAAAATATCAACGTGGTCAAAGGCAACTGCATATGCTATAATTGTTGTTGTTTCCCTTTCTTTAACAAGTTTTTATGTTAAGGTATAGAACATCATCCAAATAGGGAAAAAAACAGGAATTATGATTCATGTTCCATGGGTGTTTCCTAATTGAGTGCCTTGAGTCTATGAAGAAAAATAAAGATTACCAGGTCTTAGCAAATTTACACATTAATGACTTTTTTGTTCGAAAATTTATTGGTTAGTTGTTCATTTACTTTACTTGAGCTCGTGTAACGAGAATTATCTTGATATATTACAAGTTAACCAGAATGCATCCACACTAGTTTTGACATGAGTAGTTATAGCTCAATTTATGATAACTTGATCAAAAAAAGTGAGTATATATGCCAAAATGCTCAATAAGTCCTTATTAATGAGACAGGCTGCTTTAGTAACTATAAGTTAACCTGTGTTACCCTTTTCTAGTGTATAGGAACCGAAACATATTTCAACATTAATTTAAGGTGTAGGTTACTCTAAGCTTCATAAATATCTGGAATATTGCCATATTGGTAATACATATTAACAAAGAGGTTGTGGCCTGTGGGCTCTAGCTCTACGCTCTAGTTGATTATGGACGATTTGTAAATTTTGTGGACATGTGTGGATACTTTGTTTTTTTTTTAAAAAAAAATAAAAAAATATCTGTATAAGAACGTAGCCATACTACCATTTGTCCTAGAAAAATGTACCAATTTCCATCTTTAGTCAGTACTCTAAAAGTGATTTATATTATTGTTTTATTTTTTGTGTTGTGCTTTTGGGTTTTATTTAATGAGATATCTAAATTAATGTTAAAATAATAAATACAAAAAAGACTTTAAGTTGAGGAGCTAAGCAATAACTGAAAGATGCCAAAAGTCTGAAGAGCATCCCTATCTTTGGTACAAGCATTTTTGAAGTTACACATTAAAAAAATTTATAACCTTAGTGTGCAACAAATGCTTTATTAATATGCTATTCTTCTTTTGCTTGTATTAAGATGCTGAAACATATTAAATATTACATCATCAGCTCTATGAACCTAGACATAAGTGACAAAAGGAAAATCTGGCACACCACTAGAATAAATAATTGTTAGATTCAACTCTCGATAAATAATGAAAGCGAGTAAACTTGGTATTCTCTTTTTGCTTGTATTAAGATGCTGAAACATATGAAATATGACGTCAACTCTATGAACCTAGACACAAGTGACCAAAAGAAATCTGGCATGCTAATAGAATCAATAATTGTCAGATTCTACTCCCAAGAATTAAAGAGTAAACTTGATAAAATGTTGTGATTTTCCTTTTCTTATTTGGGTAAAGTAAAATGTTGTGCTTTGTTGCTAGTTAATCAAAACTATAACTTCTGCAAGCTCATGGATGCTTAAGTATTTCAATGTTCATATAGGACCTGGATGCAATTTGAAGATATATCCACCAAACCCTGATGCTTCTTCAAGTTACTTTAGGAATTTCCTATAGTCAAATCCCTCGACCCTCTTCTAGATAGCTAGTTTCTCTATTTAACTTTGTATTCGACTTTTCTATCTAGAGGTTCAAATGAGTATATTCAAGTTTAGAAAGTTGATACGCAATTCCTGGCTTAGAAATAGTTGATCTTGACATTAAGCTATATGATACGTAACAGTTAATAACCATTACGATACTCGTGTTCTTTTTGGATAATTATTTTCATGATCTTGATTTCACTGAATAAGGTATTTTTTGAATCTGCAAATAAACTTCATAGCTCAGCTTTATGTTATTACTTTTGTTATGAGAACAATTTTTGCTGAGCAGAACCATGTAGCTTCAAAGTTTCTCTATTTATTTCTTCAACCATTTGCCTCTTCACACTCTTCATTTGACTTTTTTATAGTCTTATAGGACTTGTATGATGGTAAATACTAAATACGACAATTTTCTTTATTGATGATAATTTACTCCTGCCAGTATCATCCAGATGTTAACAAGGATTCACAAGCTGGCGAGGTGTTCAAAGGCATCCGTCTTGCATATGAGGTCAGAAGTTATGTATTTTTTGGGTTTTCAGTATTTGTAATAAATATGTGTAGCCTGAAATGATAATGGAATAAGCTAAATGCATTGTCATTAACCTATGACGGTATGGCAAGTTTCATTGACTCTGTTTCTGTTGAGAAGGTTACGGCGCATTTAGTTGTGGAAAATGTTTTCTAATTTTCTATTTCTAATTTTCTAGAAAATGGAAGGAGTTTTCCATCTCTAGAAAACAAATGAAAATTTTGAAAACGCGTTCAAAACTAGAAAATGATATTTTCATTTTCCATATTAAAAACATGTTATAATATACTTGGTTAAGTGGGGGTGGGGTGGGGGCGAGGGGTGACGGGGCATGGACGGAGGCGTAGGGGGAGAGTTAATATAATTTGAGGTTTTCAAAATTTAGAAAATGGAAAATGGAAAACAATAAAAAAGTGTGTTCTAATTTCCCATAGTAAATAGGAAAACACTTTTGGAAAACTATGATTTGAACGCGTTTTCTGTTTTCTATGTTTTCTTGGAAAACAAAAATGGAAAACAAGGGGTGTTTTCCCCAACTAAACACCCCTTTAATGATTTTAATTCTCACAAACAAGAAAGATTCCAACATAAACTTGAACGATATGTGCATGACATTCCTTTTCAGCTCCATTATTCTTAACACACACTAGACAAAAACATGAACAGGCTATGTGTGACATTCGGATTATATCTTAATCTCTGGCAGGTGCTGTCTAATAACACCGCAAGAAACCAGTATGATAGATCACTCCAATTTAAACCAAATACCAGTCCTCCATGGAGGACTTATGACATCAACTTTGAAGATGAAATAAAGGTACACAGGTGGTCTGATCTGAGGCAGAAAATGGGCTACCAGAATTATCATGAATGGCGTGATTCCAAAGAGAAATACTATTCTTTTGATGATGAAGTAGATGATGAATCTCAGGAGGATAATAGTGCCAACGATGAAAGAGGCTCTTTTCTTGAAGTTCTGAAATCTACCTTTCTCTCCATATTCTTGCTGAAAACTATAGGGGCAAAACTGTCTTTAACTTTTAGCAGCTTGATGGCTCTGCTTGACCCAGAGTTGGACCAAGGATACAAGGCAGGTTACGTGGTTGCATGGATGTTAGGAGGCAAAAGTGGAATTGTGCTTACTTTATGTCTCTCGTTTGCGAGTTGGGTTTGTGGAAAAACAAGCAGTAATGTTGTGGCACTTGTGGTCGTCTCTATGTGGGTGGGCTCAAATCTTGCAAGGTTTGCTCCACTTCCACAAGGTGCCCTTCTTACTCTAATATACATGTCTATTAAGCTCCAGGCTGATCTCAACTGAACCTACATCACAGTTGCTACATCTTGTTCTCTCTCTCTCTCTTTTTTTTTTTTTTTTTTTAAAATTTTTTTTTAGTGATTATTTTCACATAACAAGTTCTATTTGTAAATAGTAGTACATCTGCAAGTGTATCAACTAAAATGTTCTAGTTATGCTAGTCTTGATAGAAACTTTTTGGGGGTGAGGATGATTCCTGAACCAACCGATAAGGTTACTTCCTTGACTTCAAGGTCACTTGCTCGATTCATAGAAGTAGATTTGTGTGTGTGTGTGTGTGTGTGTGTGTGTGCAGAATAAAGACCATGAATTAGAGTGGCAAATTGGGCGGTTGGGAGGGTAAAGTAATGGATCAAATTGATTCGAGTTGAAACAAGGTGCTTTGATGTGGTCTAGACGGTTCAGGTCAGCTGGGAAGACATGCACACATATCCTTGGTTCACTTTGTCCATCTTTGAAATAATAAATGTTTTAAATATGAGTACGTCAAATATGTATCACACGATTTTCTTATATTAGAAGAGAATGGAACCATTATATTACACTTGTGTTTACTATTAACCCATTTTATTAGCTTGGTCTTGTGATTTGACCCGTTTCGAAATAGTATTGGCTCAAATCAACTTAGTCATAGCTAAAGTTGTAGAGAAATGGGCTGAAATCTGCATCTTTGGCGAAGATTCAGAGCTTTACTGAATATAGAAGTTATTAAATGGCGGTGTTCATTGGTCTAAAAAGAATTGCTATTTAGAAAAAGCTATTTTAAATCTCATAGTTATCTTGCTATAATGAACAACTAGATGTAGAACCCGTGTTTCACACGGGATATGTTTAGAAATATAACCTTAATAAATAACTTAAAATATGTTTTTAAAAAATAGTTGTCTTATTAAGACTATGATTAACTCTTAAAAGTATAGCTGTAGAACCCGTGTGAAAACACGGGTTGACGATCGGAAAATTATACAATGAGTTGTAAAATAAAAGATACTACTTCTTGCGAGCTTCATGAATTCTTTCATTCATATCCATCTCCCACGGAGCTTTTTCCTGTCAAAGCATTACAATTGTGAGAAATTATTTGTGTTATCACAACACATTACAGATTCAAGCAAAGAACAAAAAAAAAAACCAAAATCAAAACAGAAAAGGAGTTCAGATTCACCTCACGGCTCACTGGCAAAGCACATCAATACGGATGCCTTCTTTCTTGTTAGGAGCAAGCGATCTATTAGTACAAAGTCTAGGTTGCTACTTAGCCCAAAGTAAATAATTGAATAAACCACAACATGTTGCCATTTCATTTCCACCTTTTCAAACCCACTGCCACAGCCCACAAATGAATCCTTCTACATCAATAAAAATTTTCAGCTTCTATGCATACCATTATAATAAAAGATTAAGAGCAATAAAAGAAAATGCCAAAATCTCTTGTATCTCTACTCATACACAGGTGAGTACCGTATTAGTTCCTATAAGCACTTCACAAAACACACTCCTGTCCAAAACCTTTTAAAAAGTCATCTTTATTTGCATTAGGATGATGGATTGTATGCTTAAACTTTCTTTTCTATATAACAAAATTTAATTCATAAAACATTAGAATAATGCAAAATGAGATTTACTGCACTAACATTAAAATAAATCATTTAATTTCCATCAAGCTACCAAACCTCTTGGCCTTGCTAACTTGTTCTTTGTTAACACTATAATACTATGCACCATTGAAAATACCACTACAATTTATATATCATTACAAATGATTTAGAAGGTCTCATGCATTGAAAATACCTTTACAGAGACTTTTAACTGGTTGACCCATTAGAACAGAGATGTTTCCTAGCATATCTATGCTCTTTCCTATAAAAAAAACCCATTACTTACCGAAATGTGCAGTTGCCCTATAAAATCCTTCCTATATTCTCCCTCCTCTTTCCTGCTCAGTAGTTCAGCTTCCGCCATTAAACTAAGCATCTTTTCAGTTCTTAATGCCCTATATGCATTGCAACCCAATATAGGAATGAAACTTGAAAGACCAAAAAAGATACAAAAGACCGTGTCAAGTTCTATTATATATTCAGTGATCAAATTATGCAACATTCAAGCAGCATTTGTTCCAATTGTTACAGAAGTTATTATACATTTATACGATACTTGAAATAGCCTTCTGATTTGGCAACATTACAGAAGTTATTATACATTTATACGATACTTGAAATAGCTAACCACTTATTCAAAAAATGTGAATCTATACATAGAAGAGCACAAGACCAGACCAATAGGTTCAAAAATGAATCAGCACTTTGACACTTTTCTTTAGAGCCTAAAACATTAAGTTTAACATGAATCACCAAAAATCCACTTTCAAAACATAGAAGAGCACAAGACCAGACCAATACTTGATAAAGTTGTTAAATTGGACAGCAAAGCCATCTCACATAGTACATTTCAAAACATTAGACCTATTGTACATTGTTAAATAAATTTAACATGAATAACCAAAAACCACTTTAATCTTGAATAGCCAACAAATTAACATAGATTTGGTGAGGGGGCATGTATTATTTGGTGGGTTGACCATAAAAATCAGGGGGGGCTGTTTAGGTGGGGGTGAAAACATGTCAAACTTACATTATCACAAAGCAATCCATGTAAAGGTTGAAAAATTTAGAAATCATACCCATGAAATCCCTTTACAAGAAGTGCTCTTGCTAAACGTTGAATAACATCTGCACCAGAGATCTCTACATACACTTCAGGGCTTCACGTAGTACCACCAGATAACAACTCATTATATGTTTTCCCTATCATTCACCTTACAAATCAAACATAATAAACAATGGCACTACCACAGCTAAGCAATTATAATATATAGCCTACAAAATTGTGAATAATTGAATAACCATGATAAACAATATAGTAAATTTTGTGCATACATTCTCTTCTTGATTTTTTATATCTAAAAATGACATGATTTGTACCCTTACATAAGCAAATACCAGAAGATAGTTAGGCTGTAACATTCGTGAAATTTGACTTTGGTTGACCCGTTAATCTTGTGCACATTCGACTAATTTATATTAATTTATTAATATATGATCGAATTTAGTTGTGATTTAATCGTGTTCAAGGTGTGTATATATATATATATATATAGATCGTTTTAATTAAATTGTGTTCACATGATATTCGAGGCTAATTGATTGATTAATTTGAATGTTTGATAGTTGTTGATAAGTAAATCAACTAGAAATGTGAGTATGGACTATCCATGGGTCAACCCATACCCTTATCCTAAACCCAAACCCATGACCCAACCCAATCTCATCTTTTCCACCACCACCCTATCCACCCATTCACTCTCTTATCTCTTCTTTCTCTCTCTCACTAAATGCAAGAGCATTTACACACACTCCTCTCTCTCTCTAAAATTCTTGCATTAAATTCATCTTCCAAGTAAGGTTTGTGTGGGAATCATCATCACTATCATCATCTTAACATCATATTAAAAGTTGGGTCTTCAAAGTGCAATGATTCTCCCCTTTTAGCTCAATTTCAGATTTTTGACAACTTTGGAAGATTTTGGTAAGTAAATCTAATTCAAATTCACCAAATTATATTATTTAACACATTCCTAAGTCAAACCCTTGAGTTCCTTGGTCAAAATCAGATTTAAAGTGCATCTAGGTCAAAATTAGGGTTAAATGGTTTAAATGGGTCAAAAATGGATTTAATGCAAGAAATTGATATTTATGGTTGAAATTATAACGTGGGTTATGTTTGTTCTTGATAATCAAGGTGATTTTTAGTCAAAACTAGCTTAGAGGGTTATTAAATCGAGTGTAGGTCAAGTCTAGGGTTCTTGGTGTTTTTGGTTTAATCTTGGTCGAATTTAGACTTGTAAATGGGGTTATGATTCTAGATTTTTGGAAGTGGGTTTATGTAAAAATATGATTTTATGACTTGATTATACTAGAACTTGATTGTGTCAAAGTTTGGTAACTTGACTTGGCTCCTAGGTTGATCGATTTGTGTCAAAATTGGGTTTTTGGTATGAATCTGGGCAATATGCGGCGCATATGGATGACATGCGCCGCATATCGGGCCATTTTTCTGGAAAACATCTTCAAATCTTCATCCAACCCAGAAATGTGCCGCATGTTTCCAAGGGTGCGCCGCATATAATTCCTTGTCCCTTCTGACCAAAAAATGCGCCGCATGTTTTTGGAGGGTGCGCCGCATGTTGAGGATTTCCTGACAATATGCGTCGCATCTTTCCAAGGGTGCGCCACATATAAATCCTTGTCTCTTCTGACCAAAACATGTGCCGCATGTTTTTGAGGGTGCGCCGCATCTTTCCAAGGGTGTATCTTTCTGGTACAACGTAGACTTATATTTTCATTTATCGACCGTGGGGTGTCTTGGTTTGGCCTAGGATGTCTTGTAATGTAACGTAGACTATAATGTGACGATTAAATGTTGATGCATTAGGTTTGTGATCGTTGTGCTCCCCGCTCACCCGCTTACTCTCTTTCTAACGACTTCTAAGGCTAAGGTGAGTTTGTAGCCCCTTTTCTTTGTATGATTTTGGGGTGAAAAGTGTACAATGTGTTTCTTGGTTTGTTTGATCGTTATGTGTTCGTCTATTTGAGTAATCAAGGTTATGTGCTCGTTTGAATTGTGAATCAAGGTTGTATGATTGTTTGGCTATTTTATCAAGGTTATGTGCTCGTTTGAATTGTGAATCAAGGTTGTATGATTGTTTGGCTATTTTATCAAGGTTATGTGCTCGTTTGAATTGTGAATCAAGGTTGTATGATTGTTATATGTTCGTATCAATGTTATGAGGTTCATTAAATGATCCAATCAAGGTTTCAAGGCTTTGTGATCGTTTATCGATCCAAATTATGAGATCATTTAATGACCCAATCAAGGTTTCAAGGTTATGAGATCGTTTATCAATCCAAATCAAGGTTTCAAGGTTATATGATCATTTGATGATCTAATTATGTTCGTATCAAGGTTAAACGGTTGTTATCCCGACACTTGTTTCTTATAGTCAAAACCTACGAACTCACCAACTTTATGTTGACGCATTTTAGTACACTTTTCAGGTAATCAAGTGAATCAAAGGCGTGATGGATGATTGCATTGCATGTGATAGGATTGAGCTTGGACTTTTGTGGATCCGTGATTCATTGCTCCTGTTTATGGGTTATGCCTAGGATCGTTAGCCATCATTTGACCTATTTTTTTTGTAAACTATTGATGGTGTTGTGCTCCTTGTGCATTATTTGATTCGTAACTTGTATTTGTACTTGAATTATGTATGGATTGCTCTAATCCTTGAATGCATTTAGTTGTCTCTACTTAATTTCCATGTCATGCTGAGCTTTTCTATTAATGCCCCATATTTCCGCCTTGTTGGGGTGTTACATAGGCCCATTTCCTTCTAACCTTACTTATTTTTTCTACACATCTGAAACATTCAAAACACCAAAATTGATCAAAGTTTAATAGAAGTTCATTAAGTACCTTTCCCAGTGCCTAAATTTGGAGAACAAAACAAACATCGTTAAGAACATAAAATAGGTACGAACATAAAGAACCAAACACTTTCTTCACTCATCAACCATTTCCACATCATTACCCTGCAAATACTTGCAATTAGACACCACAACCCAAAGCTAAAGTAAGACTAATGATTCAACATGGATGCATCAAAGAAAGTTGTCATGTGACAACGTCACATACACAGCTCAAATGCCATGCCACGGAACACATAAACTCAAGTTTCTTTGAATCTAAACACATCATCATAGCCAATCAAGAGGAATTACTATTATATTACCGTATTCAAGGTTGGATAGAATCCCTTAAACCCTCAACTTTTGTATTTAGGGAGGATTTGGGCATGAACACTATGAAGGCTCAGACATGCTAAAGTAAGACTAATGATTCAACATGGCTGCATCAAAGAAAGTTGTCATGTGACAACGTCACATACACAGCTCAAATGCCATGCCACGGAACACATAAACTCAAGTTTCTTTGAATCTAAACACATCATCATAGCCAATCAAGAGGAATTACTATTATATTACCGTATTCAAGGTTGGATAGAATCCCTTAAACCCTCAACTTTTGTATTTAGGGAGGATTTGGGCATGAACACTATGAAGGCTCAGACATGCTAAAGTAAGACTAATGATTCAACATGGCTGCATCAAAGAAAGTTGTCATGTGACAACGTCACATACACAGCTCAAATGCCATGCCACGGAACACATAAACTCAAGTTTCTTTGAATCTAAACACATCATCATAGCCAATCAAGAGGAATTACTATTATATTACCGTATTCAAGGTTGGATAGAATCCCTTAAACCCTCAACTTTTGTATTTAGGGAGGATTTGGGCATGAACACTATGAAGGCTCAGACATGCTAAAGTAAGACTAATGATTCAACATGGCTGCATCAAAGAAAGTTGTCATGTGACAACGTCACATACACAGCTCAAATGCCATGCCACGGAACACATAAACTCAAGTTTCTTTGAATCTAAACACATCATCATAGCCAATCAAGAGGAATTACTATTATATTACCGTATTCAAGGTTGGATAGAATCCCTTAAACCCTCAACTTTTGTATTTAGGGAGGATTTGGGCATGAACACTATGAAGGCTCAGACATGCTAAAGTAAGACTAATGATTCAACATGGCTGCATCAAAGAAAGTTGTCATGTGACAACGTCACATACACAGCTCAAATGCCATGCCATGGGACGCATAACCTCAAGTTTCTTTGAATCTAAACACATCATCATAGCCAAACACCTACAAAGCAACATTTAAACAATTTATTTCGTAAAGGAAAAAACCTATCAAGAAAATCACAGCAACAACTATATGGAACTGAAACCCGTCAAATTCTGAAGAATATAGATAAAAATACACTGACTTGAAGAGGTCGTTCTGTTCTTTTAGAAACAGAGTAAAAATTTAGTCGTTCTATTCTTTTAGAAACAGAGTAAAAATTTCAATACCTTCCTGCACTTTAAATAAAAAGTCATTGTGTTCTTTAAGATTACAAAGGCTCAGACATGCTCAAGGAAGAGTAATGATTCATCATGGCTGCATTAAAAAGGCAAATGTGACAGCAAAGTCACATTCACACCTTAAATGCCATGCCACGGAACACATAAACTCAAGTTTCTTTGAATCTAAACACATCATCATAGCCAATCAAGAGGAATTACTATTATATTACCGTATTCAAGGTTGGATAGAATCCCTTAAACCCTCAACTTTTGTATTTAGGGAGGATTTGGGCATGAACACTATGAAGGCTCAGACATGCTAAAGTAAGACTAATGATTCAACATGGCTGCATCAAAGAAAGTTGTCATGTGACAACGTCACATACACAGCTCAAATGCCATGCCATGGGAAACGCATAACCTCAACTTTTTTTTGAATCTAAACACATCATCATAGCCAATCAAAAGGGAACAACCATCATATCATTGGAATAAGTCCATTCAGATTCATTGTCCTATCCTATAACCTAAACATAAAACCATAAAGTACAAACATTAGTGGGTCAAAAAACTCAAACAAGTTGAGGATCTGCCTAAACTCAATTCTAACAACCAACAAAAAAAACGAAAATAGCACCAATAAACATATAAAAGACCACTGCAAACTCCAACTCTGAAAAGGATTTCTACAGTTAAGATAATATGTAAAGTGACAACTAAATTTATACTTCAATATCTATAATACAAACATATAGTAATATATTAAAAACATAAAAATCGATATATATAACAATTTATCACATTAAATAAGAATTCTACAGTTACATACTGTGACACGAAAACTGTTGATACACCAAAACTAACAAAACATTATGAACAAACTTCTTGCTTTACATTTCATTCTTCCATAAACTCATTTAACGGATCAGATCATAAAAAAAATTGACTTAGACATTTATACAAACAGTTTGTGAGCATGATTTTGAACATAAATCTAACAGTACGATGGTAGAAATATACCTTGATTCACTTCTGTGACAACCGCCAAATTTGAGGTTAGCTAAACTTAGAAAGTTTACTATTCATGTGCTATTTATAGAAAGTTAAATTTAAATATGTGATATTTAAATTCCTATGTGTCAACCATGAACAAACGTCGTTAGAAAATAACGATGCCGACACGCATTCATCAGGTTGATGAACCGGTCAAGGAGGACCTCCATAATATGCACTTTTGTGATAGATGATTTTTATGTGATAATATGTATCTAGTTAAGATCCCTTTCGTTACTGAAAGTGCCATACGAAATATGTATCGTTATATAATTACTAAATAATTAAATAGCGTACTTATGCAATAATAAAAATTTATACAAATAATATATATGATATTATAAAAACATTATGAACAAACTTCTTGCTTTACATTTCATTCTTCCATAAACTCATTTAACGGATCAGATCATAAAAAAAATTGACTTAGACATTTATACAAACAGTTTGTGAGCATGATTTTGAACATAAATCTAACAGTACGATGGTAGAAATATACCTTGATTCACTTCTGTGACAACCGCCAAATTTGAGGTTAGCTAAACTTAGAAAGTTTACTATTCATGTGCTATTTATAGAAAGTTAAATTTAAATATGTGATATTTAAATTCCTATGTGTCAACCATGAACAAACGTCGTTAGAAAATAACGATGCCGACACGCATTCATCAGGTTGATGAACCGGTCAAGGAGGACCTCCATAATATGCACTTTTGTGATAGATGATTTTTATGTGATAATATGTATCTAGTTAAGATCCCTTTCGTTACTGAAAGTGCCATACGAAATATGTATCTAGTTAAGATCCCTTTCGTTACTGAAAGTGCCATACGAAATATGTATCGTTATATAATTACTAAATAATTAAATAGCGTACTTATGCAATAATAAAAATTTATACAAATAATATATATGATATTATAAAAACATTATGAACAAACTTCTTGCTTTACATTTCATTCTTCCATAAACTCATTTAACGGATCAGATCATAAAAAAAATTGACTTAGACATTTATACAAACAGTTTGTGAGCATGATTTTGAACATAAATCTAACAGTACGATGGTAGAAATATACCTTGATTCACTTCTGTGACAACCGCCAAATTTGAGGTTAGCTAAACTTAGAAAGTTTACTATTCATGTGCTATTTATAGAAAGTTAAATTTAAATATGTGATATTTAAATTCCTATGTGTCAACCATGAACAAACGTCGTTAGAAAATAACGATGCCGACACGCATTCATCAGGTTGATGAACCGGTCAAGGAGGACCTCCATAATATGCACTTTTGTGATAGATGATTTTTATGTGATAATATGTATCTAGTTAAGATCCCTTTCGTTACTGAAAGTGCCATACGAAATATGTATCGTTATATAATTACTAAATAATTAAATAGCGTACTTATGCAATAATAAAAATTTATACAAATAATATATATGATATTATAAAAAC
>CM067167.1:19930322-20072822 GCA_034093135.1 Erigeron breviscapus
CGTTTTCTTCGAAATCATATTGGTTTTCATGAATTAACTTCTTCTTTGTGTTTCCTCGGAACCATATTGTAAGTTTTCATGAAGTATAATTTTTTTCTTTATGGTGTATCTGTTCATAATAATTGTATCTATAGAACTCAATTATCATATGTAGATGTGTTATGATTTTGTAGGTTTGGATTTGACAAATGGGTTTTTATGGATTTAATTTATAATAGACGGTTTCATTTGTTTACATAATTTGAGAGCATGTTTAATCTAGATCTCTCTGTTTTTCTTCTAACCATATGTATAAATTTTTGTGTTTCTTCTAACCATATGTATAAATTTTTGTTGTACTAATAAGACATAATGGATAGATACATTATGTATATTTCAAAATAGAATTTAGATATAAATAATTATGAGTCAACCGTGCATCGCGCACGGGTATTAATACTAGTTTGAATATATATAAAAGGCCCACCAAATATATTTATACCGTATATTTATACTAAAAACACATAGATGACATAATCAATTATGTGTATTTTCTGATATGTACAGGCTTAGAAGCTGACACATCAGCTTTTGTGAGATATCTCCTAAGCTCGTTTACTAGGAAAGGGAGATATTAGCATCATACCATTATTTATGGTCATCACCAGTTATGAAATAAGTTCATAAGCTGAAATTTTTGAATCTTGTCGCAGAGAATGAAGTTTTTGAATCTTATTGTGGGTTCATTTTGGCCGGAAAAAATATAGGCTTGCCAGTTTCAAAGTTTCCTGGAAATAATAATGGAGGTTTTCAATTGAAAACCCGTTCTTGCACGGTTCCGATTCTACCGGTCAGTCCGGTTTAAAACCACCAGATAAAAGTCCGGTTTTGAGATGGCTTTCAGCATTATGTTCACAGTAATTAATGATAGAAAATGAAGATTTTTATACATTGATTATACAGAAGAAGAAACACCACACGCATAGTGGTTTGACTTTCTCATGACATGAAAAACTGGGAGGTTTGACTTTAAGTCTAACCCAATATAATTAGAACACAAAAAACCAAGAAATCCTGGCTAAGAACTCTTGACTTTTCCATCTTGGTTAATCTGGTTTAAGTTCCTCCATAGATACTTTCCACTAGCCATGTCAACAAATCCCCAAAATCCATTTTGAGCCATCTGAAACAAATACCATAAAACAATACTCTAAATTAAACTACATACAAATTTGAAGAATTTACAAGGAGAGAATATCAAATTTTCTAAAAAGGAAGCATGGACCATTCATTCCTTACCTTGATGATGCTGGATTGTGATTGTTGTTTGTCAACAACCGATGAATCGTCTTCGAAACTGTTGTCTTCGGTTTCCGAAGTCGTCCGAACCGATTTCCAGGCCATGTAACCAGCTAAAATAGCTGAGAAAAAGACCAACAGGAATCTCATTGGACACATATTGTTATTTTAGATTTTTTTTTGTAAAAAAAGGTGATTTATTTCTTTCTTTCTTTCTGGTTGATGTTTTAGGGGAGGGAGATAACAGGTAGGGAAAATAAGGTTTTGGTTAATCTTTTTCTTTTTGGTGCATAATATATTGTTCAACAAACGCGCATGTCCCACTTGTATGTGTGGTGGTTTCGGTTTTACAAAGTCAATGGTGGCTATACCTGCTATCTTTGATAAAGGTGTACTATTCTCATTTTCTTTTTCTTTTAATATAAGTTTTCAAATATAAATGGGTGATGCTTTAAATATATTTTTAACAGGACTTAAGTCGTAATCTTTTGGTAGGTAGCAAACTTTAATTCCAAATCATTGTTTCTCCTTATTTTGGCAATATTTAACATTCTATTTTGGCAATATTTTGGCAATAAAATAAAAAAAAGAGTTTCTGTTTTTAAATTTTAATAAATTAACTAATTTTGGCAAACTTTAATTCCAAATCATTGTTTCTCCTTATTTTGGCAATATTTAACATTCTATTTTGGCAATATTTTGGCAATAAAATAAAAAAAAGAGTTTCTGTTTTTAAATTTTAATAAATTAACTAATTTTGTGTAGATAGGCCTTCGTTTTTGTCAAAATTTAGTTTCTATTTTCAATGAATTAACTATTTTACACAGGCAAATAGACATGGAATGTAATATTTTCAAAACTTTGTCACATGGCTTGTTTTTTATTGAATAAAGTGGATTCATAATTTATTATTTAACTTCTTTCATATACAATAAAACTTATCTTACAAACATCGAAAAGTCAATAACATTTTTTAAGGTAGATAATTTTGAAGTATATGTTAAAAGAAACCCATTTATCTAAAAAGTTTATATAAATTTTTTTTAAAGAAGTTCAACCAAGAGTGCGTCTCATGACCATCTCAAACAAATATTTATATATGTTTGACTGCTGCTGTCTTATTCTTTAACACGCACGTTGTGCCAATCCGGGCTTGGAATGTTCGATTAACAATTACTCAAATATATGAATTACTATGGTTGAAGATGTATATATTGACGAGTTCCAAACTGTACCACCATGTCAAATTAATTTTAGGTGAAAACCAGGTCACGATGGTTATTCTAATTTTTTTTTTTAATATTCGTTGTGACAAAAAGTCAAAATTGTATAGGTCTGTTGTTTTTTTTTTTTTTTTTTTTTTTTTTTTTTTTTTTTTTTTTTTTTTTTTTTTTTTTTTTTTTTTTTTTTTTTTTATTCTAATTTTTTTTTTTAATATTCGTTGTGACAAAAAGTCAAAATTGTATAGGTCTGTTGTATGTATGTATGTTTGTCAATGAGACTTCTTCCTATGATAACTCCTAATTATAAACAGAATAAATATATAAATTTGTATGTATGTATGTTTGTCAATGAGACTTCTTCTTATGACAACTCCTAATTATAAACATGAATAAATATATAAATTTGTATGTATGTATGTTTGTCAATGAGACTTCTTCTTATGACAACTCCTAATTATAAACATGAATAAATATATAAATTTGTATGTATGTATGTTTGTCAATGAGACTTCTTCTTATGACAACTCCTAATTATAAACATGAATAAATATATAAATTTGTATGTATGTATGTTTGTCAATGAGACTTCTTCTTATGACAACTCCTAATTATAAACATGAATAAATATATAAATTTGTATGTATGTATGTTTGTCAATGAGACTTCTTCTTATGACAACTCCTAATTATAAATAAATAAATATATAAATTTGTATGTATGTATGTTTGTCAATGAGACTTCTTCTTATGACAACTCCTAATTATAAACATGAATAAATATATAAAGTAGCTAGATTATAGCAAAGAGTCAAGATTAATAATACAAACAGGTAAACACATGTAGTATCTTAATAGTTTACTAAGTAAAAGAAATTAAATATCAACAAACCTACCACTAATCAATATGGGCTTTTCTTCAAAAATCATTCCTATTCTTGCAGGAAATGGAGATGATAAAGTTGTTTGGAGAATGAATAATGAAAAATATGATGAATTTGCAGTTAAAAGAGTGTGGGAGGATATTACGGGAAATGATATTGATGTGTATATTATAACAAATTAGTATGGTTTTCTCAATGAATTCTCAGTCATATGTTTATATTGTTGATGGCTATTGAACAAAAATTGCAAACACAAGATAAGATTATGGTGTGGACTGTGGAATAAGGATTCAAGCATGGGATTCCCCCTATGGCCCTATGCAAAGAGTACGTGTAGTGACTCCATAGACACTTGTTCTTCAATGCAAAGCTGTGTGGAATGAAATGTTTGAAGAAAAGCTTTCTAATTGGGATTAATGGTGAACAGATAAATATTGTCTCATTCATGTCCTCCAAGCGCAATAATAATTGTGTGCCTAGTGTGTGTGTGTGTGGGGGTGTTCATTTTAGGTGCTATTTTATGCTATATATGGCAAGAAATGAATAAGAGAATGTTTGTTGATGAGGTTAGAAGTAGACATGTGCACATGTCAAAACCCGGTCCAAAACGCGGCGGAGCAACAAAATCAAACCCATTACCCGGTCCGTTATCCTACAAACGGGTCGGTTCGGACGGGTCTGGGTCATGTTGCGGATTTTCGGGTACTCATCTGTTAGAAGTGAGAAAGCTAGTATCGAAAGTAGTAGTGAATCCATCAAGTTAATGCTTATGGATTTGAAAGTTAGAGAACTGCTCAAGTGATTGAGACCTTTAAATTGAGGAATTCAGCCTAAATTTGTTGACATAAGTGCGTTGGGTGAAAATTGGTTGTGTGAAGAATGATGAAGGTGTATAAAAATCAACATGTTTCTTTCCAATTTGTTATTCATTTCTTCATTTTAAGATGCTTCAACTAATTTGCTTAATAACATAGCAAAATATAATCATCTATGCCAAATCACATACAAACTAATTAAAAGTACAGAGATAAAAACATTTGTAGAATATAATGCTAGAATTAGACTCTGAACTCTGAAGTGATTATGGGGCTTCTATTTGTAGTTCTCTTGCAAAAAACTTGGATTCATTATGTGTAATAATGGGCCGGGAACTCAGAAAAGAAATTCAAAGCTCTAGCCAAGCCCAACTTAAATGTAGCACATTTTATGCACAATTGCACAAAGGCAGAAACACAAATTATATGGTATCAGAGCCCTCCTGGCTCCAGCCTGACTGTTCTTCTTTCTGACTTTTAAATTTCTTTTGCTGTAATCACAACAACTTCTTTCTTTTTGATCATCAATGGCTATCACAGCCTTCACTACAGTGGAGAAAACAAATCACAACTTCCACAAATTTGGTTTCACTCTAAGCCCTACCAATTATGGCTATTGGAAAACAATGATCCAACCCTTTTTAATCACCAATGGTCTCTTTGGCTACATCGATGGATCTATTCCCTGTCCATCCAAAACCATTACAGCCCCTTCATCATCTTCTGGTAAAGAACCACCACCGACAATTGAGGTTCCAAATCCTGAATATCTCGTGTGGATCTCAAATGATGCTCATGTCCGGATGCTGCTACTTTCCACAATTTCTGAATCATCATTCAAGCATGTTCAAGGTGATACTTCTTGTGAACTATGGCTTTCATTAGAGCGTGCTTATGCACCACATATATCATCACGAGAATATACACTCAAAACACAATTGCTTAAAATCGAGATGAAACCAGAAGAAACACATGCTGCCTACCTTACACGTGCCCAAGAATATTCGGATGCCTTGGCAAATATTGGTGAGCCTATGAAAGAAAAAGACATAGTTATGCTGGTCATTTCAGGACTTAGAGAAGAATACACACCTCTAAATTCTACCTTAATCAATAGACATCCTTCTGTTGCATTTCTGGAACTAGAAGGTTTACTTGCCGATTATGAGTACATGATGAAAAAGGTTGCTCCTGATGTTCCTGTTCCTGGTGCCCAGGCCTTCACGGCCACTAACAGCCGTGATTCCAGATCTTCTACAGGTTTACAACTCCCATCAGAAACCATTCAATCACTTCAACAGCTTATGACACAGTTGGGGTTTAATGTTCAACCCGCACAGCAGGCTAATCAGGCTTTTTATACCACTCGAGGACCACCGAGTCGTGATCGTGGCTCTTTCAATCGTCATGGTCGTGGAAACTACAATAACAATCATCAATCGCAATAATCGAAACACTGGCTCTACAGGTAACAATCCTAGATTTTCTTGGGCATCTAACCAGAACATAGTCTATGGCTCTTGCAACAGGTGTGGGATTGGACATGTTCCTTCAGATTGTCCTAATCTAGACCCAGCTATTATTCGCTCACGAAGGCAGCCTCCACAAGCAAACTTTACTGATTATCGCTCACAAGCATTGATGTGACCAATTTATATAGATCGCCCACATCATTATTGGCCTTTTTCGTATGTGTTTTGAGTCGATTTTGTATGCATTTGGCGCGTTTATGGTTTTTGTTAGTGCTTTCAGGTTCTTAGCAGGTTGTGCGTCCAATTGGTGCAGTTTCTGACGATTTTTAGGCCAAGATGTTGATCGAGTGTTCGAGAGCCGATAATAAAGAAGAACAAAGATTTCAGCAAGTTTACACTGCGCCGCAGTGGGAAGAATGCAACCCCACTACGCCGCAGTCAAAGGGTGCCAAGGCCAAAGCTTTCCAGTGGTTTAACACTGCGCCGCAGTGGGAGGGACGTTGCCCCACTGCGCCGCAGTTAAAGGCCGAGTAAAAGTAATGAATTTCCAGTGGATTACCACTGCGCCGCAGTGGGAGTATTCACACCCCACTGCACCGCAGTCACCATATGATCAGAATTCCAGGGACTCTTCACTACGCCGCAGTGGGGGTGCACCATGCCCACTGCGCCGCAGTGACTGCACGGGGAAATCAGGGTTACAGCCTCTTTGCATCAGATTTTGGGAGGTATAAAAAGAAAAAAAACCCTATTTTCCCAATCTATCAAATTTTCTTTCTAGGAGTTGTTCTACCGCGAATTCTTCGAAGGATCATCTCAGATTTCATCATTGGATTCATTGAAGATTCAAGAACACCCATCTAGATCGTATCTAATTTTTTGTCTTGCAATTTACATTCAACAATCATTGGTACAATATGTTCTCTTTCTATTTCGTTTGTTATTTTCAATTTAGCATGAGTGGCTAGATTTCCAATCATCCACTTTGATGAAACTTGACGAATGATATGATTGCAATACGTTTTCATTCACGTAGGCATAATTGGTAATTGGATAATCAAGCAAACTAATTGTTGGGGAGATTTTCTAGGCATTGGTGGTACCGGCTTGGGTAATTCAACTAGCAACTTAGGTGTTGGGGTGATTTGCGAGCGGTTGGTGGTACCACGTTTTCATTCACGTAGGCATAATTGGTAATTGGATAATCAAGCAAACTAATTGTTGGGGAGATTTTCTAGGCATTGGTGGTACCGGCTTGGGTAATTCAACTAGCAACTTAGGTGTTGGGGTGATTTGCGAGCGGTTGGTGGTACCACGTTTTCATTCACGTAGGCATAATTGGTAATTGGATAATCAAGCAAACTAATTGTTGGGGAGATTTTCTAGGCATTGGTGGTACCGGCTTGGGTAATTCAACTAGCAACTTAGGTGTTGGGGTGATTTGCGAGCGGTTGGTGGTACCACGTTTTCATTCACGTAGGCATAATTGGTAATTGGATAATCAAGCAAACTAATTGTTGGGGAGATTTTCTAGGCATTGGTGGTACCGGCTTGGGTAATTCAACTAGCAACTTAGGTGTTGGGGTGATTTGCGAGCGGTTGGTGGTACCACGTTTTCATTCACGTAGGCATAATTGGTAATTGGATAATCAAGCAAACTAATTGTTGGGGAGATTTTCTAGGCATTGGTGGTACCGGCTTGGGTAATTCAACTAGCAACTTAGGTGTTGGGGTGATTTGCGAGCGGTTGGTGGTACCACGTTTTCATTCACGTAGGCATAATTGGTAATTGGATAATCAAGCAAACTAATTGTTGGGGAGATTTTCTAGGCATTGGTGGTACCGGCTTGGGTAATTCAACTAGCAACTTAGGTGTTGGGGTGATTTGCGAGCGGTTGGTGGTACCACGTTTTCATTCACGTAGGCATAATTGGTAATTGGATAATCAAGCAAACTAATTGTTGGGGAGATTTTCTAGGCATTGGTGGTACCGGCTTGGGTAATTCAACTAGCAACTTAGGTGTTGGGGTGATTTGCGAGCGGTTGGTGGTACCACGTTTTCATTCACGTAGGCATAATTGGTAATTGGATAATCAAGCAAACTAATTGTTGGGGAGATTTTCTAGGCATTGGTGGTACCGGCTTGGGTAATTCAACTAGCAACTTAGGTGTTGGGGTGATTTGCGAGCGGTTGGTGGTACCACGTTTTCATTCACGTAGGCATAATTGGTAATTGGATAATCAAGCAAACTAATTGTTGGGGAGATTTTCTAGGCATTGGTGGTACCGGCTTGGGTAATTCAACTAGCAACTTAGGTGTTGGGGTGATTTGCGAGCGGTTGGTGGTACCACGTTTTCATTCACGTAGGCATAATTGGTAATTGGATAATCAAGCAAACTAATTGTTGGGGAGATTTTCTAGGCATTGGTGGTACCGGCTTGGGTAATTCAACTAGCAACTTAGGTGTTGGGGTGATTTGCGAGCGGTTGGTGGTACCACGCGAGCATTTTTATCCTTTCACGATTATCTTGTCAACTCTAAATAATTTGATCTTTAACGTGTGCAATTATAACTGAAGTCAAGTGGATTCGAAGTGGATGATCTTTATTTATATTGTTTGAACTTTCTTTACTTTCAAGTGACTTGTCATTTAAATTTCTTTAATTTCAAATTGTCAAAGTGAGGTAGCAATTCGGCTACGGTTCCATCCTTATTCTAAAACCACTTTAGTAAACAATTATTTCAAAACCAATCCCCGCGAACGATCTCGGACTTACTACTTACTATACTATATGCGATCAGGTCCACTGCCTGAAAGTGTGTAGTAGTCGGTTTTTTGTGGGTACTTATTTATAAATTTTACAAACTCGATTTCACGCATCAAGTTTTTGGCGCCGCTGCCGGGGATTGTGTGCCGATTTAGTTGTTAATTTAGTGGTTTGATCCTTTCTCACGCGTGAGGAAGTTACTTGTTTATTAGTTTAGTTTTCTTTTCTTATCACGGTTGCATTTGACGTGTTTGTGTTAGTTGTGTGTTTGCAGGCATATTTCTTTAGTTGATGAACTTACGTTCTTCGGGTCTACCTTTGAATAGTCCTTTGTCTACTCCGAGAAGACCAAGAGGGCGTCGGTTTAACTTCACTGAACCCACAACACCAATACCAACACCATTTTCACCTATAGCTAAACCCACTCCTGATTCAGACGAGGAAGGGTTTTATTTAGACGAATTTTTCAATTTAGAAGTTAAGCAAGAAGAGATGGGTGACGAACAACCTAGGGATCCAAATGACACTCGCTATGGCGAGAGGGTTCGAACTATCCCAACTAGCCGTGGCTCCGCCATTAGACCACCGGCCATTGATCACACTTTCAATTTGAAAGGGAATCATCTTAAGAGCATAGAAGAGCACCAATTTGATGGAAAAAGGAAATGGGATCCTTACCATCATTTGGATAGGTTTGAAAAGTTGGCTCGGCTTTATCAATATGGTCAAAATCAAATGAATGCCGTGAAACTTGAGACATTTCCCATGTCAATCACCGGAGAAGCACTTGATTGGTTCAATGATCTTCCTGAAAATTCAATCACTACTTGGAACCAACTTAAGGAGGCTTTCATTGGTTAGTTTTATTCACTTAGAACTCAAAGAAAGTTGGAGAATATGATTAGGTCGTTTGAACAAGATGATGGAGAAGATGTTGCAGATGCTTGGGTTCGTTTCAAGGAGATGTTGAGAAATTGTCCAGGTCACAATTTGACTAAGGAACAATATGTGGAGCTTTTCTTCGATGGGTTGAATAAGAAGTCTAAATGAGAATTGGGATATGCTTTTAGGGGTAGTTTCAATAACATTACACCCAATGAAGGCTATCAAATATTGGAAGACATGGCAAAGGATAACTCAAATATGGATGATGAAAGGTTCTTGAAGAATGAAAGAAAGATGAAGAAAGGAACTAACCAAGGAAGAGTTGCTAAGGTTGAAGCTAGCAACGATTCAGGGGTTATTGGAGAGATTAAGGCGCTATCTGAGCGCATGGATAGGAGCTTTGCTGCTCAAGAGACTAGGTTTGGAGCAATTGAGAGGGATGTTAAGGTTGTAGCCGATGGGTGTGATCATTGTGGTGATATGCACTATTCTGATGAGTGTCCAAATCGGGCACCCGAAGATGTGAACTATGTTCATAATCAACCCCAAGGGAGCTACCACCGCAACACCGGTTTCCAGAACCGGCCTTCAGGTAATTCTTCTTATAACTCTCCTTTTCAGGCTAATGCTCCTCGTTTTTCAGGTAACAGGTGGCAAATAGATAATTATCAGAATCAGCCACAACAGCAGACTCAGCAAGGACAAGGATCAGGTTCTTCTTCTTCTAATGCCGATCCTAATGCCGAGTTGAGAGAGATGATGAAGCAGTTGGCTAGTAATCAAGTTGAAACAAACACTAGCATTCAAATGATCAGGGATGATACTAAGGCTTTGAGTGAGAGGTTGGATAAGATAAGCGGGAAGGTGGAGATCAACATGAAAAATCAGGGTGCTAATTTCAAGGATCTCGAAAGTAGGATGGCAGCTCTTGCTAGGCCCACGGGGACTCTTCCTAGCAACAAACAGCAGAATCCTAGACCTCAGTTTAATTCGGGACAATTTAGTCAGGGACAGAAATACACTCCACCTCCAGTCCGTAATGAGCAAGCCAAAGCCATCACCACTCGTACTGGTAGGTCTTATGACCCACCTCCTATTCCTAATGTTGTTGTTTCAGATGTGCAGGATAAAGGGGGTGATGATACCGATGTTGATGAAGAAATAGTGATGGAGGAAGATTCGACCGTGAAGACTCCGGTCACTCCATCAAAACCGGCTGTGGTACCAGAGGTTAAACCATACAAGCCGAAGATACCATTTCCACAGAGGTTCAGGAAAGCAAAGCTGAAGGAGCATTATAACAAGTTTGTTGACATGATCAAAAATGTTCATATTAATGTTCCTTTAGTAGATCTTATTCAGGGGATGCCCAATTATGCTAAGTTCATTAAGGAGCTTGTGACAGACAAAGGGAAGTTTGAAGAGGCAAAGGCTACTTTTATTAATGCCGAGTGTTCTGCTATCTTGCAGAACCGCATTCCACCAAAGCTTGAAGACCCAGGGAGTTTTCTCATCACTTGCTCTATTAGAACTATTATTTGTAAAGCATTAGCTGATTTAGGGGCTAGCATCAATTTGATGCCTTACTCGGTTTATGCCAAGTTGTCATTGGGAGTCCTTTGCCCTACTCGCATGAGTATAAGACTTGCTGACCATTCTTTTCAGTATCCCATCGGGATTGCTGAAAACATTAGTGTCAGAGTGGGCCATATTGTTTTTCTAGTTGACTTCGTTATCCTCGAAATGGAGGAAGATACGAAGGTCCCTCTTATTCTTGGATGCCCATTCCTTAATACCGCGGATGCTATCATCCGTGTGAAGAATAAGGAAATTTCTTTAGGCGTAGGCACTGATAGGATTGTGTTTAATGTTGAAAAGTCTATCCAGCATTCATATTCTAATGATGAGACTTGTTTCAGGATTGACGTCATTGATGATGCATTGGATCAAGAATTTCAGGAATTCATGGAGACAGATATTGGAGAGGAAGAGATCGCTAATTTAGGATCTGGAGAAATTACTGATGAAGCTTTGTTTGTAGAGGTCATGGAACTAAGCTTGGATGAATCACCTCTCGATGACGAGACTTTTGAGGAGGTAGTTGCTGACGGGAGTTCAAGGGTACCTAACTCTGTTGATGTACCACCTACTGACTTGGAGCTCAAGCCGCTTCCAGACCATCTAGAGTATGCTTATCTGTCAGGTGAGTCTTCTCTTCCAGTGGTTATCTCGTCCTCACTCTCGAGTGACGAGAAAGACCGTCTCACGTCTGTGCTTAAAGCCCATAAGCGGGCTTTTGCTTGGAAGACCACAGATATTCCAGGTATTAGTCCTAATTTTTGTCAGCATAAAATTGATTTCCTTGATGATGTTAAGCCCGTTGTCCAGAGACAAAGGCGGCTGAATCCTAATATGAAGGAGGTTGTTAAGAAAGAGGTAATTAAGCTTCTTGATGCAGGAATCATTTTTCCTATTGCTGATAGTCCATGGGTAAGTCCGGTCCACTGTGTGCCCAAAAAGGGGGGCATGACAGTCATTGAAAATGATAATAAGGAGTTTTTGGCCACTAGGACTATTACGGGTTGGCGGGTTTGTATAGATTACCGTAAGCTTAATGATGCCACCCGTAAGGATCATTTTCCCCTTCCTTTTATTGATCAAATGTTGGAACGTCTTGCAGGGAATGAATACTTTTGTTTCTTAGATGGGTTTTCCGGGTACTTTCAAATACCCATTGATCCCAAGGATCAAGAGAAAACCACTTTCACTTGTCCATTTGGCACTTTTGCTTATCGGCGTATGCCGTTTGGTTTGTGTAATGCCCCTGGCACCTTTCAAAGGTGCATGATTGCTATTTTCTAGGACATGCTTGAAACTTCCATGGAAGTTTTCATGGATGATTTTTCAGTTTTTGGGGATTCTTTTCATTCTTGCTTGAGTAATTTGGATAGGATGTTGGAACGGTGTGAGAGGGCACACCTTGTTTTGAATTGGGAAAAGTGTCATTTTATGGTGACTGAGGGTATTGTGTTAGGGCATAAAGTGTCTAAGGCCGGGATTGAGGTTGATCGGGCTAAGATAGATGTAATTGCCAAATTACCCGCCTTCTAATGTGAAAGGGGTAAGGAGTTTTCTTGGACATGCAGGTTTTTATCGTCGATTTATTAAGGATTTCTCTAAGATTACTCGTCCTATGACCCACTTGTTGGAAAAGGACGTTCATTTTGTTTTTGATGATGCTTGTTTGAGTGCTTTTCAGGTATTGAAGGAGAAGTTGACTGATTCTCCTATCATGGTAGCTCCAGATTGGGAATTGCCTTTCGAGTTGATGTGTGATGCAAGTGACTATGCTGTTGGAGCTGTGCTAGGGCAAAGGGTTGAGAAACATTTCAAACCCATTTACTTTGCTAGTAAGACTTTGAACCCCGCCCAGCAAAATTACACCACTACAGAAAAGGAGTTGCTTGCAGTGGTCTTTGCATTTGATAAGTTTAGATCATATCTTGTTTTGAGTAAGACCATAGTTTTCACTGACCATTCAGCCCTTAAGTACCTGTTCTCGAAACAGGATGCTAAACCCAGGCTTATCCGTTGGATTCTTTTGTTGCAAGAATTTGACATTGAGATAAAGGATAAGAAAGGGGCTGAAAATTTGGCTGCCGACCATTTGAGTCGTTTGGAAGATCCTCACCGGGAGGAACTTCGTGATTGGGAGATCAATGATCACTTCCCCGATGAGTCTTTAATGTTTATTTCTAATTCTGATGAAGCTCCTTGGTTTGCAGATATAGCTAATTATTTGGTTGCAGGTGAGATACCTAATGATTTCACGTCCTAGCAGAAGAAGAAGCTCATATCGGATGTTAAGTATTATTTTTGGGACCATCCATACTTGTTTCGTGTTTGTGCAGATGGTATGATTAGGAGATGTGTTGCTGGAGCTGAGACTAGAGAGATTTTGGATGCGTGTCACTACGGGCCAACCGGGGGTCATTATGGACCTTCAGTGACGGGTAAGAAAGTTTTTGATGCAGGTTTCTATTGGCCAATAATTTTCAAGGAGGCCCAGACTTTGGTTGAGACTTGTGACATCTGTCAGCGACAAGGGAACATCACTAAACGGGATGAGATGCCTCAACAGAGCATTCAGGTATGTGAGGTATTTGATGTCTGGGGTATAGACTTTATGGGACCATTCCCGCCGTCTAATAAGTTCCAGTACATTCTTGTCGCCGTTGACTACGTGTCTAAATGGGCCGAAGCCAAGGCTTTGCCCACGAATGACGCGCGTGTAGTCATTGATTTCTTGAAACAGTTGTTTTGTCATTTTGGTTGCCCTAGAGCTTTGATTAGTGACCGTGGAACCCATTTTGCAAACCATCAATTAGCCAAAGTGATGAAGAGGTATGGTGTTGTCCACTATTTTTCTACCTCGTACCATCCACAGACCAGTGGTCAAGTGGAAAACACAATAGGGCCTTAAAGAGGATTTTGGAGAAAACTGTTGGAGATAACCCCAAGGTGTGGTCAAAGAAGTTAGATGACGCCTTGTGGGCGTTTAGGACGGCTTATAAGACGTCGATTGGCACCACGCCATACCGATTTCTCTATGGCAAAACTTGACATCTTCCTATTGAGATAGAGCATAAGGCGTATTGGGCGTTAAGGAATTTGAATTTGGATTTGATGGAGGCAAGTGAACTTAGGATGTTGCAACTTCATGAGCTTGATGAGCTTAGGTTAGGTGCTTATGAGAATTCAAGGCTATATAAGGAGAAAACCAAGATTTGGCATGATAAGAGGATTCGTAGGAAGGAGTTTAAGGTTGGGGCTAAAGTGTTGTTATTCTTGTCTAAATTTAAGATTAAGCAACCTAAACTTACTTCTAGATGGATTGGACCATTTGAGATTAAGCACGTATACCCATCGGGTTATGTTGAGTTGTTTAAGCGAAATGGTGAAGGTTCGTTCATTGTCAATGGTCATCGACTTAAGCTATATTTGGAAGAAGAGCAGGTTGAGGGGATATTTGATGAGATCCCCGTGTTTGAGTTGAACACTTGAAGGTTTGTCGAGTCAAGCTAAAGACTCGTTAATAACTTAAGCGCTTCTCGGGAGGCAACCCGTGTTTAGTTCTTGCATTTTACTTTTCTTCGAATTGTTTAGTTTTAATCTTGTTTTAGTTGGTAAGTGCAGGTGTGGTTTCGATTCGATGCGGTTCCGGGTAAGTGTGATTTGAGTTTTGTCACAAAAAAAATGTGTGAAGGAAATTTCCAGGGACTTCCCACTGCGCCGCAGTGGGGGTTGGAAAGCCCAGCTGCGCCGCATTGAAAAGCCCCTGCCCGCGTGTGAAATAATTCCCACTGCGCCGCAGTGGGATGCCAGGTAAGCCACAAACTGGCCGATGTAAGTATAGGTGAGACTTATTTTTCATTCACTTTTCACTTTTTATCTATCTTTCTTTCATCTCATCTCTCAAAACCGAAAAAAGGAGCTAAAAAAAAAACTAACAAGAAACCCATCCTTTCCATCAAATTCTTCCATTCTCTTCCATCTTTAATCAATCTTCCAGATTTTCATCCTCATAACATTGCATAATGGGAAGAAGTGTAAGTTTTTCTCTTTAGTTTCTTTGTATTTTTCTTTTATTTTGAGTTTTCAATTTCTAGGGTTTATGCTAGATTAATCTTTCGAATTAACTTAGGGATTTTGATGTTTGTGGGCAATAGAAGTTAATGGGGTGTTAAATCTTTCACTTTGTTCATCCAATGTTGATTTTAATTTTGAAATTAGGGTTTTGAAAAATTGGGGATTTGTTATGAACAAGTATGGGGGATGTATATGTCGATTTATGTGGAGATTATTGTTTGATTATTCCCTGAATGTGCTTGTTTGAGTACCCCCTTTTTGTGCCATGTCATGATGAACCCTAATATACTTGCCCAGTATTTGTGCCTCACTGCGCCGCAGTGAGGGTGAAGCATGCCCACTGCGCTGCAGTGGGGGTACTTCCCTGCCAAGATTTTCGTTTGTTTATTATAGTTTCCAACTTTGCATTCTTATTACTCACGATTGGTCGTTTTTCATGTGTGTGAATACAGGGAGCGGGAGCTACAGATAAGGCCGCAGGAAAAAGGAAAATGGTTGAGGGGCAATCCAGTGAGGCCGTTGATGTGCCGAGTTCAAAGAAACAAGTGGAGGTGCCACTTACATTTATTGAAGAACTGAACGAGCGACATACTTGGCTATCATTTGAGGGAATTAGGCAACCCCAAAAGAACATATACAAGAACAAGTTGTATAAGCTTTCTAAGCATGCGGTCCTTCTCGCAAGACATCTAACTCCTTTTCAAGCTCAGGTATTTGGAGTACAGGAGGACATTCGACGGTGGTTTTCTATGAGTTTGAGAGTTGGAGGTGAGTCAAGAGGGCATGACGTGAGTTATGATATTTGGCGGCGGGTATTTGCTAACCGTGAAGCCGCCTACCGTGAGTTATGCTTAGAATTCTATTCGACCTTGAAACTGAAGAAGGAGTTAGGGAAAGTCAAAGATATTTTTGAGGAGAGGGTAGTCTCGTTTTACTGTGGGGGACAGCAGAGGAAGCTGTCAATTGCTGAATTTGGTTACTACTGTGGGATGTATACGAGGGAGGAGTTGCAGAATGCAGAGTTTAGGGCTATTTTGAAGAAGGGGTATAGAACAGGAGCTGATTTGGGTGATGGAGAGTCTGTCTTGGAGTATTACACCAGGATCACAGGGGGAGAAACATGGACATACACAAGTGGTGTGTCAAAGATTAAGAATGTACGTTTGAGGTTGCTCCACCGGATGATTGTGACTTTCTTGGTACAACGTTCTACTCATTGGGAGAAGGCGTACCAGAATGATCTTTGGTTACTTAAGTTATTTTCTGAGGGAGCTCCATCCAGGTTTGCTTTGCCTTCTCTTGTACTGCTGGACCGTATGTGTAATCATTCTGATTCGAATCTGGTTTTGTGACATTTTATCACGGTCATTTATAAGAGGATGAGAGTCTTTGCTTCTTATGATTGTCAGACTTATCTTTCATTACCAGTGCATCAGAAGGATTTTACGTATAATGAGCTTTATAGGGCAAAGATTTTAAAGAAAAAGAAAGCAAATGAGCAGGAGCAGTTGTTAGATGATGAGGGTGAGGTTGAAGGACCACCTCCTGTACAGGAGGAGGATGAGGAGGCTGATGTTGAGATGGCTGATGCTCCACAGAGCCCCCGAGGAGGACTGGACATAACATTCCCATCCCTCGCTCGTTTGATTTAACACTTTTGGGGAACACTATTCAGAATATCTATGAGGCTCAGCAGAACAGTCAGCGAGAGTTTGATGCTTACCAGCGGAGGGTGGACCAGGATTTCACCTGGGTTGGATCACAGCAGGCCCACACTAACTATAGCCTTGATTATTATCAGCCTATGTGGGATGCTCAGTATCACGGCCGGGAGTTTGTTCGACCTGACCCGATTCCTCCGTTCTCTCCACCGCCTATTTATGTCCCCGATTATCGTCAGGGGGGTTAGTCCTTTTTCTCTCGTACGACTGCCCCGGGGAACATGTCACCACCACCTCATGATTTAGGAGGTTCTCCTCGAGGTCCAGTGCAGTTTGGGGTCTTTCAGGGTGGACATGTTGGCGGTGATTCTTCATCTTTTGCAGGTTTGGATGTAGGTGCTCATTCAGGATTTGATGCTGGTCAGTCAGGAGGAGATGCAGGTGGTTCGGGTGCAGCTCAGGAGGAGGCGTCCGATTGGGTGACGAGTATTTTTGGACAACCTGGGCTACCTTATGGCTACCATGGACAGCAGCAGTAGTGGAGATGATTCCCATCCGGTACCGTGGGATGGAATCATATGATGATTGGTTATTTTGGTATTCTTATGACATTACTTTATTTATCATTGTCTGGTATCCACCCTACGGGGTGATGAAACATTTGTAATTTCCTTTGTTTCTTTTATTTTCTGCATGATACTGTTTTGGTTTGCATTTAGTATGGATATTTGGGATTTGTTCTTGTGATGTGTAATTGAGCAGGTTTGATCCAAATTGATGGAAATACTTAGTGGAAACCAAGTGTGGGGGAGGACCCGTTGGATTCTCATTCTCACCTACATTCGTTGGCATTGATTTGTTAGATTGTGTGATCGTGTTAGTAGCTCACTACGATGTCACATGCATATGCTGGCAGTAAGTTCAGCGCAACATTTTTAATTGGCATTTTTTTTACATTGTTTCGCACACAGCTCTCGCACATTCAGTTTTGAACTAGTCTGTTTATCCCGTCAAGCAAATTGGACTTCCTTTTTAGGAAGAGCAATTTGTGGTACGGGGTCGACTTACTTGTTTTGAAACGGAATGTGTCCTTAATCCGGTATGTGTTCTCATTCTTTCTGTGTATTTTGCTTACCCCTATTTACCTTTGTTTTGACCGAATATTGGACATTGAGGGAATGTCCATCTTAAGTGTGGGGGGGGGGGTGGCAAATAGGTTTAAGCAACCGGATATATCTCTTTTGTTGTTTTGCCATTGAGAATTCAACCGGTCTTGTGGATGTGTCCCTCTCGTAGGCTTTTGGATTTATCCAAGAGTAAGGGTTCTATCTTGAACTTTGAACTATGATGTGCATGTTTGAGATTGGTGGTTTCGATTTGGTAGGATGATGAAGATGATATGATTTGAAACTTGTGTTGAGCTTGTCCTTGTGGTAAATTTCTTTTGTCACTTAATTCATAATAACTTAATGAGCAATTTTACTACAAAATTTTTTCCTTGGTTCAAATTTAATCGGCGAAATGTGTTCTGAACAGTTTTGGGCTAATCCTTGTGGATTGATAACATTACTTGCATACTCAAAATTCCCAAACACCTAAAAGTTGTGAGATTCATCATTCATTTATAGATGTGCTAGGTGTTTACGGTTTTGGTTTGATTGCCTTGTAAATTTGTCCCTCTCTTAGGCTCTTAGATTTATTCGGGAGTAAGGGTTCCATTTCGAACTCTGCACTAAGATGTGCAAATTTTGAGGTTAATTTATTCCATTTCCGGGTTACTTTCTTTGATATGAGTGTGCCGGTGATGTGTTGAGCTAGAACTTGGCCTTGTGATCGTTACGAGACCGCAGTGAGATCACTTTTGTGATATAAGTACATTGGATGACGAATTGGCATATTAGGTTTGACCCGTATTTTCTTTCTATTCACCCCTTGCTTATGTATATTTTATTTTTACCTTTAGTATACATACTTTTATATATGTACATACAAGATTTTCCTTTCTTTGTAAACCCTTGTTGCACTCATCTTTAGTGCAAGATACACTTAGACACACTTTTTGAACTTAGCCTTTTCCTTTGTATAAATCCACTTAAATATGTAAACTTTACCTCGCCATACCGATAGTCTAATTTTGGGGGGCCATTGATTGTCATTGGTTTGTTTGGACGGTTTGGGAGAGCCTCAGTGGGTTGTCAGTTGGAATATTCTTGGTCTTTGGGAATACGTCGATTGGTCAAGTTATTGGGGAATGTCTTGGATTGTTCAAATAAAGTGTATTGTTATAGACATTGTTCATCATTGTAAGAGGGTGCCTACTAGTAGAGTAAAAATGGTTCAAAATAAAAAAAAAAGTGAAGTGAAAAACAGAAAAAAAAAAAAAAGAAAAAAAAAAAAAAAAAGAAAAAAAAAAAAACTTGGGCTACTAGTGGGTACTTCTCATTTTTATATGTCTAAAGAATTGTTGTATCATTTGGTTCGTAAATAGAATGGAAGATTTGGTTGTTCCTAAGTTGTTTGAAGTTGATACAACACAATGATGTCGGGTTTGCTTGTTACTTTTGAGGTGTGTTCATGGGATAGCATCTTATGGGTTGGTGGCAATCAATGGTAAGGGTTTGATTAGACTATTTTGTACATAACTTATACTTTTGTTACTTCCTATCACTAACCTAAATTTCCCAAATCCCATTGTAAATACCCTTAGCCTAACTTTACAACCGACTTATATGCCATATTTTGATGATGTACTTGGTGCTCACGCCATGTCGGTGAAGCTATGATCCTTGTTCAAGCCTATGGTAAGATATGCATCACGACCGTGCAATGAGTGATTATTCATATATATTCAACCCCAATAGTAAGTTCGTTAGAGTAGGATGATTTTGATAGGCTCATTTGTTTCACTTTTGCTTAGTCGTGTTATTGAGGCTTGTGGATTGTTAAGATATTGTCAAACATTTCAGGTTTTCATTTAAGATTAAAACTGCTTCACCTAAGTCCTTGTCATTGACATACTTGGTTTGGCTTCTTTTTGGATATTCGTAATGTGTTTATGTAGCTTCGTGCCAAGGAATGCTTTTGCTTAATTTCCAGATTTGCTTGAGGACAAGCAACACTCAAGTGTGGGGGGATTTGATGTGACCAATTTATATAGATCGCCCACATCATTATTGGCCTTTTTCATATGTGTTTTGAGTCGATTTTGTATGCATTTGGCGCGTTTATGGTTTTTGTTAGTGCTTTCAGGTTCTTAGCAGGTTGTGCGTCCAATTGATCGAGTGTTCGAGAGCCGATAATAAAGAAGAACAAAGATTTCAGCAAGTTTACACTGCGCCGCAGTGGGAACAATGCAACCCCACTGCGCCGCAGTCAAAGGATGCCAAGGCCAAAGCTTTCCAGTGGTTTAACACTGCGCCGCAGTGGGAGGGACGTTGCCCCACTGCGCCGCAGTTAAAGGCCGAGTAAAAGTAATGAATTTCCAGTGGATTACCACTGCGCCGCAGTGGGAGTATTCACACCCCACTGCGCCGCAGTCACCATATGATCAGAATTCCAGGGACTCTTCACTGCGCCGCAGTGGGGGTGCACCATGCCCACTGCGCTGCAGTGATTGCACGGGGAAATCAGGGTTACAACCTCTTTGCATCAGATTTTGGGAGGTATAAAAAGAAAAAAACCCTATTTTCCCAATCTATCAAATTTTCTTTCTAGGAGCTGTTCACTGCGCCGCAGTACCATATGATCAGAATTCCAGGGACTCTTCACTGCCCCGCAGTCACCATATGATCAGAATTCCAGGGACTCTTCACTGCGCCGCAGTGGGAGTATTCACCACTGCGCCGCAGTGGGGGTGCACCATGCCCACTGCGCTGCAGTGATTGCACGGGGAAATCAGGGTTACAACCTCTTTGCATCAGATTTTGGGAGGTATAAAAAGAAAAAAACCCTATTTTCCCAATCTATCAAATTTTCTTTCTAGGAGCTGTTCTACCGCGAATTCTTCGAAGGATCATCTCAGATTTCATCATTGGATTCATTGAAGATTCAAGAACACCCATCTAGATCGTATCTAATTTTCTGTCTTGCAATTTACATTCAACAATCATTGGTACAATATGTTCTCTTTCTATTTCGTTTGTTATTTTCAATTTAGCATGAGTGGCTAGATTTCCAATCATCCACTTTGATGAAACTTGACGAATGATATGATTGCAATATTTTAATTCAAGAGTTGATTAAATTATCGTTGTGTCGTGATCTTTATCAATTAATTCCTTGTGATTTATTCTTTTGATGTTGATGGTTTATGTGTTCATCGTTAGTGGTACTAGGTGAATATGTTTATCGTTTCAATTCGATTGTCTATGGTCATTTGTCACCGGTTCATGGTATGACGGTGAATGTCAAATCTATAATAGGAATTAATCGGTAAACGTGTTTAGAAACGGTTGGTGGTACCACGCGAGCATTTTTATCCTTTCACGATTATCTTGTCAACTCTAAATAATTTGATCTTTAACGTGTGCAATCATAACTGAAGTCAAGTGGATTCGAAGTGGATGATCTTTATTTATATTGTTTGAACTTTCTTTACTTTCAAGTGACTTGTCATTTAAATTTCTTTAATTTCAAATTGTCAAAGTGAGGTAGCAATTCGGCTACGGTTCCATCCTTATTCTAAAACCACTTTAGTAAACAACTATTTCAAAACCAATCCCCGCGAACGATCTCGGACTTACTACTTACTATACTATATGCGATCAGGTCCACTGCCTGAAAGTGTGTAGTAGTCGGTTTTTAGTGGGTACTTATTTATAAATTTTACAAACTCGATTTCACGCATCAAGCATTATCATCTTGGCTGCCGGACACTGGTGCTAATAGTCATGTGGTTCCTGATCTCGCTGGCTTTGACACCTCTGAACCCTATTACGGTATGGATACACTTCATGTTGGCAATGGCAAAGGTTTACCTATATTACATATTGTTTTCACCACATTTACTTCCCCAAATAAAACTCTTTCAATTAACAATATTCTTCATGTCCCACAAATCAAAAGAAATCTTCTTTCTGTTCAACGTTTCTGTCAAGACAACAATGTATTTTTTGAATTTCACTCTTCCTTTTTTTGTGTAAAGGATGCGGTTACCCGAACTACCCTCCTCACGGGTCCAAGTAAAGACGGTCTCTATTCTTTCCGCCTTCCAGAGATTCATCCTGTTCACCATGTTGCCTTTTCTACCGTTCGTGCTTCCCTTGCTACTTGGCATCAAAGACTTGGGCACCCTCATCAGCAACTTTTACAGTCTATGATTTCCAAGTATTGTTTACCTATTACAAATAAATCTGTTTTTTCTTTTTGTAATTCATGTTCGATGGGCAAATCATCAAAAACCAGTTTATCTCTTTCCGATTATAAAAGTTCTCATGTTTTAGAACTGGTCTTTTGTGATGTTTAGCTCCCGTTCCATCTTTCTATGGTCATCGTTATTTTCTTCTTTGTGTTGATTATTACACTAGATACATGTGGCTTTTCCCATTAAAACAGAAGTCTGATGTCTTTCCCACCTTCAAACAATTCCACATTATGGCTGAACGACAATTTACCACCAAACTGAAATCTGTACAAACTGATTGGGGTGGGGAATTTCGTAACCTATCTCCGTTTTTCAAAAACCTTGGAATTATACATCGTCTTTCCTGCCCTCACACAAGTGAACAAAATGGGTTTGTTGAAAGACGCCACCGCCATGTGGTTGAAACCGGCCTCACCCTCCTTGCACAATCTGGTGTTCCAATGCGTTTTTGGAACTTTGCCTTTGAAACTGCCACCTTTTTAATTAACCGTATGCCTTCTCGTACCTCCAAACACATCTCTCCTTTTGAACACCTTCTACGACGCAAACCTGATTTATCTTTCTTGCGAGTTTTTGGGTGCCAATGCTTCCCTCACCTACGCCCATACAATCCACACAAAGTGGATTTCCGTTCCCTACCTTGTATCTTTCTCGGGTATAGTCCCTCTCATTATGGCTATCAATGCCTTGATCCTACCACTAATCGCCTATATGTTGCTCGTCATGTCCGATTTAATGAGGCCCATTTTCCCTACCTACATAAATGCCAAAACACCTCTTTCACACCATCTCCTGACCCCTACTTTTCTTCGTACCCCCCTTCTGCTCCAATCGAATCCAACTCACCAGTGCCTCAACCTGCTACACCTTCTACTCCTACACCTCCCTCCTTTCCAAATTCACCTCAACCCAACAGCCCACGACCGGTTTCACCTACAACCCAAAATAATCAATCCGACTCTCCTCTTCCTCAATCTTCCAAATTCACCTCAACCCAACAGCCCACGACCGGTTTCACCTACAACCCAAAATAATCAATCCGACTCTCCTCTTCCTCAATCTGATACACAAACAGACCCGTCACCAATAGCCCACAATGACCTTAACCCACCTATTCCACCACTTCGTTTCACCTATGCTCGACGTCAAAACGAACCGCCTCCTGCCACCTCTTCAACACATGAACACATAGCACCTAGTACGAACCAAACTCCTACAACTACCCAAAATACCCAACCTCGTACCCGACCTCCAAATCTTAGACCTAACCCCAAACAACGAACTCCATACAATGCCTCGGCCTTCCATGTTGCCACTGATCCTTCTAACACCGAACCTCCCAACTTTGTTGTTGCCAACAAAAGTCCCCATTGGCGTACCGCCATGACTGAGGAATACACAGCCTTATTGAGAAACGGTACATGGACTTTAGTGCCACCTGTTCCTAATGCTAATGTTGTTGATTGTAAATGGGTTTACCGGCTGAAACGCGATGAAAATGGGAATGTCAAGCATTACAAAGCTCGCCTGGTTGCAAAAGGGTTCAACCAACAGCCTGGCATTGATTATCATGAGACATTTAGTCCAGTTGTCAAATCCACCACTGTTCGAGTAGTTCTTTCACTTGCTGTCACTCGTCATTGGCCTCTTCGCCAACTTGATGTTCAAAATGCCTTTTTGCACGGTGATCTAAAGGAGACCATATACTTGAGACAACCTCAAGGGTTTATTGATCCGAATAGGCCAAATCATTTGTGTTTGCTCCACAAGTCCTTGTACGGACTCAAGCAAGCTCCTCGGGCTTGGTTTCATCGCCTTTCTAGAGCTTTGCTGGATCTCGGTTTTCATGGGTCCAAAACAGATCCATCTTTGTTTATCTACTCTAAACATGGGAATCTTTTATACATGCTTGTTTATGTCGATGACATCATCATCACAGGTAACAATACCAGCCTTGTTGATAACATTATCAAACAACTCAGCCTCACTTTTGCCATCCAAGACATGGGTCGTTTATCTTATTTTTTGGGCATTGAGGTGGTTCCTAGGGGCAAAGATCTACTTCTTTCTCAACGGAAGTACATAACAGAGATCATTCACAAGGCTGGGCTCTCTCATTCAAAGCCCGTTGATTCTCCTATGACCACAAACACCAATTTGGCACTTGATGATAGTGCTTCGTATGACAATCCGGTTAAGTTTCGCCAAACTGTTGGTGCTCTTCAATATGTAACTCTCTCAAGGCCAGATATTACCTTTGCAGTTAACAAAGTTTGTCAGTTCATGCACTCCCCCACTGTTGATCATTGGTCTACTGTCAAACGAATTCTTTGATACCTCCAGGGTACCTCCCATCTTGGCTTGCTGATACAACACAAGTCAGCCCCGGTTCTTCATGCCTACACAGATGCCTATAGTCATTCTATGGATGATCTTACAACATTTTCAGATGCCGATTGGGCTGGATCTCTAGATAACCGTCGCTCCACGGGGGGATTTGCCATTTATCTTGGATCTAATCTCATTTCATGGTGTGCTCGTAAGCAACGTACTGTCTAATAGGTTACATTATAGACCCCTTAATAGTCTAAGGCTTCTCAAAGAAGCTATCTCTCACACACAATATTTGAATATATATAAAAGGCCCACCAAATATATTTATACCGTATATTTATACTAAAAACACATAGATGACATAATCAATTATGTGTATTTTCTGATGTGTACAGGCTTAGAAGCTGACACATCAGCTTTTGTGAGATATCTCCTAACCTCGTTTACTAGGAAAGGGAGATATTAGCATCATACCATTATTTATGGTCATCACCAGTTATGAAATAAGTTCATAAGCTGAAATTTTTGAATCTAGTCGCAGAGAATGAAGTTTTTGAATCTTATTGTGGGTTCATTTTGGCCGGAAAAAATATAGGCTTGCCAGTTTCAAAGTTTCCTGGAAATAATAATGGAGGTTTTCAATTGAAAACCCGTTCTTGCACGGTTCCGATTCTACCGGTCAGTCCGGTTTAAAACCACCAGATAAAAGTCCGGTTTTGAGATGGCTTTCAGCATTATGTTCACAGTAATTAATGATAGAAAATGAAGATTTTTATACATTGATTATACAGAAGAAGAAACACCACACGCATAGTGGTTTGACTTTCTCATGACATGAAAAACTGGGAGGTTTGACTTTAAGTCTAACCCAATATAATTAGAACACAAAAAACCAAGAAATCCTGGCTAAGAACTCTTGACTTTTCCATCTTGGTTAATCTGGTTTAAGTTCCTCCATAGATACTTTCCACTAGCCATGTCAACAAATCCCCAAAATCCATTTTGAGCCATCTGAAACAAATACCATAAAACAATACTTTAAATTAAACTACATAGAAATTTAAAAAATTTACCAAGAGAGAATATGAAAATATGCTAAAAGTAGCATGGACCATTCATTAATTACCTTGATGATGCTAGATTGTGATTGTTGTTTGTCAACAACCGATGAATCGTCTTCGAAACCGTTGTCTTCGGTTTCCGAAGTGGTCCGAACCGATTTCCAGGCCATGTAACCAGCTAAAATAGCTGAGAAAAAGACCAACAGGAATCTCATTGGACACATATTGTTATTTTAGATTTTTTTTTGTAAAAAAAGGTGATTTATTTCTTTCTTTATGTTTGATGTTTAGGGGAGGAAGATAACAGGTGGGGAAAAAGGAAAATAAGGTTTTGTGTAATTTTTTTCTTTTTGGTGCAAAATATATTGTTCAGACAAACGCGTGTGTCCCACTTGTATATGTGGTGGTTCCGGTTTTACAAAGTCAATGGTGGCTATACCTGCTATCTTTGATAAAGGTGTACTATTCTCATTTTCTTTTTCTTTTAATATAAGTTTTCAAATATAAATGGGTGATGCCTTTAAATATATTTTTAACAGGACTCAAGTCGTAATCTTTTGGTACCAAGCAAACTTTAATTCCAAACCATTGTTTCTCTTAATTTCGGCAATATTTTTTTGACAAGTAAATTTTACCTCAGACACGTATGATGTGTGCTAATCGCACAACGAAAGGGTCCCGCACTAAGCGGATCTTAAATAACCTTTCTCACCATACCACCTCCTTAATTGGAAAATACCGTCGAGGAGAACCTACCAAGGTTCGAACTCGAGACCTTGGAGTAAACTCCCCCGGGGCCCCGCATAGCAGGTTTAGTGAAACACCCCTGGCCACTGGGGTTTAACCCAGTGGTTAATTTCGGCAATATTTAACATTCGATTCTATGTCAAATTAAAAATAAAATAAAAGAGTTTCTATTTTTAATGAATAAACTAATTTTGTGTACATAGGCCTTCGTTTCAAAAATTTAGTACATTTTTACACAAGCAAATAGACATAGAATGTAATATTTTCAAAAGTTTGTAACATGGCTTGTTTTTTAATTGAATATAGTGGATTCATAATTTATTCTTTAACTTCTTTCATATACAATAACATATTTTAAGGTAGAGAAATTTGAAGTATTTATGTTAAAACTTAAAAGAGACCCATTTATCTAGAAAGTTTATATACAGTAAATTTTTGTTTAAAGAAGTTCAACCAAGAGTGCGTCTCATGACCATCTCAAACAAATATTTATATATGTTTGACTGCTGCTGTCTTATTCTTTAACACGCACGTTGTGCCAATACGGGCTTGGAATGTTCGATTAACAATTACTCAATTATATGAATTATACGTTGATGCCTAGCTTGATGGTTGAAGATGTATATATTGACGAGTTCCAAACTGTATCACCATGTCAAATTAATTTTAGGTGAAAACCAGGTCACGATGGTTGAATTTTAAGATTTTTTTAATATTCGTTGTGACAAAAAGTCAATAATGTATATGATTGTACACCAAACCGAGATTAGGTTTAGAAAAAGGGATGATGGATGTTTTTGGTTATTTGTTGGCGATTCCCCGAAGGTAGAGTTTGTGTCTCTTTACGCCAATCGAATATGATTGATATAGGGCCAATTGAGATTGTGCCAATGATTATGGGTTTGATCTTGTTCGATTGTGTGTTGCGATTTGGGGGGTAGTCTGACTATGCCAAATTGATGAGTGTTGTATGCGTGTATATCTTTTCAGAGGAGCCCCCCTTTATATGTCTTCCGCCTCCCTCTTTATAAGAGAGGCTTGGCTTGAAGAGAAAGCCAAGATCTAGGGTTTCCATCATAAAAGGCCAGGGGTCTCATGTCCATAATTATCGGCCCAGTTAGATAAAACAAATCCCGACTTTATAGGGGAACAACTTTTATCATTTCCATCTTCTGCGCAATCCTTCGCTACAGACAGTCTTCGTATTGTGCTGTGTTACTGTTCCCTCTTCGTACCGTAGGAGGGATATGTCATCAAGCCCCCTAGTCCAAGGGGATGTTTGTTGCCAAACAAGCATTGTCTTGGGCTATTCTTGTGACTTTATTAATTCTTGAGGATGTGTTGTGATAAATGGAAATCAAGAAGTCTTTTTTGTCAGTACGCGCATCCCAAAACGTTTTTATCAACGGTTAGGGTTGTATCCTTCCACTGAATATATAAACTTCTCGCCATCTCTAATTAATTTCATCATTATATTTCTGCAACTTTCTCATCTACTTATTGTAAGTCATCTTTTTCTTTCTTTCTTTTTCTGCTTTATTGACCGCCGTCATTTACTATTCCCGTTGCGTTTGTCTCAGATCCTCTGTTGCTCTTTATCAAAGAAATGTCGTCAAAAAGAAATATTGCTGATATTGGTTCCTCTACCGCCCCCCTGGATAATTTGGCCATAAAGAAGGGAAAAGGTCTTGCTGATCTGCCCCTTGTTTCTTTTCCCGGTAACATCGCTCGTAAATTTATGGAGGAAGAGTTGCTTTCAGAGGACATGAACGAGCGGAAGAACCTCTTGATCAAGGGTTTATGTCGAGAATACGACTATTCTCAGGACATGTTGAAGGAATCCAACCTTGTGGTTGGGGATCTACTGGATAGGATTGCTGCTCTGGAAAAGCGGTTGACGGAGCAGGATGTGGAGGTGAAGGCTCTTCGCACAGGCTTGGAAAGGCGTCATGACGAGCTTTTGCAGAAGGTACTCGAGAATGTGGAACTCCGGGAGGAGGTAAAGGTTTTTGTGAAGAAGGTAATACCTCACTTGTGAGAGACTCTTGCTTCAGGTCCACAGGTGGTCGGTTTGATTGATGCCATTGTAAATTCTTCCAAGAAGAAGGGTAAACTGTCTGCTACCCATTCCGAGCATTCTCCTGAGTATATGGAGGCAAAGGAAGTGTTTGACCAAGCTATCTTGAAACTGGCAAGTTATCACAGTAATTATATTCATGATATTACGCATCTTCGCAACTCCGGGGCCTACGACTTTTTAGTCGTAAAGCCTCGTTTTGATTAGTTTTTATTTTTATGGAACTTCATGTATCAGACTTTATCGTCCATGTTTTATTCCATATTTGTTGTTCATATTTTGCATATATTGGGTTATCTGTTCAGGCGTCCCTGTCAGTTTATTCCCTTTTTGAGGTTGCGACCCTCTATGTTAAGACAATGAGTCTTTTGATTAATGCATTGTCCCTCATGGGGCTTATTGCTTACTTTTAAATATTCGAGGCATATGGCCTTATACGTTTAAGACTATTCAGTCTTATATTGAATTTATTGAAGACTATTGGTCTTTTTAAAGACTATTGGTCTTTTGTAATGTGATATCCCACGTAAGGGCTTTTTATTTTATTAAATACTTCAAAAGCATCTTAGCTCATACATATTACTAGAAAGGAGAGAAAACTTAACAATAGAATTTTCGCAAGTTCGAACTGTTCCAAGTCCTGTCGACCGGAGCCCCTTCGGGTGTTTCTAGCTTGTATGCTCCATTCCCGAAGGATGCCTGTACTCGGTATGGGCCTTCCCATGTCGGACCCAACTTCCCTGTGTACTCTTTCTCACTTGCGCTATTTAACCGTAACACATAGTCTCCGGTTTTGAAAGTTGTGGGATTTACTCTTTTATTGTAGTATCCCTCAATTTTCTTTTTAAAGGCGGCTTCTCTGATGGCTGCTATCTCTCTTCGTTCTTCCAGTAAGTCCAAGTCTATTCTTAATTCCTCTGAATTTCCTTCTGTATTTAGCACTCTATAGGTGGAGACTTGGAACTCGGCTGGTGCTACGGCCTCTGTTCCGAATGCTAAGCTGAACGGAGTTTCTCCATTACTTCGCTTTGGTGTTGTCCTGTTAGCCCAAAGGACCAATGGTAACTCATCTATCCACCCTTTGTGGCTTCGCCCCAGCCGTTTTTCTATCCCCTTGATTATTTCTCTGTTGGTTACCTCCACCGGTCCGTTTCCTTGAGGGTGGTAGACGGATGTGAATGATTGCTTGATTTGCAATTGTTTACAAAATTCGGGGAAGACTCCTTTTGCGAATTGTGGTCCATTATCGGATACTATCGTGTGTGGTATCCCAAATCTGCATATGATGTGTTCCCATACGAATTTCTTTATTTGATCTCCGTTCGTCGCAGCAAGCGGCTTTGCTTCAACCCACTTAGTGAAATAATCAATGGCTACCACCAAGAATTTTTTCTTGTTTTGAGCCTCGGGAAGTGGCCCTACAAGATCGATTCCCCACTGTATGAAAGGCCATGCTGAAATAACCGAAGTCATATCATTATTTGGTTGTCTTGGGACGTTAGCACGTAGCTGACATGCTTCACAATTCTTTAGCAGTGCTGCGGAGTCCTGATGCATGGTTGGCCAGAAATACCCTAGCCTCATTGCCTTCGTAGCGACAGACCTTTCTCCCGAATGAGCTCTGCAGATTCCTTCGTGTATCTCCCGGATAATCATTTCTGCTTGCTTGGGCCCTGCGCAACGGAGCCACGGCGTGACGAACCCTTTTTTGTATAATTTTTTGTCGAGGATTTTATATTGCGGAGCCTTAACCCTTATCTTCCGGGCTTCGTCTTTATCTGCTGAGAGTATCCCACTTATTAGGAATTCATAAATGGGAGTCATCCAGTTTTTTCCTTCCTCCTTAATAATGTCCGATATTTGTTTTTCTTCGATTGACCTTTCTTTTAAGACTTCCACTAGTACCTGTTTCCCCAGGTGTCCGAACGTGAGGGAAGCTAATTTGCTCAGGGCATCCGCTTTTTTGTTTTGGCTTCTTCGAATGTGTTCTATTTCGAAGTGGCTGAAACATTCTATCAATTCCTGTACCTTCCGCAGGTAGGACTTCGTTGTGTCTTGTTTTGCCTCATATTCCCCTTTTACTTGGCATGCTACCAATTGGGAATCAACATATACTTGGATATTTTGGATCTTCATATCTCTTGCGATCCGCAGCCCTGCTAGTAGTGCTTCATATTCGGCCTCATTATTTGTTACTTCAAATTCGAACCTTAATGCATAGGTGAATTCTTTGTTTTCTGGGCTAATTAGCATGAGGCCGGCCCCACAACCGTCGGAGCTGGCGGCTCCGTCTGTATACAATTTCCAGGTGTTGCTTTCAACATTCCCTATTACTTCTAGTGACATAGAATGTGTCATTGAATTCTTTTCTTCGTGGACTTCACTAATGAAATTGGCCAACACCTGTCCTTTAATTGTGTGTCTGGCTCTGAACTCTATGTCGTGCTCCCCTAGTTCGATGGCCCATTTAGCCACCCTTCCTGACTTTTCTGGCTTCAAAGTATTTGTCTTATTGGTTTATCAGATAGCACGACAATGGGGTGTGCTTGGAAATACCTTCGTAACCTTCGTGCTGCGTGAACCAATGCTAGGGTGAGTTTTTATAGTTCTGGATAGTTGACTTCTGCGCCCTGCAAAACTCTGCTTACGAAGTAGATTGGTATTTGCTTCCTGTCCCTTTCGGCCACCAACACTGCGCTGACGCATTCGGGCGAAGCTGCCAGATATACGAAAAGTGTTTCTTTTGGTTTTGGGGCTGTTAGTGTTGGTAGGTCTGCGATGCATTCCTTCATTTGCTCCAGAGCTTTATTCGCTTCATCCGTCCATGCAAAATTCTTATTCTTGGTGCAGCCTTTCAATATTTTGAAGAAAGGGAGTTGTTTGTCAGCTCCTCGCGAAAGAAAACGGCTAAGCGCGGCAAGTTTTCCATTCAAGCTTTGGGCTTCTTTGATCGTCTTTGGTGCTGAGATTTGTTTCAACTTGTTCACTTTAGAGGGATTCGCATGTATACCTTTATTGCCGATATAATATCCCAAGAATTTTCCTTCTTCTACACCAAAGGAGCACTTTTTAGGATTGAGCTTCATATTTATCCTTCGGAGATTTCCGAAGGTTTCGCGGATGTCTTCTATGAGGCCTTCTTCATCTCTGCTTTTGATGACCATGTCATCGATGTAACAACTCGCAAAAATCTGAGTAAATATAAAAATCATAAGGTATTATGTCTAAAGCCTTAATAAGATCAAATTTAAAGTTTGACAAAATAACGTCAACTATTTGGATTAAATCACGGGTTAAACATTTAGTAAACAATGATTATTAATTAAATAAATCATCCACTACCGTTTCCTTTTGAATTAGTTGAGCCACTTTTGTTTTTGTCGGTCACATGCAAAAGAATATAGATATCAATATATGGTTTCTGTTTGCTTCCTGCCGACCCCTCCCACGTTGTTCCTTCTGTAAAGTTCTTTCCCCTCTCTTATTATATACATATATATAGATATAGCTATTATATGATAGATGATATATATGTATCATCTTCCACGACCACTTCTCCCTTCTCTTATATATTTCTCGGATTCAAACAACACAAACCGACCTACAATACCATCGATCACCACCACCTTTGAACTCCAAGAATCATTTTATTCTACCTCATGTACGGCCTGCAAACCTCCACCACAAGCAACTGCTACTACTGCTGCCTGCAAGAACCACGGCTGCTGCTAGTTTCATTGCCAAGTAAACCCACCATGGCTATTTCCTTTCCCACTCGGCACACACATACATACATAAACGTATAGATATAGAAGTGATGAGCATCGAGTTCATCACCACCTTTCTCAATCACGACCATCACCAGGAATTACCATGGCCGTTGTTTACTACTGCTGCTCGTATGTGTTGCTGCTGTTGCTCAATCACCACCATCATAACAACTGCTACTGGTCATTATTGCTGCTGCTCGCTACAACTACTGCTTGTTACCACCACACTGCTCGAACCACCTTCGACCTGCTGCTGCTGCTCGAAGGTTACCACTGTTTCTGTTCGGTCATCATCACCATAACCACCGAACTATTTACAACCTACTGCTGCTTATTTGCTGTCTACTACTCACTGCTGTAATGAAGCTGCTTGCTGTTACTCGGTTTGTTGCTTCCACCGAACCACCATTTTCACTGTTCATCATCTTCACCACCGAAGCAATTCACCATACTGCAACGGCAGCTGCTACTACCCGTTCTTTTTAGTACATCACCACCATTAGAAGCTGCTGCTGTCGGTTTTGTTGCCAAGAACTCATCACCGAGGAAACCACCATTGCCACTATTCATCGTCATCTTCGACATGATATTAAGATACAAGACCATTGCCGACCTTCTTACCACCACCAAACTTCTCCTCAACGTCCAGGAAAGGTGAAGAATCGTAAGTAAGACTCTATACAAAACCATAACTCGGTTTCTCTCTCTCAACGTTTTTCCTTCTCCTTTTATTTGTTCACAGCTTCGTGAACCACTTCCACACCACTACTTGACGTTCAAACATCAAAGAGGTGTTCAAGGTTCGTAACAAGTCATTCCAGACTTGTCCATGCTTGTTTGTTCGAGCTTAATATGTCCTAAACGTTTCTTGGTTCATTTCTAGATAACCACCGTGGAACCACCACCTTTTTGTTATCATCAATCTCCAAGAATCATCGTTTAACAGGTTATCTAACTCCTTATAAGTTTCCATAATGAATATGAAACAAGAGATATGAAATTATAATCTGATCGTTAACTTCGTTAGATTTTCTGACAGTTTCAGTCCTAAACCGTTAACTTTCTTACAGACTTAGTCCTTCGTCCGTCAATTTCTGATTAAACTAATGACTCTTTTGAAATAACTACAAAATGGGTTATTTTTAATATTAAACTGTATATATTGCAGAAACTGTTATTTTCCAAGACATCAGAGAATGAAACTGAAAGTCATATAAACACTAAAAATATGATGACCAAAATTGAATGATAAAGATAAAACAACTAAAACATTGGTATAAATTATTTATTAAATGAATTATATTTTATGTTCTAGATTAACTTGTCATGAGGATTATCTGCTGTTCTGATTTGCCACTACAACTAAGGTGAGTTTCGTAAACCCTCCCTACTCAATTGAGATTCGGGCTGAAAAGTGTACATGTTTGTTTATTTTTTATTTATGCACCTAACATTTTTATTTATGCACCTAACATTTTATTTATGTACCTAACATTTATTTATGTACCTAACCCTTTTATCCTTATAATATCTAACATTTATATATATATATATCCTAATATTTATCTTATTATTTGTTTCATTTTTTCTTTTAATAGTAAAATGTCAAACATTGCAAAGCTTGAATTCTTAGCTTCAAAAATTCTGGAGAAAACTATATGCCTTGGACAGCAAATGTAAAAAGACACCTAAAGTCAATAGGTGTATTAGATACAATTACAGAAAATAACACATGTGAAGAGCAAGACAAAGCAACAGCTGCTGTCTTTATCCATAAACACATCGATGAGATACTACAGATGGAATATTTTAATTATGATGATCCAAGTGTTTTATGGGAAAATTTAAAAAGCAGATTTGGCCATCAAAGGGATTCACTACTCCCTATGGCCAAAGCTGAATGGGACAGTCTCAGATTCCAAGATTTCAAAAGTGTAAATGATTACACATCTGCTCTGTTAAAATTATGTTCAAGGTTTGAATTTTGTGAGCAACCTAAGATCGAGGAGGAAAAGTTAGAAAAAACTTATTCTACTTTCCATGTATCACACATACATTTACAACAAAATTATAGGTTGCAAAAGTTTAAAACATATTCTGAGTTGAATATGATTCTCATTATTCAAGAGAAAAATAACGAGCTATTAATGAAAAACCATCAAGCTCGTCCCACAGGATCATTGACAATACCAGAAGCAAATATTGCTTATAATAATGATCATAATGGACGAAAATGGGAACAAGGCCGTGGACGAGGCCGTGGACGTGGTCGAAACAATTTTGACCGAACTCATTTTAGTGGTCGCAACCACTCATTTAAATGGAACAATAATCGTGGTCGCGGTCGTGGTCGTAGCCAAAGAACTAATAATTACCACGCTCCACAGAATAACAATTTTAACCAGCAAAATAAGAATGGAAATGAAGCTGGTGCATCCACAAATAATAAAAGTTCTTGTTTTAGATGTGGAAGTGCAAGTCACTGGGCAAAGACTTGTCGTACACCTTCACATCTATGTCAGCTATATCAAGCATCTCTGAAAGGAAAGGAAAAAGAAGTAAATCATATCGACAATATTAACAATGTCGATACTGGTTTGAACCATATCGAAAATTTTGACAACATCAATACTGAGCTCAACAACTCAGATTTTTTCAATGAACTGGAACCATGAAAGAAATATTATTAAAACCTAGTAATATGTGTGTAGTTTTATTTACGAATAAAACTATGTTTAATTATTTTTCTTATGCAATGTAAAATAAAAATATGTTTAATTATTTTTCTTATGCAATGTAAAATAAAACTATGTATAATTATTTTTCTTATGCAATGTAAAATAAAACTATGTATAATTATTTTTCTTATGCAATGTAAAATAAAACTATGTATAATTATTTTTCTTATGCAATGTAAAATAAAACTATGTATAATTATTTTTCTTATGCAATGTAAAATAAAAATATGTTTAATTATTTTTCTTATGCAATGTAAAAGCTATTTGTTTTGTAAATTTATAATGTTTTTAATACACTTCTTATTTTTCTTTACATATGAAGATTAAAAATGGATATCATTGGAACAGAAGATCAAACAAACAATGCAGATATATGTGGCTCTATTTTCCCCAAAACAACAAGAAATTTGTTGAGTTTCAAGAATATCTATCACAATGGATATGATACTCAGTCAAGGACTGTTGGTAATAAAAAATATTTATATATTGTGAAGAAAAATGATATATTGGAAAAATTGTCAATGCTTAGTTCTGGTTTGCATTATACATATATAAATGTGCCTCAAGCACATATGGCAATCAAAAGAAAATATTGTGATCCTGGTATGTTAAATATATGGCATGACCGACTAGGCCATCCAGGATCCACAATGATGAAACGAATCATTGAAAATACGCATGGACACCCATTAAAAGGTGAAAGGATTCCCCAGGGAAATAAAATGCCTATGTGCACATCTTGTTCTCTTGGAAAATTAATTACAAGACCATCAACATTAAAAGTTGAAAAGGAATCACCTATGTTTCTTGAAAGAATTCAAGGTGATATATGTGGACCAATTCATCCACCAAGTGGACCATTTAGATACTTTATGGTCCTAATAGACGCATCCAGCAGATGGTCTCATGTATCTTTACTATCGACTCGTAATGTAGCTTTCGCAAAATTCCTGGCACAAATTATTAAATTGCGAGCACATTTTCCTGATTATACAATTAAAAAGGTAAGACTTGATAATGCGGGTGAATTCACATCACATGCTTTTAATGATTATTGCATGTCTGTTGGAATTGTTGTTGAGCACCCAGTTGCTCATGTACATACACAAAATGGTTTAGCTGAAATCACTAATTAAAAATCTCCAGCTAATAGCTAGACCATTAATAATGAGAACAAAACTCCCTGTATCTATTTGGGGTCATGCAATTTTACATGCTGGATCATTAATTCGTATGAGACCAAGTGCAGATCACAAGTACTCCCCCATACAACTTGTCTCTGGCCAAGAGCCAAATATTTCTCATCTTAAAATATTTGGATGTGCAGTATATGTCCCTATTGCACCACCACAGCGCACAAAAATGGGACCTCAAAGGAGGTTGGGAATATATGTTGGATATGAAACAGCTTCCATCATAAGATATCTTGAACCTTTAACAGGTGATGTCTTTACAGCACGTTTTGCTGATTATCATTTTGATGAGACAATTTTCCCTACATTAGGGGGAGAAAATAAAAATAAAGAAAAGAATGTCTCATGGTATGAACCTTCTTTGTTATATCTTGATCCCAGAACAAAACAATGTGAAACAGATGTTCAAAAGATAATACATCTACAAGAAATTGCAAATCAGTTACTTGATGCATTTACTGATACACAAAGAGTAACTAAATCTCATATACCTGCTGTTAATGCTCCGGCTCGAATTGAAATTCCAAGTAAGCAAATAAATGAAAATATGTCTCATGAATCCCAGAAACGTTTGAAACGTGGGAGACCAATCGGTTCAAAGGATAAACATCCTCGAAAAAGAAAAGGTCCTGAAAAGGAAATTGACCATAAAGAAAACAATTCAAATATGGAAATCTTCCCTCAGGAAGAAGTAAATGATTCCAACAAAGAATTGTCGATCAATTATGGTCATACACATATATTATGGAACCGAGTTGAAATGGAAAATAATGATATATTTTCTTATTCTGTAGCCAGTGAGATTATGAATAAAGACGATGATCCTGAGCCAAAATGTGTAAATGATTGTCGAAATCGACAAGACTGGGATAAATGGAAAGATGCTATGCAAGTTGAATTAAATTCACTTAACAAAAGAAAGGTTTTTGGACCCATTATTCTTACACCTAAGGCAATAAAACCTATAGGGTATAGATGGGTTTTCGTAAGAAAACGAAATGAGAAAAATGAAATTACAAGATATAAAGCTAGACTTGTAGCTCAAGGTTTTTCTCAAAGGCCGGGAATTGATTATGAGGAAACATATTCCCCTGTTATGGATGCAATCACTTTCAGATATCTAATCAGCTTAGCAGTTTCTAAAAATTTAGAAATGCGTCTTATGGATGTAGTTACTGCTTATTTATACGGATCACTTGATAATGATATCTATATGAAAATCCCAGCAGGACTTAAAATCCCAGAGGCATTAAATTCAAAGCCTAAAGAGATGTATTCAATCAAATTACAAGATCTTTATATGGATTGAAACAATCTGGGAGGATGTGGTATAATCGTTTGAGTGATTATTTGATAAGTAAAGGTTATAAAAATAATAGTATTTGTCCGTGTGTATTTATTAAAAGGACAACATCGGGATATGTGATAATAGTTGTATATGTTGATGATCTAAATATACTTGGGACACATGAAGAAATTCATGAAGCGATTATTCTTTTAAAGAAAGAATTTGAAATGAAAGACCTTGGGAAAAACAAATATTGTCTCGGTATACAAATTGAGTATATGAACAATGGTATACTTATACATCAATCATATTATACAGAAAGGCTCTTGAAACGTTTTAATATGGATAATGTCCATTCTTTAAGCTCACCAATGGTTGGTAGATCGCTCAATGTTGAAAAAGATCCATTTCGTCCTTGTGATGATAATGAAGAGATCCTTGGTCCACAGATACCATACCTCAGTGCAATCGGAGCTCTTATGTATCTTACTAATTGTACAAGACCTGACATTTCTTTTGCAGTTAATTTGTTAGCAAGATTTAGTACAGCCCCTACTAAAAGGCATTGGAATGGCATTAAACATATATTACGATACCTAAAAGGAACTGTTGATTTAGGTTTATTTTATTCAAATAACTCAAAAGAAGGGTTAGTTGGTTATACAGATGCAGGTTATTTATCTGATCCCCATCAAGCAAAATCTCAAACTAGATACATATTCAAGAACGGAGGAACTGTGATTTCATGGCGTTCTCAGAAACAAACACTTGTCGCAACATCTTCAAATCACGCTGAAGTCATTGCACTACATGAAGCTTCAAGGGAATGTGTGTGGCTAAGATCAATGACACGACACATTCTAACATCTTGTGGGTTAGAGAAAGAAGTAAATCCAACTCCAATCTATGAAGACAATGCAGCTTGTATCTCACAGATGAAGGAAGGATATATCAAAAGTGACAGAACAAAACACATTCCACCAAGATTCTTCTCATATACTCAAGAACTCATTAAAAACAATCAGGTTGAAATGAGACATATCCAATCCAGCAACAATTCAGCAGATCTTTTCACGAAAGCGCTACCTACAGCAATCTTTAGGAAGCATGTTTATGATATCGGGATGCGACATGTGTACAAATGACATCTTGAGGGGGAGCTACAAACTGCACTCTTTTTCCCTTAGCTATGGTTTTTATCCCACTGGGTTTTTCCTAGCAAGGTTTTTAACGAGGCAGTAGTTCAAAGCGAAACTTCAAAGTTGAAAAGTATCATTCAACTGAGGGGGAGTGTCATGATGCAGACATATATATACCTAACTTTGTTTTATATATGTTTGTCTCTACTCATCATATCTATATATATAGATATACTCATCGAATGCAAGATTAAGAGAAAATATACATAGATCCCAACAACCTTTCCTCTTCTCTTCTCAACCACACTTTTTCTATTTTAATCATCATTATATATATATTATATATATAAGACCGATTCACATTCATGTATCAACTTAACATATATCTTATATGATCTTTATTGGTTAAGGATTTATAACAATTTCGTCATTTTCTAATTTTTAATTTTAAAATGATGCTCTGTAGAAGTATTTTGTTTTTATTCATGCTCTTCTTTTATTATAATGGTTCATGACATGCAACCATCAGAGTGCCAAAATTGTTATCAGATCAATTTACAGGATCCTGATTTTGAATATTGTTGACTTGAAACTAAGCTTCAATTCTTTGGTTTTCTTAGGTGTTTTTAATTTGAAAAAAAAAAAAAAAAACCATGAATGCCTTAGCAGCAACCAACAGGAACTTCACGCGAGCAGCTCGGTTGTTGGGAATAGATTCCAAACTTGAGAAGAGTTTGCTCATTCCTTTTAGAGAAATCAAGGTAATTGTTTGTCATTCGATATATATATACAAAATTATTATGTTTTTGTATAAAAGTACTTGTGACCCGAAATTAAAAGTTATGACCAACGTTAGAAATATTTTTTCTAATTTTGGTATCTTGTCCACTGGTTGAATTTTGGCACATGCAGGTTGAATGTACAATACCAAAAGATGACGGCACATTGGCTTCTTTCATCGGCTTTCGGATTCAACATGACAATTCAAGAGGACCGATGAAAGGAGGAATCCGATATCACCCAGAGGTTCTCTTTGAATTGTTCTTCTTTTTCTAAAAAAAAATAAAAAATAAAAAAAAATTTGTTTTTTGTATTTGTTACATCCAGATATATTCTTCATATTCTATGATCTTATGAAATATCCATACATGCAGAATCTAATATATCACTAAGAGGTTGTTTTTGGTAAAGATTAAGTTACTATATTGAAAGTTATTCTATAAGCTTAAAACCATTCATCCAAATTAGGATTCTTCTTTTCTAAATAATAAAACAGTCAACTTATATTGTGTTCAAGAAATTGTACCCTTTATAATTTCTTTGCTCTTTTTAATTAGATATATACATATATGCATGCAGGTTGAACCTGATGAAGTGAATGCTTTAGCTCAATTGATGACTTGGAAAACTGCAGTTGCAAACATACCTTATGGTGGTGCTAAAGGAGGGATAGGATGTGATCCAAGTGAAATGACTATATCCGAGTTAGAACGACTCACTCGAGTTTTCACTCAAAAGATTCACGATTTGATTGGAATCCATGCCGATGTGCCAGCTCCCGATATGGGAACCAATCCCCAGGTTTCAACAAACAACTATATAAGTTTTATTCATTTCTAACTTTTTCTTTTTCCTTTTCTGTAATTACGAGTACGTATACCTCAATTATCATCTACTAATGTTTTGGAATAGACAATGGCATGGATACTTGATGAATACTCTAAGTTTCATGGCTACTCGCCAGCTGTGGTTACCGGGAAACCTACTGTAAGTATGCATGCAAACACCAAATGTCATAATTCTACTAAGCTTACTAACTTTGAAATACTAATTGCATTCTCACGAATCTTGATTGTTGGAAAAATCAGGATCTTGGTGGATCACTAGGCAGAGATGCTGCAACGGGCCGTGGAGTACTTTTTGCAACAGAGGCACTTCTCAATGACTTTGGAAAAACCATCGCTGGACAGCGAGTTGTCATACAAGTATGTATATGCACTTTTGTAAATTTAAAAGCTTTTGCTTTATCTTTAAAGAAAATATTTGTTATTGTAGTACATATAGTGATGGTCATATTTTTGGACAGGGTTTCGGAAATGTTGGAACTTGGGCTGCAAAACTCATACACGAAAATGGTGGAAAGGTTATAGCAGTGAGCGATGTAAGTGGAGCAATAAAAGACAGCAATGGACTCGATATCCCGCGCTTGATCACATATGTTGAAGAACATAAGGGAGTTAAAGGTTTTGAAGGGGCAGACTCGATTGATCCCATTTCTGTTCTAGTTGAAGAATGTGATATTCTCATCCCAGCAGCACTAGGCGGTGTAATCAACAGGTTTTTCTCAAACTTTAACTTGATATTATGCTTAATTTGCTGTTTAAATGAGTACTTGAAGATCTAGTTTCTGTTGTCTTTTTTATACATGCATATGCTTGAATTGATCATTCACCTTTAGTACTGGAACATTTTGATGTGAATCATTTTTGTTTTCTATTAAGAGACGAACTTTGTTGTCTATATAAAAAGTTTCCGCTCATTTATAAAACAACTTGATGTAAATCAACATGATCTAAGTTCAGGATGGACGTTTATCATGCGTGGATACCCCAGTCCAAATTTGTCGTTTTTATTTAATGTAGCGTAGAGGTGGCAAAATAGGCAACTCGATGAGTTGGCTAACGGTCAAATTAGGTTATCGGGCCATGAGGTCAAGACAGGTCGGGTGAGGTTTACCGCTTGACCTAGCTAATAATAGTATCAAATCTTGATACAAAATTTATACTCATAATAAATACAAATACAATTGACCTCTATATCAATGAAGTACTAGTAGTACTTTAGCGATGACATTGTCGTCACAAAAGGTCACAAAGCCAACTATTTTTTGTCGTTGGCGACCCTAAGAGCAATGACAATATATCGTTTCAAAATGTCCCCGTCTTAAAATCTTGTTTTTTCTGGTAGTGAACGTTGAATCATTGGCAAGTTTAAATTATACTCTTTTAATCTCATCTTTTCAAGTAAATGAGTTCATCGTCGTCCACCTAGCTAGCTGTGGAATCGCAAACAAAATATCCGTCGTAAATGAGATGATTGTTGCTTTCGAAAGATCTCTCTTACAACTGTAACTATAACAATAACTGTTGGTCATACACATTGTGTTATGGTAAGTTAACTCATTTGTTACTTTATAAAGTAATATGCATATAGTTATATATATGGTCACATAATAGGCACGCACAATCATCATTTGTATTCATGACATGTATATATATGTTGGTGTAAACGCTTGCTATATTATGACAATACAAATTTAGGGAAAATGCAAATGACATCCAAGCCAAGTTTATAGTTGAGGCAGCTAACCATCCAACTGATCCAGAAGCTGATGAGGTCAGTCCCATTTTTCATCAAATTCTTAGCTAATTCCTTAAATGATTACCAAAATCCGTCGTCGCTATTTTTTCATTCTCTTGTGCAGATTTTAAAGAAGAAAGGAGTTGTTATCCTTCCTGACATATTTGCAAACTCTGGTGGGGTGACAGTTAGCTACTTCGAGTGGGTTCAGGTAATTAACCAAACATTACTTTTAGTCAAACTTGATATATATATAACTTGAATATTTATATTTGGTTTTTCCGGCATGTAGAATATTCAAGGTTTTCAGTGGGACGAAGAGAAAGTGAATACTGAACTGAAGAGGTATGTCGGTCAAGGTTTCAAAGACATGAAAAGTATGTGCAGGACCCACAACTGTGAATTGCGTATGGGAGCGTTTACATTGGGATTGAACCGTGTTGCCAAGGCCACTCTCATCAGGGGTTGGGAATAAGCCGCAGGCAAAGAGTACTCTATCTTAAACTTGTCGCTTTGTTTGTTTGTTGTGGTCATATAAGATGTGAGTTAGGTACTCCATCGTGTTGTTTCTTTCAGTCTTATGTTTATGTGAAGTCTAAGAATGTTGAGTGTTAAAAACTTTGTTTCGTTGTTCATCATGTTTGCGTCAAGATCGAGTTTTAGAACCCTTATGTGTTGATCGAAACTGTTTGTGTTCTTCGCCCGTCATGTATGTTTAAGGCAAGTCACATCACTTGGCTATTAAAAACTATGTTTGAGAGCAGTAGTTGTATGTTAAAAACATGGTTTTGTATGTATATATTTTTCCTACATGCAAAATCCAATATATCACAAAAAGGTTGTTTTTGGTAAAGATCAAGTATTTTATGGAAAGTTGTTCTATATATAGAGTTTTTTTTTTAAATCAGATAATATTATGTTTTATCTAGACTACCTTATAAAGCATTTGACCCTTCCATTTTTTCAAAAAAGAACTTCATTTCGAATCTAAAATTTATTTCTTTGTTTCTCTTGTCCTGTTCTTTTATGGGTATCCTTTTTTATATATTTGAAGGGATTTACAAATCTTGCCTATCTGTCAATGTAGAAAAAATGTATCCAACAATAAACTGTATCTCTATATAACTTTCGAGTTTCGACTATGGACATAACAGTTTTTCCAAATATAAATGCAGATCAATAACCTTATATTAAATTAAACTCATTTAAGGTAACGAAATGTCTAAATATAAGTGCAACTTGCTAGACTTTTTAATAAAATACGGTCGTTAAAAAAAAATCGAAATATATAGAGTAATAATCTAATAAACAAAGAATTAAGAAAAAGAAAACATTGATAAAACCTTATTTGGTTTTAAATTCTAGCTGCAGGATGTACATTAGGAAAGTGAATACGTATGTTGTTTTTGAACATGCATTGCATACCTTCAATGGAAACTCTATCGTTTAATGGTCTATATGTTTTTTTTTTTTTAACGGTAAAGTCGAAATATTATTAATAAAAACCCAAACTAGCAAGAAGCTAGTAGTAACATAGTACACGTCAAAAGACTAAATAGAAAAAATAAATCAAGTAATACTAGGTTTGTTGCACCAAATTTCCCAATCGAACTCTACTTTTCTAGCTCTATTTAAAATCCATAAGAATGTCATGGAACGAATTTCTTCAAAGATCATTGCAGCCGTAGAAAAAATCCTATTGTGAACTGCATCATTTCTCGCTTTCCAAAGACTCCAAATAGCAATAAGAATAATGGCATTCAACATTTTTCTCCAATTTTTATCTCCCGCATGAGAATGATGAATGGTATGTAAGTCATGGACGTGAAAAGCATAAAGCGGGTTTACCTAGCACCAAGACCCAATTAACTCCCAGACCTCCATGGCAAAGGGACAGGCAGTGAGAATATGATCAATAGATTCATCAGCAAGATTGCACCTAACACATGACAAAGACTCGATCAAAATCCCTCTCTTATTGAGTTGAATTAGAGTAGGGAGTCTGTCACGACTTGCCCTCCAATTTCTTATGTTCACTTTCTTTGGGACCCAGTTATTCCATTGATAGTTGTGATGCATATTGTGATCAGTAATCGAGTCGAACTTCAATCTTAAATCTGACACCATGAACTCATTTGCACATAGAGTGGGCTGTAACTCAATGTTTCTTTTGGAAAATACAACTCTGGCTTTAAAGATTGATTTCCATATACCTCCCATTTTCATGTTGACTGGTATATGGTTATCCTCATTTGGGTTTCCATGTAAAGCCACCACCACTCGTCTCCAAATTCTGTGCGGTTCATGTTTTAAACGCCACCACCACTTCAAGAGTAATGCAACATTGGCACCTTTCAAAGACCCCAAACCGAGGCCACCCAACTCTTTTGGTGCCACGACATCAGCCCAAGCAACCCAGCTAATATATTTTCTGTCGTCTTTGCCTGCCCAAAAAAAACGTCTTTGAATCTGTTCCAACTGGCCAATAACTTTATCAGGGGCTTTAAACAAAGAGAAAAAATAAAACGGAAGACTTGATAATACAGATTGCACCAAAGTAAATCTACCCCCAATTGATAAACTTTTTGACTTCCATTTCGTGAGTCGCTTGTGGAAGGTGTCAATGACTGGCTGCCAATAACGGCATAGGCCCATGTTCACGCCAAGAGGGAAACCCAAGTAAGAAAGAGGGAATGTATCTTGTTTAATGGTCTATATGTAATACATACCAGATTGTTTCGATATAAATTTTGGTAATCGCTCATCTCATCACCAAAATCATGAACAATAAAACCGGAACTTTTTTGATTTTTCAGCAATGTAATATGGTGATCTTTACCTACCTGCAAGTGGAAGAGTGTAACTTTTTACCCATTCGACCCATTTCCTTTTCAACGAGTATTTTTTCATGCAAAGGTTGGAGGGTCTTTTCTACCATTTAAGGTCTGCCTATATCTTAACCTCCCCCATACACCGTCGAGGTATTGGGGCTCAAAACCCGCAGAAGGCGGCACGGATCAGTTTCTTTCTCTCTTAACTTGTCAAAGATACAAATTGACCCGAGTAGTTACGGGTTGCTGCCACATCTATCGAGGAAGAAACACAAACATATTCATCTTTAGTTTTTCTAATTTTACGCAAATAACTTGTTGAAGATTTAAAAATATAGCCTGGGTAGCTAATGGATCGTTGCTACATCTATTGAGGAAGAAACGCAAACATTATCATCTTAACAGTGGATTATATCCTAATCAGAAAAGAGATTATGCGCTCGAAAATTTCTGCCATTATATAGTTAAAGACGGCCGAAGCCTTCAGGAAAAGTTGTGCTTTCAAAACAGAATTCTCCTGCTTATATTATTAGGGAAAAAAGGCCAAAAAACTCTGTATATTGTGTTCAAGTCTTATGGCCAAACTGTTTGCTGTCTAATCATGCTGATAACCGCATGTACATTTTGCTGAAACAACGGTTAGATATTTCTAAAATCTAGGATCATGAGTGAAAAAGGTTACGGGTATGTAAACATTGTCACGTTATGTTGCTGTAAAATCAAAATAGAAACGATAAGGAAAAAGAAAAAAAAAAAGATGGTAAGTTTGAAAGATAGAAGAACAAGAGAAATGTGTGTCAAATATGAAATCTCTATGTATCTTATCAGTTTTTAGTAAACTCATTCTCTGAAATTAATGAGCAAACTCTTCTCAAGTTTGGAATCAATTTCAAATAACCGAGCTGCCTGCTGGAAGTTTCTGTTAATCCAGCCAAGGCATTCATGATTTATTGTAAAAAAAAATCTGAGAAACCAAAGAATCTTAGTTTAAATCGAATAATATTCAAAATCAAGACCTGTAAGATGCATGTAATTAGAACTCTTGACACACCTGGCTATTTGATGGCTGATATCATGAACAATTGTCATAAAAGAACAGTAAAAGAGCTCAAAGAAAGAAAACAAATATTATTCAGAACTCAGAATACAGACTGTCTGATAAGAAAAAGTTATTTTTATGAGAAAATTAAGGCATTATAACGTTACATCATAAGTATATATCTGTTGGTAAACATCCAAATCTTACATTTATCCATCTAAATTTAAATTACATAATATCACATAGAGTTGTAATCAAATAAGGACACTTTATTATGAAATTAGTACTAAAATAACGAATGACTAGTACGAGCCAAGCCATTCGGTTGAATATTTTAGATTTTGCTTTTAAATTGAAAGTAATTATACTACTTAGATAAACACGAAACATACACCCATAACAACCATTTTTATCATTATCATCATACCATATTTATGTTTCTAAAGACTAGGATTCATGCACATTGCAATATTGCATTAGTAAAAAATGCATCTTTTTCTTGATCAGTTTTCTAGTATTCTTCCATGGATCCATCAAGAACTTTATGTAAACATGAACAAACATGTGTTAAAAGGTTAAATGATTCACTTATGGTAGATCAGAAAATACTATTGAAATAGAGCCAAAGGAAAAGATAAGAAAATGTTGACTCATTTATATGGAAGAGTTGAGTTGGGTTTCATTTTGTCTCAAATGGGTCATGACGAACTCAAAGATTATCCAAAAAACAACAATTATTATTAACGATTGTTTTATTATTAAGTAATTAATCAGTCGGCTGTATAATCCGACTTATAGAATTCGATTATTACAAAGAAATATGATCAAGATGATCAAACAAACGATTGATCAAGATAAATCAATCGAATTACAAAGAGAATTCTTCGAATATATTTGAGAGAGAAAATATAAACGAAAATATATAAAAAATGATGATAAACGATGTGAAACCCTAAACGGGTTATAAAGATGTATTTATACTCCAAGAAATGTTGCACTTCTCCTCCCTCCTCTTTTCCCTTTGTGCACAACAAGTCCTTCCAGAATCAGTAATAACAAACCTACACAAAAGCTTAACCCTGAAGTTAGCAATAGTTACAAATATAACCCTAAGTTTATATTAGTTATTTTTAACAGGTCAAATAATAAGGGAAATGATAAATCCTCCTAATAAAATAGCCTAATTATCTTTCTAATAATTTGATCATGACATGTGTATAAATCCATGGATAAAATTAAGAGAGATGATAAGTGGATAACACATGTCATGTTTTAAGGTTATTAGGAGGATTATTAGGCTATTTTTTAGGAGGATTTATCATTTTCCAAATAATAATTATAGCAAGGGGAGCTGGCTATAATCTCACCAAAAGCCTGTTTTTCATGAAGAAAACATCCTAAATTGTGTCAATGTGGTCGATGGTCCATTGGTAAGGATGGGGAGAGAAGTCAATGTGCATTTGTGTTTCATGTTTCAAGGTTTCATTTAGAAGTTGATACTAAATTCATCTGCAAATGCATGTGCACTTTTTCTCTCAATCCTTTTATTGGAGTCATATGAATTAAAGAGGACACCTAAAATAATAAGTGATATATGATACATATGCAATAGATTAATACTTAATTCCTAATTCTAGTAAATACTATGAAAGAAACATAACCTTGAATGACAACCGGCTGCAGGTTATTTTTGTTTTTGTTTGATCTCTGTTAAGAGATTTCTATTATATATGTTTTTCTAAGGTGATATATACATTTAGTGCTTGAATAACAAGGAGTTGGGCTAGTAGTAAGGGAAGTACTTGGTGATTTAAGGTCTCAAGTTCGATCCCCACTTGGCAATAAAAAAAAAAATCTTTAAAACCTAGGCTCACATGTGAAGTTCTAACGAGGTTTCGATCCTTCAGGGTGTCCAGATCATGTGAGGAAATAGATACAGGTATTGTACCGGCATAATATGACTCATATGGGGTGATTTGATGAGTATCTAGTTGTGGTATCGGGGATAAGGTTCCCTCCATTACTCTTCTTTTTACATTTGGTGTTTGAGAAGTGATGGGTTGACAAACTAATTACAAATAAAATTTTACAAACAAATTTTCTACCAATCAAATCAACTCATTTTTTCTCTTTTATCTTTCTCTCTCTTCGTTGATTGATCTACATCACATATAAAAAATGATGATAAACGATGTGAAACCCTAAACGGGTTATAAAGATGTATTTATACTCCAAGAAATGTTGCACTTCTCCTCCCTCCTCTTTTCCCTTTGTGCACAACAAGTCCTTCCAGAATCAGTAATAACAAACCTACACAAAAGCTTAACCCTGAAGTTAGCAATAGTTACAAATATAACCCTAAGTTTATATTAGTTATTTTAACTTAATTAAAAGTTGTTGTTTATCATGAAAATTTATATGTATCAGTTTTATCATAATCTAATAATCAAGATCTTGCCTATTTATTTTACTTTACTATTTATTCATAATTCATAATAATCGACTCTCAAATAAGTTGAGTAAAACAATATATTTTGAAAAATAACTAATTTGTGAGATTTAGTTACATTTCACCGACGTCAGAACAAATAGGCTTTAATTTGCAGGTCTCTAGAAAAAGCTAGCGTAATTAAAACTTGACAGGATAATGTTACGACATCTATTGCGAAAACAATGAATCAATGACGACCATCATCATATATATATGTTTATTCTAAGGTGATATATACATTTAGTGCTTGAATAACAAGGAGTTGGGCTAGTAGTAAGGGAAGTACTTGGTGATTTAAGGTCTCAAGTTCGATCCCCACTTGGCAATAAAAAAAAAAATCTTTAAACCTAGGCTCACATGTGAAGTTCTAACGAGGTTTCGATCCTTCAGGGTGTCCAGATCATGTGAGGAAATAGATACAGGTATTGTACCGGCATAATATGACTCATATGGGGTGATTTGATGAGTATCTAGTTGTGGTATCGGGGATAAGGTTCCCTCCATTACTCTTCTTTTTACATTTGGTGTTTGAGAAGTGATGGGTTGACAAACTAATTACAAATAAAATTTTACAAACAAATTTTCTACCAATCAAATCAACTCATTTTTTCTCTTTTATCTTTCTCTCTCTTCGTTGATTGATCTACATCACATATAAAACTTAATTTGTTTGTAGATTTAACATTATAACTTAAGATCGCTCATATATAGAACATGTAATCAATGCATCATACATTTATCAATTATGAGATTGACTCAACAATCTACCTAAGAGTAATATTTAGATGTGTGTATAATGGTTGATCATGATCAATATTTCGCTGTTTAGAGTACGTGTAACAAAATTAGTATATATATATATATAGTATATATATATATATATATACGTTCTGGTTCAAATAAAAAAAATATTAAAGTAAAACAAATAGAATAGTTATTTTAACTTAATTAAAAGTTGTTGTTTATCATGAAAATTTATATGTATCAGTTTTATCATAATCTAATAATCAAGATCTTGCCTATTTATTTTACTTTACTATTTATTCATAATTCATAATAATCGACTCTCAAATAAGTTGAGTAAAACAATATATTTTGAAAAATAACTAATTTGTGAGATTTAGTTACATTTCACCGACGTCAGAACAAATAGGCTTTAATTTGCAGGTCTCTAGAAAAAGCTAGCGTAATTAAAACTTGACAGGATAATGTTACGACATCTATTGCGAAAACAATGAATCAATGACGACCATCATCATATATATATGTTTATTGTAATTTATAACATTTAGTGCTTGAATAACAAGGAGTTGGGCTAGTAGTAAGGGAAGTACTTGGTGATTTAAGGTCTCAAGTTCGATCCCCACTTGGCAATAAAAAAAAAAATCTTTAAACCTAGGCTCACATGTGAAGTTCTAACGAGGTTTCGATCCTTCAGGGTGTCCAGATCATGTGAGGAAATAGATACAGGTATTGTACCGGCATAATATGACTCATATGGGGTGATTTGATGAGTATCTAGTTGTGGTATCGGGGATAAGGTTCCCTCCATTACTCTTCTTTTTACATTTGGTGTTTGAGAAGTGATGGGTTGACAAACTAATTACAAATAAAATTTTACAAACAAATTTTCTACCAATCAAATCAACTCATTTTTTCTCTTTTATCTTTCTCTCTCTTCGTTGATTGATCTACATCACATATAAAACTTAATTTGTTTGTAGATTTAACATTATAACTTAAGATAGCTCATATATAGAACATGTAATCAATGCATCATACATTTATCAATTATGAGATTGACTCAACAATCTACCTAAGAGTAATATTTAGATGTGTGTATAATGGTTGATCACGATCAATATTTCGTTGTTTAGAGTACGTGTAACAAAATTAGTATATATATATATATATATATATATACGTTCTGGTTCAAATAAAAAAAATATTAAAGTAAAACAAATAGAATAGTTATTTTAACTTAATTAAAAGTTGTTGTTTATCATGAAAATTTATATGTATCAGTTTTATCATAATCTAATAATCAAGATCTTGCCTATTTATTTTACTTTACTATTTATTCATAATTCATAATAATCGACTCTCAAATAAGTTGAGTAAAACAATATATTTTGAAAAATAACTAATTTGTGAGATTTAGTTACATTTCACCGACGTCAGAACAAATAGGCTTTAATTTGCAGGTCTCTAGAAAAAGCTAGCGTAATTAAAACTTGACAGGATAATGTTACGACATCTATTGCGAAAACAATGAATCAATGACGACCATCATCATATATATATGTTTATTGTAATTTAGTTAATTGGACCACAAAGTGTGTGCAGTTTGTACTGGATTTTAAGAAAGTTGCATGAGTACGTGACAATCATTGATTGGTCTTTATAGTCGTATAATGTACGAGAAAGTATAATGGAAAGGTTCGGTTTGTCTAGCATAGTTTCCAATTTCGTTTGGACCAGCCTACCGTAGCTACAACATAGAATAAAATGGTTGTTATGTCATTTTCAAAACAAATCAATAATATGTTTCTTCGATTGATACCAATTATTATTTATGTATAATCAACCACGATGTACTTAATATTCAGATGATAAATTTAAGATATGATAGAGATGGAACAGTTTAAGTCGATCCATATTCTATTCTGGTTTAGGTAGGGATAGGCTGTATATCACAACCTCCCATATTACATCATCCAGATACGCTAAGTGCAAGAAAGACCTTGACTTGTACGGATGCATCGAGGACCTTGATTCTCATCATGATTTAGAAAACAAGACCAGGACCATATACAATCCAACAACCATCGCGTGTAAAGTCAACATAACTTTTAAATAATCCTGAAATTTGATGTAAATTACAAAGAACGATAGCATTTGTATGTACACTGTTGTTTATACTTGTGCTCTACTTGTTACCCTTTTATCTTGTCAAGGGAGCTGAATGAAGAATTAATCAAGATTTTAGTCAACACTTTCTAAATCAATAAATTTGCATCTACAAGCCCACATCCGAGGGTAAGCTGATTTCCAGAAAATACAAGCTGCAAAATATGCACAAATACAACAAAAAATCAGAGGAATCATTCACACTTGACTATAATATTGATCTGTTGAAATGCTAAAGCACACCTTTTGACTTTTGTGGTCAAATACTAAAGCTTGAGGATACAAAATATAAATATGTTATTCACATTTTGAGAAAAAACGGCCTAATGTTAAACTCCATAAAGAGGATCTACACTTCTACAGTTATATTTTTCTTTATGTCATACGATTTATTAAAAATAGAACCTTAATGGGTTTAGAATTAAAGATTGTATTGTTTGACCATAGCATTCAAAAGCTTTCTTCATACTTAGACTGTTCGGTTTTAAATGGCTGAGATTACCTTGCAGACATAAAAGCCATTCCAAAGAAGACCGCCTTAACGGCTTGTTTTTGTCCAGCATAATCAAATGCTAATGGCAGCATTTCATGTAGCGTCAAAAAGGCCATAACTCCACCAACTGATTAACCAATGAAAACCCACAGGAAATTAACAGATTTGATAAGTAATTGTTTCTTTTGAACACACAAAGGAAAGAAAAACTTGAATTTAGAACCTGCTCCTAGCAAGCCCTCGAGAATCTCAGGATCTAAGTTTTGTGGGAAGAGATATGCTGCAGCATGCATACATATAATCATAAGAGTTGTAACTTGTAATTTAAATAGCATATAATTATAAGAGTTTTAGCTTATAATTTGAGTAAACAAACTAATACTTCGTTCATTCACGATAATAATAAATAAAAAGGCCATTTCATTACGACAAAAAGCATCCAAAACAAGAAAATCCAACTAGGAAAAAACTCACCCAGTTCGATGGATATTACAGCGATTTCAAAATTGCAAGAGCAAACATTACAGGTGACAAAATGGACGGGTTGGGTAGTGGCTGATTTTTTGGTACGGCAAGAAAAAAGGCCAAAAAACTCTGTATATTGTGTTCAAGTCTTATGGCCAAACTGTTTGCTGTCTAATCATGCTGATAACCGCATGTACATTTTGCTGAAACAACGGTTAGATATTTCTAAAATCTAGGATCATGAGTGAAAAAGGTTACGGGTATGTAAACATTGTCACGTTATGTTGCTGTAAAATCAAAATAGAAACGATAAGGAAAAAGAAAAAAAAAAAGATGGTAAGTTTGAAAGATAGAAGAACAAGAGAAATGTGTGTCAAATATGAAATCTCTATGTATCTTATCAGTTTTTAGTAAACTCATTCTCTGAAATTAATGAGCAAACTCTTCTCAAGTTTGGAATCAATTTCAAATAACCGAGCTGCCTGCTGGAAGTTTCTGTTAATCCAGCCAAGGCATTCATGATTTATTGTAAAAAAAAATCTGAGAAACCAAAGAATCTTAGTTTAAATCGAATAATATTCAAAATCAAGACCTGTAAGATGCATGTAATTAGAACTCTTGACACACCTGGCTATTTGATGGCTGATATCATGAACAATTGTCATAAAAGAACAGTAAAAGAGCTCAAAGAAAGAAAACAAATATTATTCAGAACTCAGAATACAGACTGTCTGATAAGAAAAAGTTATTTTTATGAGAAAATTAAGGCATTATAACGTTACATCATAAGTATATATCTGTTGGTAAACATCCAAATCTTACATTTATCCATCTAAATTTAAATTACATAATATCACATAGAGTTGTAATCAAATAAGGACACTTTATTATGAAATTAGTACTAAAATAACGAATGACTAGTACGAGCCAAGCCATTCGGTTGAATATTTTAGATTTTGCTTTTAAATTGAAAGTAATTATACTACTTAGATAAACACGAAACATACACCCATAACAACCATTTTTATCATTATCATCATACCATATTTATGTTTCTAAAGACTAGGATTCATGCACATTGCAATATTGCATTAGTAAAAAATGCATCTTTTTCTTGATCAGTTTTCTAGTATTCTTCCATGGATCCATCAAGAACTTTATGTAAACATGAACAAACATGTGTTAAAAGGTTAAATGATTCACTTATGGTAGATCAGAAAATACTATTGAAATAGAGCCAAAGGAAAAGATAAGAAAATGTTGACTCATTTATATGGAAGAGTTGAGTTGGGTTTCATTTTGTCTCAAATGGGTCATGACGAACTCAAAGATTATCCAAAAAACAACAATTATTATTAACGATTGTTTTATTATTAAGTAATTAATCAGTCGGCTGTATAATCCGACTTATAGAATTCGATTATTACAAAGAAATATGATCAAGATGATCAAACAAACGATTGATCAAGATAAATCAATCGAATTACAAAGAGAATTCTTCGAATATATTTGAGAGAGAAAATATAAACGAAAATATATAAAAAATGATGATAAACGATGTGAAACCCTAAACGGGTTATAAAGATGTATTTATAAAGAAAATGTTGACTCATTTATATGGAAGAGTTGAGTTGGGTTTCATTTTGTCTCAAATGGGTCATGACGAACTCAAAGATTATCCAAAAAACAACAATTATTATTAACGATTGTTTTATTATTAAGTAATTAATCAGTCGGCTGTATAATCCGACTTATAGAATTCGATTATTACAAAGAAATATGATCAAGATGATCAAACAAACGATTGATCAAGATAAATCAATCGAATTACAAAGAGAATTCTTCGAATATATTTGAGAGAGAAAATATAAACGAAAATATATAAAAAATGATGATAAACGATGTGAAACCCTAAACGGGTTATAAAGATGTATTTATACTCCAAGAAATGTTGCACTTCTCCTCCCTCCTCTTTTCCCTTTGTGCACAACAAGTCCTTCCAGAATCAGTAATAACAAACCTACACAAAAGCTTAACCCTGAAGTTAGCAATAGTTACAAATATAACCCTAAGTTTATATTAGTTATTTTTAACAGGTCAAATAATAAGGGAAATGATAAATCCTCCTAATAAAATAGCCTAATTATCTTTCTAATAATTTGATCATGACATGTGTATAAATCCATGGATAAAATTAAGAGAGAAGATAAGTGGATAACACATGTCATGTTTTAAGGTTATTAGGAGGATTATTAGGCTATTTTTTAGGAGGATTTATCATTTTCCAAATAATAATTATAGCAAGGGGAGCTGGCTATAATCTCACCAAAAGCCTGTTTTTCATGAAGAAAACATCCTAAAATTGCTTTTGTTTTCTAATTTGTATATTCGCTGTAATCATATTGATTTTGTGATCATAATACCACATCACTTATCATAATAATAAATGGACATAAAACTGTTGGCAAGTCAACCAACTCGTGTTGTCACGAACTTAACATACATGTTTCAATTGAATGTTTTGGTACACTACTCATCCCATCTGACCCGTCCATCTTGCCACCTTTAAAAACAGTGATCAGTTTAGGCTATTAGTTGATTTTTCATTATTTTCTTCCAATCAATGATAATTAACGGTGTTAATCATTATGCATATTATGAAAGCACAACTTCTCCTGAAGGATCGTGTGTGCATATTTGCAGGAAAGTGGTCAGAAAATTTGTATATTGCATCCATGTGTTATGGTTGAACCGTTTGGAGCCCAATGCTGATAACCGCACAACATTTAGCTGAAAAGGAGTCCATTTATACTTTCTTATATCTAAGATCATAAGAGCAAAAAGTTACATATATATATATATATATATATATATATATATATATATATATATATATATATATATATATATATATATATATATATATATATATATATATATATATATATATATATATATATATATATATATATATATATATATATATATATATATATATATATATATATATATATATATATATATATATATATATATATATATATATATATATATATATATATATATATATATATATATATATATATATATATATATATATATATATATATATATATATATATATATATATATATATATATATATATATATATATATATATATATATATATATATATATATATATATATATATATATATATATATATATATATATATATATATATATATATATATATATATATATATATATATATATATATATATATATATATATATATATATATATATATATATATATATATATATATATATATATATATATATATATATATATATATATATATATATATATATATATATATATATATATATATATATATATATATATATATATATATATATATATATATATATATATATATATATATATATATATATATATATATATATATATATATATATATATATATATATATATATATATATATATATATATATATATATATATATATATATATATATATATATATATATATATATATATATATATATATATATATATATATATATATATATATATATATATATATATATATATATATATATATATATATATATATATATATATATATATATATATATATATATATATATATATATATATATATATATATATATATATATATATATATATATATATATATATATATATATATATATATATATATATATATATATATATATATATATATATATATATATATATATATATATATATATATATATATATATATATATATATATATATATATATATATATATATATATATATATATATATATATATATATATATATATATATATATATATATATATATATATATATATATATATATATATATATATATATATATATATATATATATATATATATATATATATATATATATATATATATATATATATATATATATATATATATATATATATATATATATATATATATATATATATATATATATATATATATATATATATATATATATATATATATATATATATATATATATATATATATATATATATATATATATATATATATATATATATATATATATATATATATATATATATATATATATATATATATATATATATATATATATATATATATATATATATATATATATATATATATATATATATATATATATATATATATATATATATATATATATATATATATATATATATATATATATATATATATATATATATATATATATATATATATATATATATATATATATATATATATATATATATATATATATATATATATATATATATATATATATATATATATATATATATATATATATATATATATATATATATATATATATATATATATATATATATATATATATATATATATATATATATATATATATATATATATATATATATATATATATATATATATATATATATATATATATATATATATATATATATATATATATATATATATATATATATATATATATATATATATATATATATATATATATATATATATATATATATATATATATATATATATATATATATATATATATATATATATATATATATATATATATATATATATATATATATATATATATATATATATATATATATATATATATATATATATATATATATATATATATATATATATATATATATATATATATATATATAGTAAAAAGATAAAATAAGAACCAAAAAAATGGAAGAACCTTGAGAACCATCTTTCATTAAATATATACACAAGGGTAGTTTTGTACTTAACATTTACGGAGTATACGGTCTAAATTAAATGATTGATTTTTAAATTAAAAATCCCATTAATTTCTCTTTTACTTACATATTACTCGTAATTCATGAGCCGTTACAAAACAAATAGGATGGGGTCATCATTCACTATTTTCTCGATAACCATATGGTGTTATGAGAAACAAAAGCAGGTGTATCTCCCACATCAATATTTTTACATCTTAATACTGTAGAGTTATCATCTTTAGTAGTTCTATATAATTATTAGCGATAACATTTCAGGAGTAATACTATTAGTGAAGACACAAAATATTTTCTTATTCAAATCAATTATATACGTGATGATGATTGTGGATGAACAGACAATGAAATTGGTTTTTTTAACTTTCAAGATGCTAGAGTGAAACTGTTAACTGTTTATGTGAATGTAGATCAATGGATGATTTGCAGAGGAAACAACCATGGACGTAGTGTGATGTCTGCAATTAATGGGGGAGGAGCAGATTTGTTCACACTTGATGACTTGAACACATGTATACGATGACTTAGTATTCACGATGCGGGCTAAGGTGATCACATGTGTTTCGGTTTGAGAAAATGTTCATGTATGCAACTCGTATCCCAAATCTTGTTGTAAATAAAGAGATCGAAGTGTTGATCATAAGCGAACACACAAAGACGATGACGATGACGATGATGGACTATTCAAGATGCGGGTTAAGGTGATCACTTGTGTATCGCTATAAGAAAATGTTCATGTATCGCATCCCTAATTAAAAAAGTGATCGAAGTGTTGACCATATTCCCATAAGTTTCCGAACGTGAAAACCTGAGTTGTTCACACATGCATATATACCTTTAAACCAAAGCAAAATCCTAGATGAAGAAATCCAACATGTTCATATATGCACGACTAGAAAAAAACCCAATATATATTAATGTTCATATATGCATGACTAAAAAAATACCTAAGATGTTCATATGTACACATATTCCATAATAGCAAGAAAAAATTAATGTTCGTTCATTTAGCAAGAAAATTAATGTTCATTTGTACAAATTAAATTAATTAATGTTCATTTGTACACATTTCGATGTTCAATTGTGAATGCATCATAACTAAGGTTTTAGTATGATTCGTTCAAATGTGAACAAACTATTACTAGATCAGCAAATTGTTGAATTTCTTCATAATCGAAAAGCAAACTATGTCATAGATATGGTATTTGTAAAATTAATAAGCACAAAATTGTAGGCATGTTCTGTCGTTCGAAAAAAGAAAATTACAAGACATGTGAACAAGTCTTACATATTTTTGTTAAAATAATGAACAAAATGATCATAACACATATGAACAAAACGTATGTGTTCTAATAACAAAGAAAAAATAATAAATTTTGTGAGATCAAATACTAGAATTTGCGTTGTATCTCTTAATTATTCATATTTGATATAAGAAAAAGAAAATAAAAAATGAGATAAACAGGCAGCACATGGTAACGAAAGTACGAAACATACGTGACACCCGATGCAATCAATGACAATACTGCCCTTTTGGCTGTTTAAAACTAATCCCCTATTTAATGAATTCTAATTAATTACAAAAATGACATCTAGAATTTTAAACCCTTGATTAATTAAATCCAATGGTCTAAAATGGTTCTTAAAGTTCCTACAAAAAATAAGGTTCTTATTTTAAGGTCCCCATCAAAATATATATATCAAAATGAATCAAAATGATAACATGTGTTAGATGATGATTAACATGTGTTGGGTTCAAATCTTCAACATGAACCAACGTTGTCTTCTTTTCATCTAACAAAAAATAACAAAATATATGTCATATTCTAAATTTTAAAAAAAAAAGATGTAAATAGCGAGCAAAATAAATTAATGAGCAAAATAAATTTAAAAGAATAAAACCTTTTGTAGAAGAAGAAGCCATGATCAACCTATAATTGACAACAAATAAATTAAAAGAATTGAAAAATAACGATAACATAACAGTTCAATATCGAATAATGAACAAACATGAACAGAATACCAAAAATTAAATTAAAAAACACGTATGTTTCTTTTGTTTAGAAGCTATATGAACATGATTTTTTTTTTAAAGATAAAAAGAATAGGAATGATGGAAAATGATTAATAGAAATTTATTTAGGTTGTAGATATAATAACTTCTTGTGAAAGTTTTAAGGATAACATATATCTTTAAAATTTAAAAAAATTTGTTTTGATAGGAAATGATTTATGTTAGATTTTAAATATAATTATTTATTTAATTAGAAAAAAAAAATTAGAAAAAGGAGATGGCTAGATTAATTAGGAGGGAAATTGGGTGTCAAGTGTACCCTCAACCTCCTCTTTTAGTTATAGTATAAATATCTACCAATAAACTAAAACAGGATTGAAATGTTTTTGAAACGACACGTGGCGTAATCCTTGATTTATCAATTTTATTAAATTAGCTTTTTAATTGTATATAGATTCAATTTCATTATTAGACTTAGAATTAAATTCTAACTCTAAGCTAATAGATACATAACACATTATAACCCTATCTGGTTGATCGTTTTTCTCATTAATTAGGTTGTCTCTTTTTCTTTCTCAATTCTTCAACGTTTATTACTTATATTACTTATAATAAGTTAATAACATAAAGACTTCAAAAAATTTGAGTTTATAATCCGAAATCACAAGGCTATTTGTCATTATCATCTATGCTTACAATTTCCGATTTTGATGTGATTTTAAAAAATTTAAGGTAAATCCAAAACTTTAACTAAACATATATAGTGATTATTCCTCCAAGGTATGATTTTAGTTATATTGTTACTAATGAAATTAGGGTTCATGCAATCATATATATTTGGGGATTTTAGTGAAATGAGTTATTTGGATTAATTTCAATTATATTTATCATTACTGTTTATTATAACTTAGCTTCGATCATCGGTTTATTTTAGCCACAATTTATTTCATACTCACGAATCATGTATGAGGCATATTCGAATTTCTTTATGATACAATCTATATAGCTACCGTACATCGTACGGGTATTAGAACTAGTTATATTATATATAGGGAGAAAATAAACCACTAAGGGCGCGTTTGGTTCACGGAATGTTTTTGGAAGGAATGAAATCTTTCAAAGGAATTGGAATTTGAAGGAATGGAATTTGACGGAATGTTTTTTATTTTTTGAAAATTCAAGTGATGAAGGAATGAAATTCCTTCCGCCATACCCAAGGAATGGAGATTCCATCAAATGATGGAATGTTTACATTCCTATGGAATGAGATTCCCTCTTCTTTGAGCAATCAAACGCACTAAGGAATGGAATTCAATTCCAATTCCATCAAATTCCATCAGATTCTGTGAACCAAACGCGACCTAAGTACATATACAACTCAGGTCTACACGAAACACTCAACCATAACCCATTTTTATCATTCCATATTTATGTACACATGTTTTAAATTTGTTATTTGTAGATAAAGAAATTGTTATTTGTAGATAAAGAAATGGTAACACATTTGCCTTGGTGCATAGTTAAATTTGTCTATTTATTAAACTTGAATAATGTATCTAAACTAATATCGATTTCACAAGAAAGTAATTTCTAAGTATATATATATTTTTTTTTAACATTCAAAAGCAATATTATTAATCAGAAGAAGCCTAGAGAGAAGCTAGAGATACATCCGAGTTCGGGTTTATAATAAAATACAACAGGAGATAAACTCAAATAAGATTAAAAAGTACATCTGGACGGTATGGAAGACCCGGAACGATTGTTTATTTTCCAACAAAACTCCCTCCTGGCGTTTCGCTGCAAAAGAAGTAAAGTCAACGAGCTTTTTATGGCTCTCAAATAGATCTCAAAACTCCCGGATCGAATGGCAAAATTGGAGTAGTTTTAATCTTTTTAATTTTTAAGTAAATGGGAAGCAAAACTGGGTGTAGATTGGGAAAGAGCTGTTAAAGTTACGTTCAATCATTATCGAAAGGGAAATACTCATAATAGATTCTCTCAAAAATTAACTTAAAAATCCTTTTAAAGATTAACTTAAAAAATGCTTCTAAGATTAACTGAAAAAATCTTTTACTTAATCTTAGCATTTAAATTTTTCAAATGTCATTGGGAGAATTTTTATGTTGATGAATTAGAAAAATATATCATTATCTTTATTGAAAACATTAATAAAGCCTTTTGTAGGAAAAAATAACCTCAGCTAAAATCAACAATGCTTTGACAAATTTCAATACGAAGTATTTAAACGACAAGATGATATCTACAATAACGGTTATACTCGACTTTGATGGATTACTTCAGACAGATAGATACATAGAAATTTCATTTTCCCAACTGATAAAATCTTTCAAAAGGTACAATAGTGAGAATGGAGACCGACAACAAACCAGATGTTCTCATTCATCTGCACCTTAACTTAGACTCAAATTTGACACACATTTCTCTTTGTTCTTCTCTCTCTCAAAGTTCCCTCTGTTTTCTTATCACTTCTATTTTGATTTTACAGCAACATAGCATGACAATCTTTACATACCCGCAACTATATGCTCACATGATCCCAGATTCTGAAAGCATAGATGAAGCCTGGTCGTTTTTCAGCAATATGTAGCAACGGTTACAAGTATGAGTCAGCAAACGGTTCGACCATAACACATTGATGCAATATACAGATTTTTCGACCATTTCTCCTGCATATATAAACAGATAAATCCTTCAGGAAAAACTCTGTGCTTTTAAAATATGCAAAAACGATGAACACCTTATGTTAGCATTAATCTGTAAAAAGAAAAACTGAAAAAAAAAACTAATATCCTAAACTAAAAATCAGTTCTAAAGGAGATTGACGGATCAGGTGCGATGGGTAGTGTACCAAAACAAGTTCAATTGAAACATGCCATTTTAATTTCAAGATGAACCGAGTTGGTTGACTACTGACTCGCTATCACTTTTTTTGTCCGTTTCTGTGATAAGTAATGTGGTATTAATGATCATAAAAGCAATATTATTACAATGATTAAAACAATTTAAGAGGTCTTGTGCATAAAAAGACAAGCTTTGGTGAACTTTAACCCATATAAATAGTTCGGCCGGCTCCTTTCTTGCTATGTTTTTTAATTTGATCCACTTGAGACAAAACAGAACCCAAATCAACTCCTCCACCAATAAATGAGTCAACATTTTCTTATCAATTCCTTTTGGCTTTATTTTAAAGGATTTACTGATAAATCATTTAAGAATTAAAACACATTTGTTTGCATTGGTATGATTATAGTTCTCAACAGGAACTGGTAGAGAACTGATCAAAGAAAAAAATGTATTTTTTTACCTTCACATGGGTGCTTGGAAAGGCAGACGTTCTTAAAGTTTCTTGGGTCTCGTCCATCATTTTGCGCCTCGGGATACTCAGTATGAAAGCAGCTTGATCTGCTGTAGCTGCCATAGAGGTTATTCTGTATCCACTTTCCCATCTACGATGTATTCCTTCACTTGGGTAAAGAAAATCAAGTTCTACAACCTACAGGTAGTGGCACAGCCTATTGTCAATATCTCAAACACTTGATGACGTAGACAATTAATACCAGAAATAAAAATGAAACCTTGACAGATGATAATAAACATAATCACAACAATAAATAACAATATCTAAAAAAATAATAACACCTGTTCAGAGAAGCCTGCGTTTCTTGACATCACAACACCCCATCGACTGCCAGCAGTAGTCATGGAAGTGACGTGAAATCCTTCTTTCCACTTTTTGCTAATCCACTTAAATGGAAACGATTCACTCACTTTGTAAGATTGTTGAGTGTAAGGTGTTCCTGGAGATGTACAAAAGAAAAGTAAAAATTGGAACATAGACAACAATAATCTCAAGGGGGTGTTTGGATTTCCATTTTAAAACTTATTTTTTGTTAACAAATTACCGTAACGTGAAGTTACAAATCACATTAGCAATTTATGAACCATATCCTGCTTCCAAAAATATATACAGTTTTTGATAATCAATTTCATACAACTGCGACATAACGGATAATCCAATGTAGATCAAGTCACTTAACTACCCCTTCTTTTAAACCTAATTTGAGATACTTCTATTTTTTTGGCAAATTTTCGTTTTAATCCATTTTATCAATCAATTTCTTGAATGATCAGAATCTACCAAACCCAACACATTTGAGTATCTGATTAGTACACTTTCAAAGTTCAAACTGCAGTAGCAATCCAAACACCATTTTCTAGAGTCTGCTCTATCTTATTCTGATTATTCAATCTTACACAACCCCTTCCAAAACACACATCCAAACATCCACTGTATATGTTTACAGCTATAATTAATCTAAATTTCACAAAGCGGTTTAATAGGTAGTAGACTTTGGGCAATTTTTGAACCGCTTGACAAGTTTCACTTTTAGTGACATTAATAAATTTTACCCACACCCATCATACTTATATACTACAATAGAAGCATATTAATTTTTGTGGCAACAAAAAATATGCTTCTATTGTAGCATATAAGTCTAATGGGTAAAGCTGGTATTTAACTAGTAAAAGCATATCTAACCTTTAGACATAACAACCAACGAGCTTCCATTGGCTGCACCAGCTATTGAGCTTATGTAAAAATTCTTTTCCCACTGTTCCATAATCCAGTCCTGAAATTCATATATTGTTATTATTGATCAATGAAAATAATAAAATTTAAACAGCTAGAGACACCACATCTAAACTAACCTTGTGAAGAAAAATAGGTGAAATTTCATAAACTTGGGCACAAAATCCAGTGCCTGCATCCATAATTAAGGCCCAAAGATTCGACGATGATGCCACACAGCTGATGTATAAACCGTCTTCATTACCCTTCTCTACATGCTGACGAAGTCTTGCATCTGCAACATTATAATGATATCTGCAAAACAAATGTGTTGATATATCTTATAGAACTATGCAGAAAGACACATACAAATAAGTAAGTAAACATGAAGCATGATACTAAAAACTTGCAATTAATAATGCTATTGTTAACCATTTAACATATCATCATACCATTATTCAATATGTACTATGGAATAGTGGTAAACAAATTAACCTTTTATAGGGGGAATTCTTATCATATCAACATGTAAACCGTTTGATGACATGTTACGTTAATAAGTTTGTAGTCACAAAACCTTACTTCAATATATCCATGCACTTGCTATTTTATAAGAATTGAAGAATTAACGGATAAATGCTAGGAGTCATTTAACTAAATAATCACTGACAATCTTTCATCAAGTCTACTTTCTTTTAGTTCAAAAATAAGTACAATCAAGGGGATGATCCTTATTTAGTCATTAAGGTTGAATTTGGAAATTTCTTAACATTATCAATTTACCATAAACATCAACCCTTTTTGGCTATTATTAAAGCACACATATAGAAGGATATCGTGCATAAATGACTTTATTAACCATTTATGGTATTTAAATTATACTAACTATTGTTCAGTTTCTGTGTTCCAATCAACATATCTTTTTGTGCATCCGTAAAGTATAATGACCCAACCCACCTTTGCTTCATTGGCCGACGAGCGTTATATACAGAAATCCACTGTGTAGCAGGACTACCTAAGCGTACTTTCTTTTTCGGTTGTTCATCTTCTTCTAAATTTATTAGCAACCTACCGCGTTTTTGTCCAACCTGGCAAGACAAAACTATGCATCAAAAAGAAAGTTCATCTCAAACACCCCTTGAACAAGAAAAAGAAAAATATCGATATGCAAGAACCTTAAGTGCACCATCAATTCTGATTGGTCTTAGTGATGTAACGGGTTCAATAAGACTCTCGAATAAAGATATAAGCTTTGGATAATTAGGCTCCTCGTCAAACTTCATATTTGTTACCGCTTCAAGAAAATGTTTGAATGGAGCGGGACAAAAGCAACACATCATCTCAGGTGAGGTTGCCATTTTCCTTTTACAAACAAGAAAACTTTTGTTGTCTCCCTGCAACATTCAATATAAAAGTTAAGACAAAAAAGAAACAAAAAGAAATCTAGCCGAGTGAAAAAGGAAACTAACCTGGTACCCTTGCCATGGTAACCTTCCCTTAATAAGAAATATCAATGTGTATGCAAGCGACTCAAGGTCATCCCTTCTACTTCCTGTACGACCTAAATGTGCATGCACACTGGCATACCTTATTGTGCCTCTGCCCAAAAAGTAAACTATTTTGTGAATATTCATATCAAACAGCATGTAGTGGATCATTAGAATACAACCAATATACACAAACCTAAATATATCCGGCCGTTGATCATAGTCAACATGCTGACTGGATGTTGAATCTTTCCATTTTGATGCTGAAACAGAAACACTCCACATGTTAATGACACTATCATTGAGATTCATGAAACGGAGTACTATAAAATAAAAAATATTATAGAGAAAATTCACGACTTTACAAAAATGTATAGCATACAGAAAGAAAGTATACCCAAACCAAGATCAATAAGATATAACTTCTTTTCATCCACAGATCCTGGTTGACCAAGTAGAAAATTTTCTGGCTTCACATCTCCATGTACAAATCTTAAAATAAAGACAGAGGGGTCAATAAAACGATCAACCACAAAAAATCTTAACTGTCACCAAAATATGCAGATACACCTTACCCCTTCGAGTGAAGCTTTTCAAGGATTGATATTGACTCAACCGCGATGCAAGCCACCATACTCGGTGACATTCTTAAAACAAAATAAAATAAATTGTTAGTTAAACAATGGAAAGAAAAAATAAAAGCAATAGATAAACAATCATCTTACGATTGGCCTAAAGAATTCCAAACATCCCAAAGACTAGGTCCAAGTATGTCCATAACCTGTTGGAAAATTTACATAGTTATTGTACTACCATACAAGTCTTTCGTGTTGCCAAATTCAAATATCTTTCAAAGTCACAACTCACCAAAATGTAAAAATCACCTTGCCGGCCCTTGTAGTGAACCCCAGGCACCCCATAACATCCATTCAATGTGCTTTTGTACAGAAAGCAGATGTGTTAAAACATAAAGTAATAGCTTGCCTATGACTATTCTGGAAATAATATATACCTGTAAACTTGCCACTCGTATGGAGGGCCATAATTGCAACCTTTACTATTACGGTGCTCAAACTTCAATGCTACCTGTAAAAAGTGTTTAAAGATCAAAATTATAATGGCACAAACTAGCTGTTACAGCTCACCATCAATTATTATCTTATTGTTTCCACATACCTCGACTGCATCTGGGCCCGTTCTTCCAATACCACCACTTAGCCTCCTACCAACATAAACCTGCCCAAAACCACCCTTCCCCAACTTTCTTTCCGTGATATAGGTCGGTGAACTACCCACTTGTACCTGCATCAAAGTAAGGACGTTCCTTAGCTAAAACACAAGCTGAGGGGCGTTTCTATTTCCGTGCTGATATTGATTATCTGATTATTGTTGGTTGAAATCGCAATTAAATGAATGGGATATTATTTATTTGTCCCTGTACCCTAGTTTCATTTTAAGTCATAAAACTTGTCACTTTATCTAAAAATAGATTCATTTAAAGATCAAAACAGTCATTATTAAACACTGGTTATCTAATTATCACAGCTTCAAAAACTAAAGCACATCCCAAACACTATCTTTTACAACCTGTTTTATTACACCTATACAGCTTATTCTGACTATTCAATATCACTGATCACGATTTCAAAAGCATATCCAAAGCTAATACAAATGACTATGTGATTCCAATTATTTAATATCACCTTATCCTAAAAGTATAAGGTGTTGGCATAGAAAGGAAAAGTCATTCTCAAAGGAAGAATATACCTTCTCGGGCACTGGGGCTGTGTTTCCTTCTTCTTCAACCCCCATTAATTTATCACCACTTCCACCTTCCATGGCAATATCTTTATCTGCAACCACGTCTATAAAATTCACAACCGGTGTACCAAGTGGCTTAGAAACTCCAAGAGCCATAGGCACACGAGGATTCCTAGGAACAGTCACTAGGGGTGGTTCCTGGGGCTAATTGATCACCCTAACGCCTCTTCATCTACCACCACCAGCCTCTACCATCCCTTTCACTACACCTGCAGTATCACCTTTTCCCCTACCCTCACCAGTTTTAGGTTCTGTTTTGAGTTGTAACAACGTTTTCAGCTTGATCAATTGGTTCAGTGGCAAGCTGAAGATCACCAAACCGTTTTGATCTCCGTGCTCCACTTCGCAGTTGTGGCATCGTCACCCATGCAATTTATATCCAATTCATAACCCTAATTGTCCCGTTTAACCCTCCAATTATCTACATAAAAACGAAACAAACAAACTTAATACAACGCTTTCAAGCCTAATTAGTTTTCAAAAATCCAAACTAAATATTCTAAATACTGTAGCAGTAAAATTATCGTCTAAATCCACTAGCACCGCCGAATAAAGACAAACAAAAAAAGGGAAAAAAAAATGCTTAATAATGTAGATGTCAAAATTATACTACTTTTAGCAAAAAAAAATTATTAGATAATTATATAGATATTTCAATCTACTTCAAAATCAAATCTTTAAAAACAAAATAGAATATTTTAATCCAACACCATACGTGATACAACATATATACATATACACATATACATATGCATATATACATAATACACACACACACACACACAAAAGGAATCCAATTTGTTAACAAAATCAAATCCATTTACACGTAATCCATAAATCAAAACAGTAATATCAATATGAAGATACTTACTTTTATCCAATCATCAACTAATAAACATTACCTATAAAGTATTCAAAATAATTAAACAAAAACATTTCAAATAAAAATCAATATATTACACAAAACAAATCGATAATCTTATACATATTATAATATATGTATGTGTATATATACCAGAGGAGCTGCAAACATAAGACGATCGAAACCAAATGCTTGATCAATCGGCGAATTTAACCTAATTTGATCACTCGATCGGTAATCGGATCCTTCAAATTCAGAAGATCAAAAGATATGTAACTGTATATCTTATCTTAACAAGAAAAAAAAATTAAAAAAATTTCAAAATTTCTGTTGAAAAAATGAAATGAATTTTCTTGTAATTTAGAGATGGATAAAACGGTTAATGAATTTGATGATTATTATTATCTGAAATGAGATTGGAAATTTAAAAAAACGTACAAACTTGTAGCGGCTTTTTGTATCTATGTGTATGTATGTGTGTATATGTATGTCTATCTATCGGTGTGTGTGTATCTATTTTTATTTTTTATTTTTCTATATTGCGGTCTGGTGTTCGAGGCTTTTTACTTTAATTTTAAATTACTACGAGTATTTGTTTTGATTATTAGAATAAAACTAGTTACTGATCCCGCGCGTTGCCGCGGAGTACGTTTTTTACACAATAAAGTTTTGGCAAATTTATGTCAAATATTCGAACCCAAACTTTAAAAATGACAACTAACCATCTAGCAACAATAAAAATATTGTAAAAGAATAATAAGTTGTATAAAAACACAAACAATAACTATATTAATGTTTTAAATGTAACATGAACGCAAGAAGTAACGATGATAAAAAATAATTGTATAATGAAAACGCTATATGTATAAAAAGACGGATGAAAATAATCAAAGATCAAATGTTTAAAAGTAAAACCGTAACTGTGTGAAAGTTGTTTGATGAAAACATGAGAACATAAAAGTTTAGTGTCATAAAAATGAAAACGAAAACTTTGATTTGGGGTAAAAGTTAAAAGATGAAAACTTTCATTAAAAAAAAAAACTAAACATGTAGCAATGCAATAAAAAAAATGTAAAAGAATATTAAGATGTATAAAAACATAACAATAACTATATTAATGTTTTAAATGTAACATGAACGCAAGAAGTAACGATGATAAAAAATAATTGTATAATGAAAACGCTATATGTATAAAAAGACGGATGAAAATAATCAAAGATCAAATGTTTAAAAGTAAAACCGTAACTGTGTGAAAGTTGTTTGATGAAAACATGAGAACATAAAAGTTTAGTGTCATGGAAATGAAAACGAAAAATTTGATGTGGGATAAAAGTTAAAAAATAGAAATTTTAGGGGGTTAAAATGAATATTGTTTAAAGTTTAAGGGGTTAAAATGAAAAGCAAAATAAAAATATTGTAAAAGAATAATAAGTTGTATAAAAACACAAACAATAACTATATTAATGTTTTAAATGTTTCATGAATGTAAGACGTAACCATGATGAAAGTTATTATTATTATTAAAATATATATATATATATATATATAATACATACTCGAAGGGAAGTAAAATGTCAATATCCAGTACTACAAGGGGACAATTTGCTAAGAAGAAAGAAACCAAACAACTAAGCAAAAGAAATGAAGCAATAGAATTGCATTACATTTTATCCCATCATCTTAAAAAAAAAAATCCCATGGCTGCAGCTTCTTCTCTTCTATCCCTCTCCCTTCCTAAACCAAACATACTCATTCCAAAAGCTACTACTTCCTTAACCACAACTACTCCTTCTGTTACAACTACCGAAACACTTGATCAAAAATTCGGTCGAAAAGGCATCAAATTCACTGAGTTAGAAGGTGGCACTCAAATAGCCGAACTAAGCGTAAGAAATGGGAGTTCATTGAAGATACATTTAAACAATGCCCATGTGACTTCTTACAAGCCTAAAGTGTACTGGACAGATGATGGGTGTGAAGAGATAGTGTACACTACTAGTAATGCAAAAGGCGGGATTGGGTTGGTAGTAAATGATGGTGATGCGAAAAATAATAAAGGTGTTGATTTGTCGAATTGGGTTGTCAAAGATGCTGACTCTGACTCTATTGATGCTGTTCAAGTACGTACCTGAAATTAATCTCTTTTTTTTGTTTCGCTTTGAAATGTTATTATAGCATTGAAATCAATCGCGTTACAAGGACTATTTATTTATAAGTCGAACAAACAATAATTAGATAAGCGGTTTTAATAAGCAATTTCGAACAACAATCATAATGTTGTGACATTTGGTTAGACAGTAAATATGTGAAAAGTAAATATTTCAGACCTTTCTTTATCATTATATACGAGTAGTAAAAATGCGTGGATAATGTTACTAAATTATATGGTTCAAGTTTTCTTGATGATATTACGTACAAAAAGAAAAAAAAATAAAATTTATAAATAAGCATTTTAGATTAAGAAATTTATATTTTACTGATGATACAGGTTGAGTTAAGTTGCACCACAAGTGGAACACTTGACATAACATATGTGATTTCTCTCTACGCTCTAAGCATGGCAACAGCAGTTATAATCAAGAACAATGGCCGTAAACCTGTTGATTTAAAAACCGCCATACTTAGTCATCTCAGGTTCAAGAAAAGAGGAGGAACCGCGATTGATCTCCTCAAAGGTTGCTCGTATTGCACACACCCTCCTTTATCTTCTCAGTTTGAGATCCTATCACCATCCGAAGCAGTAAAGCCAGAGGATCCAGGTTGGTTTTCGTTCGGGTATGAACCAGAGAAGAAAGGAGGGGTTTGGAGTGTGCAAGATGTGCCCATCACCATTTTGAAACATAAGCTTAGTAGAGTTTATGGTACCCCTCTTGAGGAAAGATTAAAGGAGTGCTACAATACTATTCCCTCAAAATATGAAACTCTTGATCAGGTAAAATTATTATTTTTAACTGGATTTGGTTTTCTTGAATGTTAGCTAGATGTACATCTAAACAACTGTAATCGTACGCGTTTTAACAAGACAATTCAATATGGGTAAATTTTCAGGGAAGAGAATTGTTTTTTAGGGTAATAAGAATGGGGTTCGAAGAGATATACTTGTCCAGTCCTGGATCGTTAGCAGAGAAATACGGAAAGGACTATTTTATATGTACAGGGCCTGCTTCAACGTTGGCTCCCATCAGGATTGAACCCGGTGAAGAGTGGAGAGGGGCACAAGTCATCGAGCATGATAATTTGTAAATGTATATATGACACTGTTTATAGATGTGTTGGTTCTGCATTTAAACAAAGGGAATAATTTGTCATTAATTAGTCATTCGGCCCTTTTGTTAATGTACATGTACCAAGTGTATCTACATAGAATATGTTGAAACAAATTCAGTGTTTCACATGCTTCCTATGAAACTTTGGTACCAAGAATACGGCATTAAGTTTAGATTCATAGAGATAATTTCAAATCTAAAGTTGAGGATCATATAACGTGACTAATTATGTGTGCTTACATTAGGAGGCATGTAAAGAGATCTAGTTTTACTTTCAAATACTATTACCGTACCCGTGCAATGCGGCGCTGGTCGTGGCGTCAACAGTGTAGTGGTGAGGGCGACTGTTGGTGACGATGACAACGTCGAGTGGTGTAAATAACAGATATAAAAAGTAATTGATTTAAAGGATTAACAATGTAATTTAATCATTAATGTTAAAAAAAAGTGTATGTGAATATATTTTAAGGGGTGCTAGATGAAAATATTACATAATATAGATAAAGGGGGACATTTTAGACATTTCTCCATATAACTTTCAACAAAAGAGATCAATGAAACAATATATTGTGATCTTGTGTATCAAATTAACGTATATGAATTATGAATTTAATACCCTATTTTACCTCAAAATACATTACAATATTTTAGAGTAAATCTAATCAAAATACAAAAAATTATACAAAACAAAGAATGACCTTACTATCACTCTTTTACCTAAGATGAACCAAATCACCTACTTTTCATCACCCATCTATTTCACCTACATGTCTTAACAATTCATCTCTCTTCACCCACCTTGTTTACTTTCTTCCTAACAATGCTTTAAGGTAGCAAATCATATATTTATTTCGTTTACCTATCCTAGTGTTTTCTGTTCTTTATGAAAACATACATTAGATACGAAAAAATAAGTTTTTTTTAAAGCCAAAACGGATAAATCACTAACATCCTTAACTTTGGTACTTTCATGCCGTGTTAGAATCCTGACAAGACCCTAAAAGGTACGACTGATAAACGCCTAATTTGCATAATGTTAATTCACAAAAATGACACTTGTTGTGCTTGTTAATAGAAGATTAGGGCGTTTTATGTTTGTTAAGTGATTTCAGGCTCTAGTTGATGAAATGGAACTAATCGGGTCAAGAAACAAGTCAAACGAGTCAAGAAGCCAAAACTGGAAATTTGAAGTCAGAGGGAGCGTAAGCTACGCCCAACTAGGCCGTACCTTACGCCAGGCAAAAAATCAAAGGGCGTACCTTACGCCCAGATGGGGCGTAGGTTACGCCAGTTGCTGAAGGAAAATCCGAATTTTTGGGTTTTAATTATTTTCAGTTTATATCTAATTCAAACACGACTTGGGGAAGTGACCACTCATATTTTCACATACCTGGAGCAGTTCCTAACCTTCCCAACACCCCAATTTCATCATCAAATCACAAATTCATGAAGATGACAATTCAAATTGAAGATTCAATGATGAAGACTTTAGGATATTCTCTTTTGATCATTATCATGTGAACAATTATGTAAGACAATTGTATTCAACCTTTCTTATGTTCAAGTTGGATTAGATGTTTAATTTTTAATTGTGTTTTGCATCTAATGTTGTTTGGTTTGAATGAATGATTACTTGTTTATAACTTTGAATGAATTTCATCTATCTTTTGATTTCAAATTCTTGTTGATCATGGATTATTGAAAGAATCTCTTATGACTTGTAATCTAATTAATGAATAGATAATTTAGTTGTGTCAATTCCTCGGTTTTCGTTATCGTGAATCATCACAACCTAATTGATTAATTCTTAACATTCATTCAATCCAAGCTTATAACGAATCATGTCTATGTGATTTCCAACGAATATAAGTTAGGTTATACTTTTGAAAACATAATTTGAAGCATGAGAATGATCCCCTTTATTATTGTTGCTTAAGTTTGTTAATTTCATAATCAATTTTAGTTTAATCAACTCAATCAATCAAATCGGTTTTAAGTTTATGTCTAGATTAATTAACTTTGTAAATTGTTTAACACTTTCCCATGATTTCCTGAGGATACGATACTCTATTTACCCTTACTAATTATTGGTATTTAGTTTTATTTTTGATCGGTCCAACGATATCAGTAGAAGAAGAATAAGGGATTTGAAAAGGAAAGTGATAATCGTACCATTTATTTTGATACTTTTACCATAGTAATGCATTAATGACTTATACAATTATATATGTTGTATCTAATGGTAGATTGATTGTAAAAAGTGGTACTAATATTATTTTTTCATTTGAAAAGAGAATAAAACACCCATAAAAACTCGAGAAAGAAAAAAAATAATCATAAATACTCTAGAAAAAAGTAGAGAGAAACACAATGGCTATTGTTGTATCCACTTCCATCTTCTCATCAAACTCCATCACCTGTTTCCATCCTCAACCCAACCCAAACCCAAACCCAAACCCATTCACCAAACACACCACTTTCAGACCCAAACCCAATAACCTCCAACCCCCCAAAGTCTATTCTTCTTCATCATCATCAATCCCATACCAACCACCAATCAATGTTAACTATCTTGAAACCGAATTCAGTGGCCATGGAGTGTCATTCACACCACTGGGTGAAAGCTGTGTAGTAAGGATGAGTTTAAACAATGGAAGTGTATCAACCCTAATGCTGCCAAGTGGACTTATTACCTCATACAAGGCGCCTATGTGGCATGGTGGATTGCTTGAGCTGTTACACACCTCAGTTTCTGATGATGATGATGATGGTGAAGGTGCGGTCATACGTGGCGGTGTTTCATTGGTTTTTAAATTTGGTGATGAAAATGGTGGGAATGAGTGGTCTCCTAGTGTTTGGAATCTTTTAAATGTTGGTGGAAGTCCTGATGACTCTATTCAGGTTGCTTTCTTTCTTTGTTTATGTCTGAATTATAATTTAGGGGGTGTTTGGGGCTGATTATTATTTGTTTCTTATATATATATATATATAAAACGTATAAGCAATAACAAACGATCCATGAGCTTAATATATGATAGCAGAAACAATATGATGAGAATCGATAATCTAAATCGTTGAATATGAAGAATTAGGAAGATTTATGCATCTATAGAAAAGGCTTTGGGTGACTTTTATCTCATTTGAACCTTCCACTTTCCATTGAACTTCTTAATATGACCCGTTTGATTTAGAACACAATTCAAAGTAGTTGTGGAATTACCACTTCTCTATTCCGACTATTTTAGCTTGTAAATGAGTTACAATTGACATATTCTCATGTAAATGAGATAAGATTGCTGGCTAACAAGATTGATCATATTCCAGGCTGAACTGATCAGTAGCAATTCAGAAGCAAAAATTGAAATCAAACACATCGTGACTCTGCAGCAAGACGCCATCAGCTCAGAAGTTGTGATCACCAACTTGAGATCTTCGTCACTACAACTAATGGGATCAATCATTGGGCATTTAGCCGTAAGCACTCCTGAAGCATCTTATGCTGTTGGCCTAGAGAGCTCAAATTACTTTGTTAAGCCACCAGTTTTCTCAAGCTTCAGTATCATTCCTTCTGATTTCAACAAGAATGATTCGGGTTCTAGAAGCCCATGGGGTCAAGTGGGGTTCAAGCAACTGCTATCGGCCTGGGGACTTGGAATCCCGAATGATGGCTCTGATGATGAAACTGCAAAATATGGGCAAGAAGAAGATGAAGAGATTGAAGGCGAAGAAGAGGATAACTATAAGCATTTAACTGAGAAAATGAGCATGATCTACACCAGTGCTCCGAGAAGTTTCACCATCATGGATAGGGTATGTTAAATTTACTATGCTATAAATGTTATGGTTTTTGCATATACTGTTTGACCAACCGTTATGGAACTATGACTCACTGATCAATAGGTTAAATCTTTGAGTGGCACCCGACATATATAAATAGTTAGTTTCATTTTAAATTACCAGCATACTTCTAAATAGGAATATTACCCAACTATTAACTACTTAATATGCATTGTCCCATACAGGGTAAGCGGAACTCAGTTGTTGTGGGTAGAGAAGGCTTTAACGAGTTATACATTTTCAGCCCCGGTTCAAGTCATAAACCATATGGCAAGTACTCATATCTATGTATCGGACAAGCTGCATTGCTCAAACCAGTAACCGTAGGTCCCAAATCCGAATGGAGAGGCGTGCAACACTTGCACAACCCGAATCTTTAATTGTATCTAAATTTTTGTTCATGTCAGTTATTTGAAATTTCTATGACCATGAATGATCAAAAATTGAATAGTTACTTGGTTTTGATCATTATTGGCACTACCTTAACTTTGCATATATGTTTAAGATATCATGACATGTTTCTAACCATTCGTTTTAGCTCCTAAAAAGTTTCAGTTTAGGTTTGAATGAGTAAAACATTTGTCTTGAAAGTTACTATTTATAGAAAATATAATTAACTTTTTCTTTTGAAAAGTAGAAAATAACAATAAGTAACTACTTTCTCCTGTTATTTCGAGGGCTCAATACCCTTCCATTCTTTGTTTGAGTAGCAATTACCGGATTAATTCACCAAACTAGACAATACTGGAGAAAACCAAATAGAGAGAACATTCACATGGCATAAAAATGAAATCTGATCAGACTAGGTGGTGAGGGAATGGCAAGTTCCCAACCATCTAAGAAGGCAATAAAGAGCACTGGAGGAAACAGTGGTGTATCCTCAGGCCAGTCTGTAAAATTTGCCCGGCGAACTTCAAGTGGACGTTATGTCAGCTTATCAAAAGATGATGTTCAGACATCAGATGAGCAATCTGGGGATTACACGAACTACACGGTTCATATTCCGCCAACCCCTGACAATCAACCAACAGAGACATCAGTGGCTACAAAAGCTGAAGAACAATACGTTTCTAATTCGCTTTTTACTGGAGGTTTCAATAGCGTTACACGTGCCCATCTCATGGACAAGGTGATTGATTCGGAGGTAAGCCATCCACAAATGGCTGGATCCAAAGGCTCATCATGTGCCATGCCGGCTTGTGATGGCAAGGTCATGAAGGATGAGCGAGGAGTTGATATTGATCCTTGTGAATGCAGGTTCGTTTTTGTATCACGACTTCCGTAATTAGAGCAGTAAAATAATTCCTTTTTTTGGTTCCTTTTACAGGTTTAAGATTTGTAGAGATTGTTTTTTAGATGCACAAAAAGAGACTGGATTATGTCCGGGATGTAAAGAACCTTATAGAACACATGATGATGATGACGACTCACCCATGGGAACATTGTCACTTCCTGGGCAGGATGATAAACGTACATCGCTGATGAAGAGGAACCAGAATGGGGAATTCGATCAGAACAAATGGCTGTTTAACGAGACATCGGGTACTTATGGAATTGGAAATGCGTATTGGCCACCGGATGGTAGTGATGGCAAGAATGGTGGTGGTGGTCTTGGAGACCCGGCTGACAAACCATGGAGACCACTCACACGGAGAATTCCAATTCCAACTAGTATTATTAGTCCTTATAGATTATTGATAGCGGTTCGTTTTATTGTTTTGTGTTTCTTTTTGACATGGAGAGTTTCACACCCGAATAACGATGCAATTTGGCTGTGGTTCATGTCTATTGTCTGCGAGATTTGGTTCGCATTTTCTTGGATCCTCGATCAGGTACCAAAACTTTGTCCGATAAATCGGTCTGTCGATCTCCAACTGCTTCATGATAAGTTTGAGACAGCTGACAAAACTAATAATCCCAAGGGTCGATCAGATCTCCCTGGTGTTGATTTCTTTGTTTCAACCGCTGACCCTGAAAAGGAGCCTCCACTTGTCACCGCCAACACCATCCTCTCGATCCTGGCCGTTGAGTACCCAGTTGAGAAGATTGCTTGCTACATATCTGATGATGGTGGTGCATTATTGACCTTTGAGGCGATGGCGGAAGCTTGCAGCTTTGCTGATTTGTGGGTACCTTTTTGCCGGAAACACGACATCGAACCACGAAATCCTGATACATATTTCTCATTAAAAGGTGATCCAACCAAGAACAAGAAACGGTTGGATTTTGTTAAGGACCGTAGGAGGGTGAAACGGGAATATGATGAGTTCAAAGTGAGGATTAATAACTTGCCAGATTCAATAAGGAGAAGATCCGATGCATTTAATGCTAGGGAGGAGATGAAGGTTATAAAATCCATTCGGGAGAGTGGTGTTGACCCGACTGAGCCAATAAAGGTAAAACGGGCCACTTGGATGGCCGATGGCACTCATTGGCCTGGTACTTGGGCTAACCCGAGCCCTGATCATGCCAAAGGTGATCATGCTGGTATCTTACAAGTAATGTTGAAGCCTCCATCCCCTGACCCCTTACAAGGGTCGGGGGAAGATAGTCTTGTTGACTATTCAGATGTCGATATAAGATTACCGATGTTTGTGTATATGTCACGAGAAAAGCGGCCTGGTTATGACCATAACAAGAAAGCTGGGGCCATGAACGCACTTGTGCGTTCATCAGCGGTCCTGTCCAACGGGCCATTCATCTTAAACTTAGACTGTGATCATTATGTTTACAATCGTATGGCGGTTCGAGAAGGAATTTGTTTTATGATGGACCGTGGTGGTGAAGATATTTGTTACATTCAATTTCCGCAACGGTTTGAAGGAATTGATCCTTCAGATCGTTACGCCAATCACAATACGGTGTTCTTTGATGGGAACATGCGTGCACTTGATGGAGTGCAAGGGCCTTTCTATGTGGGAACAGGATGTATGTTTAGACGTTTTGCATTGTATGGGTTTGACCCACCAAAGGCTGAGATGCTGGCGCATGAAAAGAAGGGCGGTGATGGTACTGAAGCAGCTACCGAGACACAAGCATTGAAGGCAACTGATTTCGACCCAGATCTTGATGTTAATGAACTACCAAAACGATTTGGAAACTCGACCCTTTTGGCGAATTCGATACCTGTCGCTGAGTTTCAAGGTCGACCTATTGCTGACCACCCAGCGGTCAAGTATGGTCGACCTCCTGGTGTCCTTCGGAATGTTCGAGAACAACTTGATGCTACCACAGTTGCTGAAGCTGTTTCTGTCATCTCTTGTTGGTAATTCCTACTTTGTGACATTAGAAATGGTCATTGGGTCAATCATGATGAACCCAGTAACCCATGAAAATAAAATAAAATATAGTTTTCTACTAAACAAAAATAAGTTTTGATATTATTTGACTAAACCTCATGCTAGTTTTATATGTATATATTGCTACTTGCTAACAGTGAACTATAATGCAATAGACTCATTTTGTTGTTGATGTTGGTTTAAACACAGGTATGAGGACAAAACAGAATGGGGTGATCGGGTGGGATGGATTTATGGATCAGTGACAGAAGATGTGGTAACGGGGTATCGAATGCACAACCGTGGGTGGCGGTCCATCTACTGTCTCACAAAACGAGATGCTTTCCGTGGCTCTGCACCTATTAATCTCACTGATAGACTCCACCAAGTGCTCAGGTGGGCCACTGGTTCCGTCGAAATTTTCTTCTCAAGAAACAATGCTTTTCTAGCTTCCAAACGCCTCAAATGGCTACAACGTTTAGCTTACCTAAATGTTGGTCTCTACCCATTCACATCTCTTTTTCTCATCGTTTATTGTTTTCTCCCAGCACTCTCACTATTATCCGGTCATTTCATAGTCAAAAATCTCAATGCCACCTTCTTAATCTACCTCTTATTGATGACATTATGCTTGATTGGACTTGCGGTGCTGGAAGTGCGATGGTCCGAAGTGTCTTTAGAAGATTGGTGGCGGAACGAGCAGTTTTGGCTAATTTCCGGCACAAGCTCACATTTAGCAGCCGTGGTTCAAGGACTATTGAAGGTGATTGCAGGGATTGAGATATCATTTACTTTAACCTCAAAAGCAGTTGAAGACAGTGATGATGTTTACGCCGAGTTATATCTAGTGAAATGGACGTCACTCATGATTCCACCAATTGTTATAGCAATGCTTAACGTTCTTGCGATGGTGGTTGCTTTCTCCAGGACGATTTACAGCATAAACCCACAATGGGGCAAGTTCATCGGTGGTGCGTTTTTCAGTTTCTGGGTTTTGGCACATTTGTATCCCTTTTTCAAAGGGTTGATGGGGAGGAGAGGGAAAACACCGACGATTGTGTTTGTATGGTCTGGGCTTATTGCTATCACACTTTCATTGTTGTGGGTAGCTATTAACCCTAGCGCAGGACCGAGCGATGCTGCTGCCGGAGGTTCTAATTTTAAGTTTCCTTGAAAGAATAACATGTATGTTTGTAAAATTATAGGCTGGCCTTCGGCTTCCTAGTTCCTACAGGTAGAGCCTTTCGAAGTTTTCTCAAATTATGTTTAGTTAAAAAGTGTTTTTGTTTTTGGATTAATACTTAATAGTATAGTGTAATTCATTTGCAAATACTAGAATTTTACTTTGTGATGCACCACAACGGAATATGTTTCAGTTTGTACGAGAGATAGAACTATAGTAAAATTATCTTATCCTAGATAAGTAGATATATTTGATTTTTAATTTATATCTAAAATTATATTTACAGTAACTGTTCTCTTATGTCAACTAAACAATTTCAGCGAGAACCAAGTTATCCAACAATGTAACACATCATAAATAAGTAATGAGTAGCGATAAGCATAATTGCAAATGTTTCAATGACAGATTATTTATGAAGTTTAGATTATATTTTATATGTTCCGAGTCTAATGAGTTTAGAATTAGTTGACCGTTGACTGCTAACGTTAATCAAGTGATTAATGGAGTTCTTTTTCTATGACATGTAGACTTACATACAAACATAATAATGTAAACATAAACAATTGAGAAAATGAAAATATAAAACATATTTGTGACTTAAGCAGTGACGAAGATTTCTCAAGATGCACACACCATAGGGACCAACAACGATTATAAATACAACACGCCAACAGACGTATATATATATATATATACTCTACCTCTGTTAATAACACATACATACATACATATATAGACTAAAACCTTCAAGGCTTCAACATCATAGAATCATCTCATTCAATGGCAAGCGAAATCAGCACTGTTTCATTGTTACAAACTGCACAATCTCAGCAGCCCCTCCAACTCCAAGACCGGGTTGCAATCGTCACCGGGGGATCTCGAGGCATTGGCAAAGCTATATCACTTCACCTTGCATCCCTTGGAGCCAAGTTAGTCATTAATTACACTTCCAATTCAACTCAAGCCAATCTTGTCGTCTCAGAAATCAAATCTATGTCCCTTTTCCAAGGGAAACAACCAGGTATATATTTCCTACTGCGGTCAACTAATATTTGTTTTCTTCTTAATGTTTATGCTAAGTTGCTAACAGAACTTACATACATACTTCCGGTAGTACCTGAGACCAAAATAAAATAGCAAATTTATACACTTATTCAACTATTTTGAACCCTCATTATTTACACATGGAAGCACCCATCATTTTCCCTATTGTAGTTTATATGTTTTCAAAATTTTACAACTTTAAACTTCATAATATCATACTTATCGTTTGTTATTGTTTTACTGAACAAACAAACAGGACAACAACGTGCTATTGCGGTCAAAGCTGATGTTTCTGACCCGATTCAAGTGAAAGCGCTATTTGATGCTGCTGAATCCGCATTTGACTCTCCTTTATATGTCCTTGTGATTGCCGCGGGGGTTTTGGATGCTAGCTACAGTTCACTCCCCAACTCGTCTCTAGACGAATTCGATAGGATTTTTGCAGTGAACACGAGAGGCGCTTATTTATGTTGCAAGGAGGCAGCAAACCGGCTGAAACAAGGAGGAGGAGGGAGGATAATTTGTCTGACCACGTCTTTAGTGGCGTCTTTGAGACCAGGGTATGGGGCATATACAGCGTCTAAAGCTGCGGTTGAAGCTATCGTGAAGATTCTGGCGAAAGAGCTTAAGGGGACCAAGATCACCGCTAACTGTGTTGCTCCAGGGCCTATAGCAACAGAAATGTTTTTTGAAGGGAAAACCGAGGCAATGGTGAAAATGGCAGTGGATCAGATTCCATTGGGTAGACTTGGGCAGCCGGAGGATGTTGCTCCGTTGGTTGGGTTCTTGGCGAGTGATGCCGGTGAATGGGTTAACGGTCAGATTGTTCGGGTCAACGGTGGGATGGTATAAAAGTCAAGCCCGTTTTCTTTTTCGTCACCTCATTACCTATGGTTATAGAGTAGTATATTTGGTGTGTTCCGAAAAGATTTACGTTTCTCAATTTTCCTTTTGACAATGTATGAGTATTGTATAATTTTAAAGAGATGATTTGCAAGCAAATAAACCTAGTGGAAATTAAATTCCGGATTGTACAAAGTGTCATCACAATGTGCTTGCTAACAGAGGATTGGATTATTGGAGACTTTCCAGAGTTTCATCCCAGGCATGCATGCTTCGAGCTTCCTATACTGCCCAATTAGATGTCACTGTGGTGTCTCGAATGCTAACTACTAACAGAGATTGTTATCAAATGTGCCCATCATGTTGATCTTCATTGCTCGTCATTCGTCAATGGCACTTTGGTGTGGACAATGCTGCTTAGAGCTACTTAGGGGGCTTACTTACCTTGCCAAAGCACACTGAAGTGACCATAACCACGTTGTGGCATTCCCATGTAATCACGTTGTGACATTTTCTGGTCATCACATAATGAAAAATCTACTTTTCAATATAAGTATATATTATTATCATAAGTTAGACTAGCATGGTACCCGCGCGTTGCGGCGGATACCATGGCACAAGCTTCAAATGATAATATTGTCGACGAATAAATTGACGTTCCAACCCATAACTAGTAGTACTATCGTTGAAAACAACACAATCCATAATTAGTAGTACTATTGTATTGAGGCCTGGTACAAAAGATTCACCTTTTACTTTGTTTGGCCCTAATATGCCCATACAATACTTGTAATGTATTACTATGTCTATATCCGTACATGGCATGACTTAAGAAATGCAAAATGTAAACTCATAATGATGCAGCTCATATGTATACTAATAACATACCATGACAAATCGATATAAAACAAAGATAGTTTACGCCCATGAAATTTCAATGAAATCACAACAGTGTAACAAACATACTAGAATACCCAAAAAAGTAAGTACTTCCATAACATTCATTAAAATAACAGACATCGCAGTAGGGCCATTCAATTTCAAATTTTTCACCAACAAGTTCAAGACTCATTTGAGATATCAATAATATGATATCACTTATGACTTGAGATAGAGATGATCAAGGTGCTCTTTCTGACGAAGAATCCTTTGAAAAATCGAGTTCAGCTCATCCATACAATCTTCCATTAACTGGATATCATCATTGATCTGAAAATAGAGCTCGTCAAACACCTTCGCACGACCAGCTCACCAGCCTGACGGTTGTACTCCTATAATAATAATAATTAATATATAAATATGTGAGATTGCCTAAAATAATATGAGGTACAACTAAAATACAATAACATTGAGATTGGCAAAAGATATAGTAAATATGTAGTAGATGAGGCAAATACTTACCTCCCAGCCAAGCACATGCGGATCGCGGGTTGGAGGGCGTCCACTGTAAGGTGGCAAGGCTGATATTTCAGCATGCTGTAAGATAAGGTAACATATGTTTAAGTCAGGTGTTATACGTGCTTGAGTTTCCCAGATCATCCAAACATATGTCTATGAAGTAAACGGTAACGCAGGAGCAACATCACATATATAATTTGTATGCAAAAGCAAATTTACAGTTATGTGCCGTTTCCATATTTTTTAAAAAAAAAATTTAGTGCATACTCTGTTTTATTATCAGTATGTGAATCCATTAAAGAGCAAAATGATATATATAGCTATAATCCATTAACTACAGATTTATGTTTCTTGTTTCTTAATATTATAAACTTTTCAAATTACAACATACATACATACATACACATAATATATAGTTACACATATATAGTTTTCTACTTAAGTTTTTAACACCAAAGAACTGGGGCAGCCATGGAAGGAGCAACATTGACCTGTAATACACAGATGCATTGAAATAGTAAAATCATCTCGAGAATGGAAAGAGTAACTTTTGAAATAAAATCAACAATGTGAAACTAATGATGTTTGAAAGAATTCCAGATCTCAACCAACAATTACCAGAAAGAAGAATTATTATTATGAATTATTACTTAAAACTATTACAACCCAATCGAATGATTTAAAGGAACAACAATCTAATCATTCAAAGATGATTAGATAAACAGAATACTTGAAGATTGTATATCAATATGATATACAAACTATACAGAAAATATAGATCGAATATATGAGAGAAAGAAACTGATATTTTTTGTATGTAAAAATAATGAATCGTAAACCTAAATCTCTCCCATCGTCTTCTTTATATATGAATCCATAAATGCAGCTTTTACCCTCATCTCTTGACAGTTGACAGAATGTACCCTGAACTTCCATCTTTCCAAATACACTGAATAAGCCCTCCAGCTTTGTAACTTGTCATAATCTGCACAAAATACTAATCATGCAATAAGTTTATGTTTAAGTATAAATTTGATAATTTAACATCCCCCCTCAAATTTATCCTTAAACATATCAATCAACCCTAATTTTTCACATAAAAAATTATGTTGATTTATGCTTAAACTTTTTGTAAAGATATCAGCCACATTTAATTCAGACTGTATCTTAATTGTTTTCAAAAAACCTGCAGAAATTTTTTCTCTTACAAAATGCAAATCAATCTCAAAATGCTTGGTTTTTTCATGAAACACTGGGTTTGCTGCTATTTGTATAGCTGCCTTACTATCACAGTGCACATCAATAGGAATAGAACAAGTAATACCAAAATCAAGTAATAAATGTTTAAGCCATATAATCTCACAAGTTACTGCTGCCAAAGCCCTATATTCAGCTTCTGCTGAGGACTTGGCAACAGTAGATTGTTTTTTGCTTTTCCAAGACACAAGAGTATTACCAAAGTAAACTGAAAATCCTGTAATAGACTTTCTTGTGGTAACACACCTTGCCCAGTCTGAATCAACAAATGCAGTAAGTATATTGTTATTACCTTTCTGTATGTGAAGACCCTTACCAGGAGCCTTCTTTAGATATCTAAGAATCCTTAAACCAAGATCAAAATGTTCTTGTGAAGGTGAATGCATGAACTGAGAAAGACACTGAACAGAATAGCTAATATCTGGTCTTGTCAGAGTTAGATAAATCAAGGGGAAAGGAAAGGGGGGCTTCGTTTTTCTTAAAATTCAAGAAAGAACGTAGATAAATCAATTTTCCAATTAACTTTTGATACACAGTGACATTGTCAAGCAATTTAGACTTACCATCTTTAGTGAATGGTTTCACAGTTTTGTTTATTTCAAGAGGTGTATGCATTGGTTTACAACCAAGCATACCAAAATCATTTAAAAGTTCCAAACAATACTTTCTTTGAGAAAGACACAAACCACTGTTATTTTCTAAAACTTCAATGCCCAAAAAATATTTCAATTTACCAAGATCCTTAATTTTAAATTTAGAACTCAAAAAAGATTTCACTTGTTCAATTTCCTTTACACAATTTCCAGTGATAACTATATCATCCACATAGACTAAAAGAGCAACAAATTTCTCATCAATATTTCTAGTAAACAAAGAGTAATCAGATTTACTCTGCTTAAAACCACACTCAAGTAAAGCACTAGACAATTTAGAGTTCCACTGTCTAGGTGCTTGCTTAAGACCATATAAAGACTTATTCAACTTACACACCAAAGTATTATTTCCATTTGAATATCCTTGAGGAATATCCATATAAACATCTTCACACAAATCACCATATAAGAAAGCATTGTTCACATCCAACTGATATAATGGCCAATTGTTATTCACTGCAACAGTTAGTAAACATCTAACAGTCACCATTTTTACCACAGGTGAAAAAGTCTCATCAAAATCTATCCCTGCCCTTTGATTAAACCCTTTGGCAACCAATCTTGCCTTGTATCTTTCTATTTCCCCATTTGCCTTATACTTAATCTTAAAAATCCATTTACACCCTATTGGTTCTCTATCATGAGGTAAATTAGTTAAAGTCCAAGTATTATTTCTATTTAAAGCTTCCATCTCTTCATTCATTGCATTTACCCAGTTTACATCTTTAACAGCTTCATAAAAGGTTTTAGGTTCAATACTTTTGTTTAAATTAGTAGCAAAACAAAATAACTCAGGTTTAAGATGAGCATAATTAACAACTTTATTAAGAGGATATTTAACCTTCCCTTCTAATTGATAATCATGAAGTCTTTTTGAAAGAGTAGTATGTCTAGTAGACCTTCTTAAACCATCATTATTAGTATCAGAAGTGCCCTCAGAATTGATATTATCATTAATATTTCTATCAAAAGTTGCAGCTTCCTCTGGTCTGGTAGCCACATTTGGACTGCCACTAGAAGAAGTATCAGTGGTAGAATCAGTTGGGCTGCCAGTACCAGAAGAGTTACCTTCATTTGTAAAAAAATGTTTCTTGCCTCCTTCATCATCATTGGGACTTTGATACATGGCATTATCCTCATTATCAAAAACATTAAAGAAATCTAGTTGATTTAAACCAGTATCATTCATATCACAACTATCAGAAATCATTTTGAAAGGAAAAATATTTTCATAAAATTTGACATCTCTTGAGTAAATAACAATCTTTCTTTCAAGACTATAAAGTTTATATCCTTTCTTTGAATTAGAATAACCAACAAACACACACTTTTCAGCTTTGGAACTAAACTTATCATTATTATTTAAAATAGTTGCAAAACTTAAACATCCAAAAACTCTTAAGTGTTTTAAAGAAGGTTCAAACTTAAACAATTTTTCATAAGGAGTTAAGCCATGTAACACAGAAGAAGGAGTTCTATTTATAAGATAAGTAGCAGTCAAGATGCATTCACTCCACATAGATAAAGGAATTCCCCCCTGAAACATAAGAGACCTAGCAACATTAAGAAGGTGTCTATGTTTCCTTTCAGCAATCCCATTTTGTTGAGGGGTATAGGCCATAGAAGTCTGATGTAATATTCCCTCATTAGTGAACAAAGAACTTGTTTTATTATTAACAAACTCACTGCCATTATCACTTCTAAGAATTTTAACTTTAGAATCAAATTGAGTTTTAACAAGTTGAATAAAATGATATATATTATCAAACACTTCAGTTTTGGTTTTCATAAGATAAGTCCAAACAGCCCTAGTATAATCATCAACTATGGTTAAAAAATATTTAAAACCCTCTTTACTTGGTACCCTATAAGGTCCCCAAACATCTAAATGTATAAGATCACCAAAACATTTTGACTTATGTTCACTAAGAGGAAAAGGATTTCTGGTTTGTTTAGCTTTATGACAAATATCACAAGGACTCAAAGGTTTATCAGTGAACAAATTATATTTCTTATGAAAAACAGATAAAGCTTGATCAGCAGGATGACCAAGTCTCATATGCCATAACAACTTAGACTCAAAAGGAGAATTAACAGAATTGCATACCACATTAGAACACATAGGCACATCATCATACACATATAGACCACCCTGCTCATTACCAGTCCCCAACAACTTCTTTTGAATCAAATCCTGTAAATAACACTTACTTTCATCAAATCCTACAAACACTTTATTATCCCTGGCTATTTTATGAACAGACATCAAATTGACACAATAGTCTGGAACCACAAGAACATCAAATAGAATTAGCCCATTTTTAAGATGCATATTACCAATCTTTTGTACTAAAGCACTAGTACCATTTGGATGCCCAATTCTCAATTTTAAGTCAGAAATATCAACAACATTTGTAAGATGTTGTGCAGAATATGTCATATGTTGATTTGCTCCAGAATCAATAATCCATTGAATAATTGATTTCAAAATATATGAATTAAAATTAAACCATGAATGTTTCCAATTCAAACTACCTGCCATATTAACTTGCAGACCAGAAGATGAAGGAGAGGATTTGATTTCAAGTAAACTCAAAAGTTGATTAATTTGATGTTGAGACAAAGAAGCAGTAGTAGAACCAGAAGAATCATTAGCAGTCACATGAGAAGAAACAGAAGAAGAGGCATGAGAATTGTTACTATTAAACTTATTATTAAAAGTTCCAGTTGATCTTTTATTAGCAAGTTGGAAACATCTATCCACAGTGTGTCCAGGTTTGTTACAATGAGTACAATGAAAATTAGGATTTGGAGGTCTAAAAACTCTTTGATTGTTATCAAAAGTCCTCCTGGACTGAAAATTGTTATCAAAAGTCTTTTTAGCATCAAAAATTTGACTAGAATTTCTATTTTTATTGATCTTTGCAACAAAAGCATTAGTAGATGGTTTATTATTTATCCCCCCTCTATGTGATTCTTCTCTAGAAACAATAGCATATGCAGTTTTGACAGAAGGTAAAGGCTCTCTAGTTAACAAATTTGATCTAACAGACATATACACATCATCCAATCCCATTAAAAATTGCATCAGTTTTATAAGATCATTATGACTCTTAATTTCAGCAGAAGCAGGACAAGTACAAGTAGGCAATGTTATCATAGCATCATATTGTTTCCACAAAGAAGTAAGTTTGTGATAATATTCAGACAAAGAAGTACCACTTTGAGTCAAGGAATTGATTTTATGATGAAGATTAAAAATTACAGAACCATCAATTTTATCATAGGTATCCTTTAATTCTTGCCAAACAGAACAAGCATTCTTTGAAAAAATTTGACCAACATACAGTTCTTGTGACACACAACCTAAAATCCAATTAAGCACCACAGCATTACATCTATCCCATTGATTAGCAAGAACAGGATTATCAAAAGACTTAACACAAGAACCAGTGATAAAACCAATTTTGTTCTTGGTTTGCAAAGCCAATTCCATAGCACAAGACCAAACCTTATAGTTATCAGTACCAAGCAATTTAAAACCAATTAAAGGAGTGCTTAGAGTATCACTAGCATGCAGATACAAAGGATCACTAAAATCAAGCTTACTTATTTTTGTTTCAGGTTCATTAATGAAATCAGAATGTTCAGAATGAGAATCTTCATTATTATTGTTATTATTATCATTATTATTATTATTATTATTAAGATTATCCATGATTAATCAATTAAAAAACAAAAAACTCAAGTAAGAACAGTTAACACAAACTAATTACCCAACAACAAATAAAAGACAGATAATCAATAGAGACACACTTATTCCAAATAAACAGACAAATCAAAAAATATCAATAAACAACCAGATACGAGAACAATCACAAATAATCAACCAATCAACAAGTATTTTCTTCTCAAATAAAAAAATTCTAGAAAATAACACTTATTCTCACAAAAGTGTCAGTGACAGGATTCCTAACCTCTCATATGAAGGTAGGTCAAGTATTAACACAATTGTTTTTATGAGAAATAAGGTAAAAAGAAATATATAGATATATATGTAAAAATTTAATTTGAGAAGAAAATAAAAGTTGAAAAACTAAACAAAAATAAAGATATACGAGAGAAGAAAACAAACAGTGCTTTAGAGCCGAAGGTAGAGGAACCCTAATTTACTCTTGATTCACTTAGTCAAGAGCTAAATCAGGATCTGAACAGAGAAACCCTAATTTATTCTTGATTCACTTAGTCAAGAAATAAACATAGGGTAATTAACAAAACAATGCAGCGGAAGAACTTAGAAACGGATTTCCAGAAGAAACCCTAATTTTGATCAAAGAAAAAAACCCTAAAAATTATGACCTAGGGTTCCAAACGGAATACGCCCTAAATCAATCAAACCGGAAATCGAATCGAATCAACTATCACCAATAGACGAACCTGTCTCTGATACCATGAAAGAATTCCAGATCTCAACCAACAATTACCAGAAAGAAGAATTATTATTATGAATTATTACTTAAAACTATTACAACCCAATCGAATGATTTAAAGGAACAACAATCTAATCATTCAAAGATGATTAGATAAACAGAATACTTGAAGATTGTATATCAATATGATATACAAACTATACAGAAAATATAGATCGAATATATGAGAGAAAGAAACTGATATTTTTTGTATGTAAAAATAATGAATCGTAAACCTAAATCTCTCCCATCGTCTTCTTTATATATGAATCCATAAATGCAGCTTTTACCCTCATCTCTTGACAGTTGACAGAATGTACCCTGAACTTCCATCTTTCCAAATACACTGAATAAGCCCTCCAGCTTTGTAACTTGTCATAATCTGCACAAAATACTAATCATGCAATAAGTTTATGTTTAAGTATAAATTTGATAATTTAACATGGTTTACCTCTGTTACGACAGATGCATTGAAAGAGGGAGAACCAGTATTTGGAGCGATGGTGACATCAGGAGTATGTGAAACGGGTTCAGATGATGTTGAGTTCATGTCTATGATGCAAGAAGAAGTGGGAAGGGAATGGGCGTGCTATATGAGAATGAGAATGAGAATGTAGTATGTGATGTGAGGGAGAAGATATATATACACACCAAGAATTTAATTGGATGCATTGGGAATCATTATATTAAAGGCCTGTGATATGTAGTGATGAAAATAAAGAGGCAAAAGAAGTCTAGAAGATATGGGGGAGATTTTAATTTGTAAAGGTAAAAAGTAAATTTTAAATAGTAAAGGTAAAAAGTAAATTTTAAATAGTAAAGGTAAAAAGTAAATTTTAAATAGTAAAGGTAAAAAGTAAATTTTAAATAGTAAAGGTAAAAAGTAAATTTTAAATAGTAAAGGTAAAAAGTAAATTTTAAATAGTAAAGGTAAAAAGTAAATTGTAAATAGTAAAGGTAAAAAGTAAATTTTAAATAGTAAAGGTAAAAAGTAAATTTTAAATAGTAAAGGTAAAAAGTAAATTTTAAATAGTAAAGGTAAAAAGTAAATTATAAATAGTAAAGGTAAAAAGTAAATTGTAAATAGTAAAGGTAAAAAGTAAATTTTAAATAGTAAAGGTAAAAAGTAAATTTTAAATAGTAAAGGTAAAAAGTAAATTTTAAATAGTAAAGGTAAAAAGTAAATTTTAAATAGTAAAGGTAAAAAGTAAATTTTAAATAGTAAAGGTAAAAAGTAAATTTTAAATAGTAAAGGTAAAAAGTAAATTGTAAATAGTAAAGGTAAAAAGTAAATTATAAATAGTAAAGGTAAAAAGTAAATTGTAAATAGTAAAGGTAAAAAGTAAATTTAAATAGTAAAGGTAAAAAGTAAATTGTAAATAGTAAAGGTAAAAAGTAAATTTTAAATAGTAAAGGTAAAAAGTAAATTTTAAATAGTAAAGGTAAAAAGTAAATTTTAAATAGTAAAGGTAAAAAGTAAATTGTAAATAGTAAAGGTAAAAAGTAAATTTTAAATAGTAAAGGTAAAAAGTAAATTTTAAATAGTAAAGGTAAAAAGTAAATTTTAAATAGTAAAGGTAAAAAGTAAATTTTAAATAGTAAAGGTAAAAAGTAAATTTTAAATAGTAAAGGTAAAAAGTAAATTTTAAATAGTAAAGGTAAAAAGTAAATTTTAAATAGTAAAGGTAAAAAGTAAATTTTAAATAGTAAAGGTAAAAAGTAAATTTTAAATAGTAAAGGTAAAAAGTAAATTGTAAATAGTAAAGGTAGTAAGTAAATTTAAATATTAAAGATAAAAAGTAAATTGTAAATAGTAAAGGTAAAAAGTAAATTTTAAATAGTAAAGGTAAAAAGTAAATTTTAAATAGTAAAGGTAAAAAGTAAATTTTAAATAGTAAAGGTAAAAAGTAAATTTTAAATAGTAAAGGTAAAAAGTAAATTTTAAATAGTAAAGGTAAAAAGTAAATTTTAAATAGTAAAGGTAAAAAGTAAATTTTAAATAGTAAAGGTAAAAAGTAAATTGTAAATAGTAAAGGTAAAAAGTAAATTTTAAATAGTAAAGGTAAAAAGTAAATTTTAAATAGTAAAGGTAAAAAGTAAATTTTAAATAGTAAAGGTAAAAAGTAAATTTTAAATAGTAAAGGTAAAAAGTAAATTTTAAATAGTAAAGGTAAAAAGTAAATTTTAAATAGTAAAGGTAAAAAGTAAATTTTAAATAGTAAAGGTAAAAAGTAAATTTTAAATAGTAAAGGTAAAAAGTAAATTTTAAATAGTAAAGGTAAAAAGTAAATTTTAAATAGTAAAGGTAAAAAGTAAATTTTAAATAGTAAAGGTAAAAAGTAAATTTTAAATAGTAAAGGTAAAAAGTAAATTTTAAATAGTAAAGGTAAAAAGTAAATTTTAAATAGTAAAGGTAAAAAGTAAATTGTAAATAGTAAAGGTAAAAGTAAATTGTAAATAGTAAAGGTAAAAAGTAAATTTTAAATAGTAAAGGTAAAAAGTAAATTTTAAATAGTAAAGGTAAAAAGTAAATTTTAAATAGTAAAGGTAAAAGTAAATTGTAAATAGTAAAGGTAGAAAGTAAATTATAAAAAAGGGTAATAAAATAAAATAATATAAAGGTGGGACCCACGTCAAATAATTTTAAGTCTACGTTGAATCTGATTTCGAAAATTTTTCAAAAAGTAAATAGTGCTGAATAGTAAACATCGCTTTCATACTTTATTCTTATAATATAAACGTCCAAAACCCGCTCACAGGGGTTAGTTGAGTAAAAATTATTAAAATGAAAGTTGTAGATCTTAATTTTCTGATCTTATAGAAACTTGAATTTTTCTCAATAGGAGCCCGTATGCATAATTTAGGATTAAAACAATGTATAAATATATACTACTAGTATAAAAGAAATCTATCATTAGAAACGTCCAAGAGGTAGTGGGAAACACACTTTTATCTACTTTATAATTTAAAATTATAAATTATGAATCACGGGTTTAGTTCACTAGAGATATGGACAAAAAGAATACTATATATATACATACCCCTTATTCATGATTAACTTTAGAATATAATAATAATAAAATTTAAAAACACGTTTTCTCTCGTGGAATTCAAAGGCATCGTTTGAATGTTTTTTTTTCTAAACTGGATAGTAGGTTTATTATTATAATAATCAAACGAACGAATTCGTTCGTCTATAAATAGCAGACGATATTAAACTTTAAAACACACACTACTACATAATCTCTTCTAAATACTCTCTGGTATAACTATACAAGGCTTATTTCATCTACTTGATTTCTGCTATTATCACTAAGGTGAGTTTCCATATTCCCCTTTTCAAACTCTTTTATATATTGGGGCTGAGATACATGCAAATAAAACTGTTTGTTATACTTATATGTATATTTACAAATATATATATTATATTATATATTTTGTAACTCCGCTTTATTTATCTTACCTTCGGGGTAAAATACAAACTCTTTACTATTATGATGAACACAAGTACTCCAGAAATGTATATATGGTTGATTCTAAGTTGCTCTATTCACTCAAAGTCCTCACTATCATGAACGATTAATTATGGAAACATAAACGTGGGTATATTGAATAGTACTATTGGGGTAGGCACCCCCATCCGTGTTGGTCATACCAACTGGATACGGATGCATTATATTTGGAAAACTTAGAGTACCCTGAACAAGGTACTCTCCGGAGGCAAACAAACACACACTTGTCTAGTTTCGGTTCATGAGCTTAGAACTTGGTATATACAGTTTCAACTCTTGCATTACATTTGATCCATTGTGTGATCAAATAGTTACTTTAAATCTTGTGGTTCATACTCTATATTTTAATTAAAACATATGATACTCTTTGCTGATATTGTATCATAACTATTTGACATTGCGGTAAGGCAATGGTCACACTGAACTCTGGCATTTTGTGAAACTATATTTTCTATATGAAAAACTTATGGAACTCACCAACTTTATGTTGACGTATTTTAGCATGTATTCTCAGGTAACTAGACGATACTCTGTGTATGGGACTATTTTCCGCTGCATACAACATACTGGACCATGGCCTACCCTCAGACTCTAGTAAAGACAAGTCAAATTGCTAAAGTCTCTGTCTACTGTTTAATATTGTTTAATATTAAATAATTGTTTTCAAGAATAATATCTTTCATAAATTGTAATATAAATTTGTGAACAATGCTTTTATATAAATGTATTTTAAAAACGACAACGTTTTGTGTCGTTCAGTATATCTTGTGTTGTGAATCCATGTAAGTCATACCCCGTCTAGGACGGGTGTGACAATGTAAAATAATAAAGTACCACACAAATATAACGGTTTCATACCAAGATATTGAAAGAATAAAAATGCCTACATTTAACAAAAACAAGGTAGCAACAATATACATTATTATTTGTATCACATAATACATTTTTTTTTGAAAGGGTATCACATTATACAAGATGTAAGGATGTAATGCACAAAAATGATAAAGTTATCAAAAGTCATGGTATTTTATTGATTGAAATATGATATATATCTTTTCAATAAATAGCGTAATAATCCTCTTAAAAACCTTAAAACATGACAAGTTTAATCCACTTATTTTCTCTCCAAATTCAATCATTTTATTCTATCAACTGTCATAATCATATAGTTAGGAGGATATATTAGATAGATTTATCATTTCCTATCGATTCCTATTTATATGACTTAAGGGCACGTTTGGTAGGGAGAATTTCAGAGAAATGAAAAGGAACAGAGAAATGAAATTCAGAGAAATGAAATAGGCTGAGAAATCTTATGAATTCCATTGTTTGGTTATAACAAAGAAATTAACCTGAGAAATCATTTCCATTGTTTGGTAAGAAAACGTAGAAATGAAAATATATTTTTCTCACAATAATATTGCTATTAACAATTTATTATTAGTAATACTACTTGAACTGCATTGATTAATATACATAAAATAGGATTAATATACATAAAATATCATTGAGTACAGTACCTTGAATAGCACTTAATAACTATATACATAATTTTTATTTATTAATTTTTATTAGTTGATGAGATACATTTGTTGCTGCTTCTTTATCATTGTGTTAAATGAAGTTATGGATGAACATCTGACCACTGTACAACACACATAGTTTGACCGACATATTTCCAAATTTCAGATTGCTCATAGATCTCTATCTTTATGAGCAGCTTTTATATTTCAATTTCTTTCCATTACAATATCATGTAGAATTGTAGAAACAAAATCAAGCATGTACTTGCATAAACAAAAAGCAGAAACAATCGAACCTAACACAAATACAAGCAACAGCAGCAGCCAATCAAACAAAAAAAAGCATAAACACAGACCCAACAAAAAATCAGAAACAATCGAACCATATACATACATGTAAACGATGGTGGAGACGATGTGTTATTGAAATTAACTAGCAGAGGTTACCATCGACAGTAAATTTGATGTGAGTGGGTTGAAGATAGCAAAGAAAATCGCATGAGAAAAAGGGGAGGAAAGGTTAGGGATTTTTAGATATGTGTGAAATGTGCCTTGCACGTGCATTTGCTATTTATACCATCTTTTTTGAAAAGAGTCCAATTTCTCCCAAAGATGTACACGGAGAAATTTATGAAAGGAAAAGGATTTCCTCCAAAAATGGATGGAAATCAAAATGTATAGAAAGTGATTTCCCGAGAATTGGCATTTCTCCGTCTCAATTAAATCTCCGCCTACCAAACAAAGGAAATAAATTCATTTCCTTTTCTCAGCTCTCAACTCTCTGTACCAAACACACCCTAAGGTCTTGATATGTCATTTCATTATGACGTCATAGATCCAACATTTCACCTATTATTACTAATACAAACAAAAAAACCTAAAAATGATAAGGTTATCAAAAATCATGGTATTTTACTATTTTATCAGTTCCTATTTATAGACTTAAGCAGTGATGTTATGTCATTCTATTATGACGTCATAAACCCAACACTTCGCTATTATAATATACTTGGGGGAAAAAAATCCTAAAATAAGATCACATAATCCAAACAGTCAAACACCATATTCCAAAGATAAACATCACACCAAATGGCCACCAGCACCGTCACAGCATCCCAAACCACCACCCAATCTCCGCCACTCCAAGACCGTGTGGCAATCGTCACCGGCGCCTCTCGCGGCATCGGAAAAGCCATCGCCCTTCACCTAGCATCTCTGGGCGCAAAAGTCGTCATCAATTACAATTCCAATTCCACTCTAGCTGACCAACTCACTTCCCAAATCAATTCCAATTCCAATTCCATAGGAAAAGCTATTTCCGTAAAAGCAGATGTTTCTGATCCAACACAAGTAAAAGCATTATTCGACGCAGCGGAAACCGCTTACGGTTCCCCATTACATATATTAGTTAACGCCGCAGGAATCTTGGATTCCTCGTATTCCTCTCTATCGAATTCTTCAACCGAAGAATTCGATAAGACATTTAGTGTGAACACTAGAGGGTCGTATTTGTGCTGCAAGGAAGCAGCAAACAGGTTGAAAAAAGGGGGCGGAGGGAGGATAATTTGTGTGACGTCATCGATGGTGGTGGCGTTGAGACCAGGGTTTGGTTTTTATGCGGCATCGAAAGCGGCAGTTGAAGCTATGATCAAGATTCTGGCGAAAGAACTGAAAGGGATCGGGATTACGGCTAATTGTGTTGCACCTGGGCCGATTGCGACTGATATGTTTTATGAAGGGAAAAGTGAGGAGATGGTGCAGAGGTCAGTGGACGAGTGTCCGTTGGGTAGGCTCGGGGTGCCCGAGGATGTTGCTCCGCTGGTCGGGTTCTTGGCTAGTGATGCGGGTGAATGGGTTAATGGTCAGATTGTTCGGGTTAATGGTGGATATGTGTGATACAAACAGGGGAACTCGGGTTGGGTCGGGTTGGTTGTTTTTTTGTTTTCTTTGGTTTTGAAAGCTTTGGTTTGGGTCAGAAACTCGGAATGCTGCTGTGTTTTACCTATCCATAATTGTATCATTTTAGTGATACACTTTTTTTCTTCTTCGTGTTTTGCAATTTGGTTGAAAATAACTGAATTTGATCTTTTAATCCTTTAGTTTAAGGGTATAATTTTGGAGCTCTGTGTATCAATAGTAATGGGCTAATGTACATTTTTCTTAAACTTGTGTATTTATTCACTAAACAATTAATATTAAAACTTACAAGACACTATATAACAACAAATATGACAACAACAAAGAAAAATCTAACCTAGATCATTGATTTATACAACCACTACTCTCATATTCCACAACACAATCCCAATGGCTGATGGAATCACAGCTGCCTCAATACTTGACACTCGGACGTTGTTTTTGGAACTCAAGGACCGGGTGGCAATTGTCACTGGGGGCTTTGGTGGTATTGGCCAAGCGGTTGTCACCCATCTCGCTTCTCTTGGAGCCAAGCTTGTAATTTCCGACCTAGTTACCTCTCAGCTCACCCCTACTCTCTCATCAACTGGAGCCGTTGTCTTCAAAGCTGATATATCCGACCCAGTCCAAGTCAAAGCACTCTTTGATTTCGCAGAGACAACTTTCAACACACCACCTCATATTTTAGTCAATTGTGCTGGTGTATCTGATCCCACTTTTGCTACAATCTCAACCACTTCTCTTGAAATATTTGATCATGTAATGTCTACAAACATAAAAGGCTCATTTTTATGCTGCAGGGAAGCAGCAAACCGGATGAAACGTGGACATGGAGGGAGGATTATATGTGTAACATCGTCCCAAGTGGGCTTACCTAGTCCAGGATATGGTACATACACTATGTCAAAAGCCGCGGTAGAAGTTATGGTAAAAATATTGGCAAAGGAGTTAAAAGGGACCGGGATCACAGCAAATTGTGTTGCTCCTGGTCCTATTGCAACCAAGATGTTTTTTGCTGGAAAGACAGAGGAGATGGTCAACAGTGTTATAAATTTAAATCCTTTGAATAGGCTTGGGCAGACCGAAGATGTGGCTCCGGTGATCGGGTTCTTGGCTAGCGATTCAGGTGAATGGATTAACGGTCAGATCATTCGTGTCAATGGTGGATATGTTGTTTGACATCATTTAAACTATTATTCTCATCATCTCAACATTTCATATCATTTTTCAAGTTATATGATTTACATTGGAATGTCATCTAAACTATTGTTTTTTTTTTATAGAAAACATCATGTATTATAAACTGCCGATATATATCATTACTATGGCCTGCTTTGAAAAGCTTGTGTTAATAATTAGGCATTATTTTAATATTCAATCAAGTTGTTGAAGAGAAAATTAAGTTAAATGACAAGAAGATTAGCTATATTCTGTCTTTTTCAAATTTCAATTCAAGAAAGTAGTTGTCAAATTTTAGAAGGATTCCCATGGATGTATTATAGAGTGCACAATAGTTGTAGGCATGACAAAATGGTAATCCGATGAACATCCATCTGATTCGACTGATCGTTCGTGAAACTTTGTTTCATATTGCATAACACCCTACGAGTGTCTACAATGGTCGAAGTTATGGACGATTAATGGCCGATAACGCCGAGGACCGGCATTATGGCCATAAAAAAAAAAAAAACTAAAAGTTTAATTGTAAAATGTTTGTTCAGTATTAAGCTGACGATCCAGCCCGGGTTTGGTAGGGGTGACTGGGTGAGATGCTCGAATAATCTATCTCGTGTTCAATTTGTGCACTCAAAGCCAAGGATAAAATAGTAACTTTAACAACTTCCAAAACACAAAGAAAGATATTTGTAGTCTGGTAATACAGAATATGTGGTAACAGTTTTTTCCTCCAAAAATGATTTAAACATAACTTCCACAACTCTTTTTGCCTTCATCTTTTGATCAATCAATCAAACACAATTTTACTACCACTTTCATCAATTAATGGCAGAATTCACCGCCCTCCGTCCCTTGAAACCCGTATTCGTTGCTGACGAAATGTCGTTAGGATTCGACCCAAAAGGATTTAGAATAAGTGACAAACGTAAGATCATGAGGTTAAGCAATTATAATTATGAACCTAGTACTAGAAATACTAGAGTTTTTGCATCCGGAAGTAAGTCTATGCGAATCAACGGGGAGGACACGAACATGGTTGTTGATCAAGAAGCCATTTATGATGAGTTGTTGGGAGATCCTGATTATGAAACTGATGATCTGTCTTGTTTTAGAGGTTTAGTTTTGGATATATCTTACAGGTTTGTTGTTCAAAGTTATGTACTATATATACTACAGTATGTTAATTGTATATATTTTGGAAGCCCATCATGGGCGGAGCCACTATCGGGTCGGATCAGACTTTTTCTATCATGTGTAAAAAGTAGGTCTTTTAGGATAGGTTTTAAAATTTAACAGCATAAAATAGTTAGAATCGAAAATAGGTTAAGATTTCTATGCCCGTTAAAGCACAAATCCTCCACAATAGCCCAAATTGGTGTTATAAGTTTTTGTTATTATTATTAGTTTACAGTCTACATATCTGTTAGTGCCTTGTTATTGTTGTTTAAGTTCAGGTTAACTGCTTAAAATAGCGAGTAGGTGGTAGTAACTACAACCTACCAAAGCACGTTTACGGATTTGTTGTGCTTGTGACCCAAAATGCATCGTGTCAGGTAAGGCCAAGACTTCTTTATGAGATCTCTCCTAGCAACTATCGACATTGGATGGATTTGCCTAGATGTTACCAACTTACTATGAAAGTTACCAGCAACATTACCGTCCTTGCATTGTTTCACCAATATGATAATTGTGTTAGCATAGCAACTTTTTTAACGACATATTACTATTGTTAGTAGCAAAATTATAGATAAATTTCATCTCGCATTATTATAGTCAGTAAAAAAATGTAAAAGTGTAGTGCTGTTCTGAGTGTTTAACCCATGTAAGTTCTTGTTTACTGTTTACCTTGCATCTATGGTCCTTCCTGATTCAGGGGTAACTTTTTTTAACTATCTATTTGCTAGACTTACCACCTATAAGTTTGTGATTGGAGTTTAAGGTGTTATTTTTTCGTAAAATGATTAGCTTCATTTTGTATAGTGATGGCAATCTCAGGATCTGATTGTGATTGTTGTGCTAGGCCTATAAATGTTGTCTGCTGGAAACGTGCCATTTGTTTGGAATTCATGGAAAAGGTTAGACTAGTGGAAACTCATAAAATGTTTATTGACGTCCATTATGTATGGAGTTCACTGTGTACTGGAATTCTACTTAAAGTAGGCTTTTGAATCAGAAGTTCATGGATTTTAATTGTGTTCAAACATATGTTATGCAGGCTGATGTTCTGGAATATTATGATCAAACTGTGAACTCTCCTAGTGGTTCCTTCTATATACCTGCCGTTTTGAGGGTAATGCATTGTTAAGTACTAATATTGTATTAGTTTAGTGATACTTTTGGTAAACACCTTCATCCATCTAATTCGAGGAATGTCTGAATGTTTCATCTGTCTTCCAGGTTCAACATTTGCTTCAAGTTGTCAAGAGAAGAAGACATGTTAGTTTGCTTAGTCGAAAAAACATATTGGCCCGTGACAATTTCTCTTGCCAGTAAGTACTCTGCTAAACACAATGGATGTGTAGTAAATTCTTCACACCTGACACCTGTAGTCGTCAAGAGAAGTGGAAATATTAGAGTACATGGTTAGTGTTATATAACTTGACTAATTAAGTTTAATACCAAGTACTTTTAACTACAAAAAAACTTTTAATCGAATAATTGATCAACCTTCCTTCTTAGAAAAATATTTCCGTGTCATTTATGTGGTTCGTTTACCAACTGAATGTCTTTCAATTCTATGAAGAAGCTCTACATAGGTACCAACTGTGGCTAGAAAATAATAGTTACCATGCGCTCTACTGCTCTTACAACTTATTTATAATATCAACAGGTACTGTTCTTCAACTACGAACTTAACTATTGACCACGTTTTACCTATGTCACGAGGTGGAGAATGGAATTGGGAAAATCTGGTAAGACATTGCGACTCATTACCTAACCTTCATAGGATACAACACACCAAGTCATATGGGGTTCTATGCTAATTGTTATCTGAAATTATTTTTCTGCCGACGAGAGATAATAGTAGTTGTTCTTCTTAAAAAGGTAACTGCTTGTTTAAGTTGCAACTCTAAGAAAGGTCAGAAAACTCCCGAGGAAGCAAATATGAAGCTGCATAAGGCACCGAAGGTAGTCTCTTGTATCCTTAGTACAGCCTTCTGTTGAAATGCACACGAATTCATTTATGCATAGGTTGTCACCATGCATATGACATTATGAAATCATGATTTTGTTTAATGTGCAATTTCTTTTTGGTGTGAAAAATATTGATGTGATTTAGATCCGGCAAATTAGCGTACATTCTGTAAGGCTGTCAAAGAGGCCCGTTAAACCACCAATCATTATAATGACTTCACTTGCGGAGCTTAGTTGGGGCAGGGAGGGAATTGTGGCCCCTAAAAATCTGAACTGTTAGTGGTTATATATATTATGAAGGAAATTGCTGAATGGCTGGTCTGATAGGACATGAATAATGCTCCCATAATGGTTATGGTCTTTTGTCTGAGACCTGTTACCATTTCCCCTTAAAGATTTCATACATAAATCTTTAAAGATGCTATATCTATTAGAACAGATGCTATAACTAACTGGAATTGATCAAATCATATTAAATTAGTTAACATAATTACATTAATGGTGCTTTTTATATAAAGATGCACATTCACATTTTTAATTTTTTTGCCCCCCCCCCCCCCCCCCCCAAATCATATGCTCAAGTTCCGCCACTTGGTTGTTCTCTAGCAATTGTATTTGCATGTTAAACTTATGTTAGGGGTCTATCACATGGGCTGGTCTAGCAAGTTGGAATGGGTCACACAAAAAACAAATTCTGGTAGAAGTTGTAATGGGCACAGTTAGGTTAAATTGACTTCAAACACTTCTTTTTCAATAAGTTCTAAAAAAAAGTTACTACCTTCTGCATTATCCACTTTAGCCTTTCGACCCGATAAGAAGTTCCCTGAAAATGAGTTAGAATTTTCATTGCAATTATATTTGTTCATTGGGTAGTTGTGTTAATCTGTGGTGGCTAATTGTTCCCCCTTAGTCGAGTTGTTGCTACAAAGTAATTGTATATCCTTATATAAGACTCATTAGTGCTGACATGAACCACGATGCATGTGTGTTCTGTATTTTCCGTGTTTTACGTTCACATTGCTCTAGTGTGTTTGTATGATCACACAGCCAAATGTCATTGTTATGTTTCATACAACTTTTTAGCAAAATTGGGCATTTACATATCTTTGATGTCATCTCTTTATTATCCACCCAAATAGTAATGATATGTTATCACTTTGGTCTTCTTGCAGGCTCCTAAAGACTATGATATAATTGCCATACCCTTAACAAACAACGCCATAAAGATGTTGAAAATGCGAAAGGGGACCCCTGAAGAGTGGCTTCAGTACTTGGGAGGCCCATCTCCTTGACATCAGTTTGGTTGTAATTTGTATATGTTCATGATTCAACCAAACCATAAAGCATCTTCAATAAATAATTTAATTGTATATTTTGTATTGTGTATATATGAACTTAATCTGATATGCTATGTATATTATTATTATCTAGTATATATATATATCGACATATGTATAACTCAAACCGCATGTCAATAAACGAATGTATGTATATATGTTTTTTTATTATGACTCCTTTACCTTGAATTTTACATTGATACCCAACATCTTGACGTGGGTAGCAAAATGGCCGGGACACAGGAACAAACATGTAACTTTAAGTTAGGGGCAAAAACTTTTTTTTTGGAAAGGTGTGGATCATTTGCTCGCAACAGGGAATCTAGCTTACGTTGTCTTAACCGGGACCGCGCTGGAGAGCCCCCTCACCCTCAATACCTAGTAGGAGGAGAAACTCCCAACTAAACCGCCCGAAGGCACGACATTTAATTGGGATAAAACTCTGCCCCCTCTGCAGGATTCAAACCTGCTTCACTAGAGGACTTTATTGTGAAATTTCTTTAAATGTCCTCCCCATGTCTCGAACTCGAGACCTCCATCATATAAAGCTAATGCTCAACCACTGAGCTATAATAGGAAGTACAGTTAGGGGCAAAAACTGGTTGCATTCACAATCACTTTCTTTGTCCAATTTACTTTTAAGGTTTCATAAATACATGTCTATGATACCGATTGACATAAACCAATCCCCACTTTTTTAATCACTTAACCCCTCTGCCATCACCTTCAAATTAAACCTCACATTTACTTAATTTTATACTCTCTACTAATCCTAATTTCCGTACGATATACGGTAGCTATATAAATTGTATCATAAAGAAATTCAAATATGCTTTATACATGATTCGTGAGTATGAAATAAATTGTGGTTAAAGTAAACCGATGATCGAAGCTAAATTATAATAAAAAGTAATGAGTAATGATAAATATAATATATGTTTAGTTAAAAATTTGGATTTGGTGGCCCATTGGTAAGGTCTTTGACCTTGGGAGGATCCACCTGGGTTCGAGTCTCACTTCTCACATTTGTGAGGGTGGATTAATAGGGGTTTTTCAAGAGTCCTGGTTTCCAGGCATACGTGTAATTTAAGACTAGGAGTAGAAATAGAATAGAATGTCGTTCAAAAAATAAATAAATTTGGATTTACCTTAAATTTTTACAATCACATCAAAATCGCAACTTGTAAGCATAGTAGATGACACAAATTGCCTTGTGATTTCGGATCGTAAACTCAAATTTTTGAAGTCTTCATGTTAATAACTTATTATTATAAGTAATATAAGTAATAGGAGTTGAAAAATTGAGAAAGAAAAAAAGACAAATTTTATTAATGAGAAAACGATCAATCAAATAAGGTTATAATGTGTTTTATATCTATAAGCCAAGAGTTAGAGTTTAATTCCAAGTCTAATAAGGAAATTAAATCTATATACAATTAAAAAAGCTAATTTAATAAAAATAAATTAAAAGGACACATGTCGATCAAGGATTACACCACGTGTCGTTTCAAGAACATCTCAATCCAGTTTTAGTTTATTGGTGATATCCCACTATAACTTCTCTCTATATAACTAAGAGGGGATATAAAAGATCCTATGTGGCATTATTATTTAAGTGGCGTATAGGAATTTCGCTTAGTTGTAATTATCTAAATATTTAGTATTTTTTTTCATGCTATGTACATTATTAAATAAATAAAAATAAAATATTAAATTTTGTCTCTAATAAGATATTTTTTCTCATCTAATTTGCTGGATACGATGATATAACCATAGTTGTTAGACTCTTACGAGTCACGAGTCGACTCTTACGAGTCGAGTCGATTTAGACCGAAAACGAGGCGACTCGTTGTGTGACTCTTTTTTCTCCTGACTCTTACGAGTCGCGGTGTGAATTTGAAACGAGTCACTACGAGTCGCAAACTTATGATTGTTGTAGTTTGATAATATGGTTATATATTATATATCATATTTATGGTTACATTATTTTGTATGTTATATATGTATTTTTTATTCTTTTAGTACGAATTTGGAGATAAACTGTAAGTTTATGACTTAAAAGTATCGAATATGTGATATTTTGGTAATGTATTAAAATAATCAACTTATATTTTGTTTATAAATACGTCACATATATATAATTATACAATATTATGTAGTATATACAAATGTCGGACTCTTACGAGTCGAGTCACGTTTCGAGTCACGAGTCAAAAATCAGGTTTTCGAGTCGAGTCAAAAGTTACGAGTCGACAACTATGGATATCCATCATTAAGTTATAACCATAGTTGTTAAACTCGTACGAGTCATGAGTCGACTCGTACGAGTCGAGTCAAAACAAAGTAAAAACGAGCCGACTCGGTGGATGACTCGGATTTGCTCCCGACTCGTAGCATGACTCGTTTTTTGTGTTGCGAGTCGGTCCGAGTCGTGTTTCGAGTCACGAGTCGAGTCACAAGTCACAAAAGAATTTATAATCATTTATATTTTTAATTTTTTTAAATTTATCTTTAACTTAATATATAAATATAATACTATATTTCTACAATAAATACTTGTATATAATTAGAAAAATATATATTAGAAAATATCATGACTCTTACAATTCGAGTCACGTTTCGAGTCACGAGTCACGAGTCAAGTCAAAATCAGGATTTCGAGTCGAGTCAAAAACAACGACTCAACAACTATGTTGTATAGTATTTAAAATATAATATAAAATATAAAGTATAAAGCTATAGATATACTCATGATTTTTTTTTATAAAATACATATAAATTTATACATATATATAATATGCACATGAAATATTTTGATTTGAGCAACCATAATTTTTATAGACTGTCACTTAACGATTAAATTTGATCAGTTAGATTATTTTTTTTATCTTAAGTTTAAGTGTCAACTAAGTTTTTTGCTTTTTTTTTTTACTCTTTTTAGTATTTTATGATATTATTTAAAAGAAATACTTAGTCAAATATATTAATTAAGGATTATATAAAGAATAAAATTTTTCAAATTTTAAACTTATTTACGTACTTTTTTAAGTTATTATTTAGATTAATAATTACATATCCATTATATCGACTTATTTTAGTACTAAATTAAATATGGTATAGTGATTTTTTTTTCTTTTCATTTTTGAATTTTAGAAAATTTTATTTTACCTTTTTGTTATTATATAAAAATTCAATCTCTTACTCAAATTTAATAAACTATTCATTTTTTAAAAATTAACCATTCATGTTTGATGTATTGAAATTGAACTTATATTAATAGTTTGTTAATGAGGCATATTTTATATATTTTATTCCTTGATTTAATTTATTGTTACATGGTTACATTATTTAAACATTATTAAAAACAACTTTATTGATTAATATTAAAAAACATGTATTTATGATACAACCGCCTTTAATTTTACAATCTTATTAGTTTTTCCCACATTGTCTTATTTAAAAAAAAAATATTTGATAAGGATTTTCACTTACCCCGTACAACGTACCCTATGTGGCTCATTTATTTAGATGACAAGTATGATTTTTGCTTAATTGTAATTTTTTCAAGTATATAGTATTTTTTCCATGTCATGTAGATAATTAATTAATTATTATAGTAAAATTTTATCTCTTTGTACTATTCAAATTGAATCTCTTTATATTTAATATATATCTATAATTAATTTATTCAATCTTTATATTTAGTTAGATAATTTAGGGCTAATGTCTTTAAGTGTCAACTAAGCTTTTTGCTTTTTTTTTCTCTTTTTAGTATTTTATGATATTATTTAAAAGAAATACTTAGTCAAATATATTAATTAAGGATTATATAAAGAATAAAATTTTCAAATTTTAAACTTATTTACGTACTTTTTTAAGTTATTATTTAGATTAATAATTACATATCGATTATATCGACTTAATTTAGTACTAAATTAAATATGATTTTCTTTTCATCTTTTGAATTTTAGAAAATTTTATTTTACCTTTTTGTTATTATATAAAAATTCAATCTCTTACTCAAATTTAATAAACTATTCATTTTTTAAAAATTAACCATTCGTGTTTGATGTATTAAAATTGAACTTATGTTAATAGTTTGTTAATGAAGTATATTTTATATTTTTTGTTCTTTGATTTAATTTATTGTTACATGGTTACATTATTTAAATATTATTAAAAAACAACTCTATTGATTAATATTAAAATACATTTATTTATGATACAACCGCCTTTAATAAGTAAGTTTACATTTAAATACATTATTTTACAGTATTATAATCATATACTTTAAATTTGAAAGATGCATTATTTATTTTTTACAGATTTTTACGTCAACAATTATTTATCATGCAACGCATAGGTTTAATCTAGTACTGCAATATATTCCTTAAAAATAGTCTAAGCTATGTATAGATCTCAATTCAAAAAGTTAACTCAAAAGATGAAAGAAAACCTAAATTTATAAGCCGCCAACCTAAATTACATATGAGTACAAAAACAATACTCTTAAAATGAAACTTTAATATTTAAAAAGTTTGAAGACACTTCTGTCACGGTTTCCATTTAACATGTTCTTTCCTTTTAGTCTATTTTTCATTTTCTTCTTACCAACTCGACTCATTTAACTTTAAGGGTGGGGCGAGTACCTCGCCATCCCTCCCCGCCCTCCCTGATTTTTCAATAGGTACCTGTCGGGTGCCTAATTGCAGGGAATACCTCGCCACCCCTCCCCACCTTTTTCTATTTTATTTATTTTCTATTTATTTTTATTCAACAATAATTAAAACTTTTATTTAATAAATTAAACATACAACTAAAACACATAAATAAAACACATAAACTATTATTCAAACACACAAATAACTAAAACATAAACAACTTAAACTAAGGCATCGGCCATCCGTATCTCTCACAAATGGCGCGTTTCTGCGCCAACACCATCTCCAACATCGGCCCGGTGAGGTGATCGTGTGACCTGATGACGAAGTCCATATCGTTCTGCCGCTGTTGACTTTGGACCATACGTGTCATCTCCTCCTCCCGTACTTTCCTAGCCTCCTCCGCCGCCATATAACTATCCATCATTGCCTTCTGAATCTGAAGCTTCTCCTCCCGAGCTCGCCGTTTATCCTCATTGTCGCATTTCAACTCGGCGACCATTTTCAAGAATTCTTCAGATGTGGTGGAGGCGAATGTAGACGGCTGCTTACCTTTACCTCTACGACGGGGCGACACGGGTCTAGCAGGCCGTACTGGTGCATCAATGTCGTTCCCACCTTCCTCTTCTTGATCAAACTGGTCCTCGTTCAAGTCAATATGGACCGACGCCTCCCCGGATGAACGGACATTGACATTTGAACCTTCCGTTCTTGCCCTTTTGCTCCCCGAATCCTTCCAAATCCCCTCCAAGGTAAGAACTTCCGCCCATTTCGACCCGTTTTTCAAAATTTGCCACGCCTCTACATGCGGAAACCCGGACTTGTTATTGTATTTCCGCATATGCAATGCCACGGCCGCCTTAAACACATCCTCGTTGCTTTGGCCACTCAACATCTTACTTTTCTTAACATTGTAAATACCACAAAAACCCGAAACCTTATGTTTCAAATCCTTCCACTTCGACCTACACACTTCCGGGGTACGCCCCGAATCACGGTTCAAGTGTTTGTCCATCTCAAACTTCACCTTTTTCCAAAACGACCCGGCCGTTTGCGCGTTTCCGGTGTATGGGTCCTCGGAAACGTTTAACCAAGCTTTTGCCAAACACGCCTCTTCATCCTTCCCCCATCCACGACACTCTCTTTTTCCTTTAACCGGTACTTGAGTCTCGGGTATTGCTTCTTCTTCTTCTTCTTCCTCCTCGGCCGCTTGTTCTTCTTCTTCTTTTTCTTCAACATTTTGATATTGCTAATTGCGAAAACCCGAGTTGACTTTCATTCGCGAATCCTACTAACCCCCTAGTATCAAAAAACCTGGGATCCATTTGACTCAAGAAATCATCAACGGGTACCGGTATGTAAACATTTTCGGTGTTTTGTGGCAGAGGAGGAGGTTGCATTACGTTTGGGGGCGGGGGGTTTCTGCGTCTTTTTGGAAGTAGACTGTAATCGCGTTTATTACGTTTTGTATTGCCCCTCCCTCGATTCATTGTAGTGATTTATATGGTTTTTGTGGATTTATTTGTTAATTGAAATGAAAGAAAAATAAAGGAAACGGTAGAACAGAAGAGAAACAAAGAAAAAGGAAGAAGAAAAGGGAGAAGAGAGAGAGAAAGAGACGTTGCATGTGGGCCCCATTCATTTTTTTAATGCTCCTAACGGTCGAATCATGCGGCATCACAACCGGCACCACTATCCCCTTTTTCCTCACCACCCTACCGGTACCGGAGGGTCGGAATGGTGTGCAAACCGGTACGGTCCGGTACCGGTCGGGTGCCTATGCACTCCGTCCACCCTAACAAAACCCAACGCGACACAACCATAAAATATAAGTGAGTTGAAGTTGTTAATACAATTTTGATCCACATATCTAATATGAATGTCCTTTAAATCCTTATGGAATTGTCGAAAAGGTTCACCATTGGTTCCTATCCGCTAACAAAGAATTAGTTATCATATAGATCAATCAATTAACATTTACAAGTTTAATGCGTAACTTATGAGTTGTTACATCATATAAATGTGATTTCCAGTGCTAGAAACAGAATCATCGTGTACAAGTACAACATATGAATTACGACTACAAAATTTAATACAGTACATGCAAAAAGAAGAATTTGAATAGTGAATTCAATTATCATTTGGCCTTCCACTTTCCTTCATCAAGAGCAATTATTGCTGGAAGTAACAGTTGAAGAAAGTCTGTCCCGTTGCAATTATTTTTTAAGGAGCAAAAAAAATTAAATGTACTACTTATATCATTTGGCCAATATTTCCCAAATACTCTTTTGTCACTTTTTTTCTTACTTTCTACATTGATCAAAACCAAAAGATTCCTTTATCTATGATAAATCATTTAAATATGTTAGCAGATATGGTATTGCAAAATATACATTTTCAAATGAGTAAAGACCAAAAATTTTCGAGAAAAGCTAATATCTATAGGCACAGGGTAACACCACCAGGCAAAAGTTAACCCGACCAAGGCATTAGCGGCGACGTCGCCGCTAATACTCTGACACTGACAGGGGGCCCGCTAATTTCTCTGCCAGATTTACCATTACAGACATGGGGGGCCCGCAGTATTAGCGGCGACGTCGCCGCTAATACTCTCTCTGGTGCAGTATTAGCGGCGACGTCGCCGCTAATAATGCCTCTGGTGGGGTTACACTTTTTTGCCTGGTGGTGTTACACTCCTCGTATATATTTGGTTAGTCTATTATTGAATTGATTTGATGAGTTATTATTGCCACAATCACTATATCAAATTTTGACAAGAACCCTAAGGCATAATTATTATATATATATATTTAGTATAATGATAACGGAATAGGATTCTATTAAAGTTGATAACTATATAGGTAAAGTTGAATCAACTTTAGCCATTGAATTAAATCCAATGGTCAAGATTAAAATTTAATGTTTAAATCTTGACAATTGAGATTTAATCCAATGGTTAAAGTTAATTCAATTACTTACAGAGTTAGATTAATGATAGAGTATCTCAAACCAAAAATAAGATTGACATGGACTAGAAAGGGGGGAAATACATAGTTTGAACTTTTGCTAAAATCAAGAAAATCTGATGGGTTTGAATTTCTGCTACGTACCTTTGAATTTTGGCAGATTGAGTAATTTCATGTCATTATTAATTGTGGTTCCACCGCTCCAAAACAAAAAGTTTCATATTATGGGTTGCCTTTTCTAGTCCTTTATCTATATCCCAAGATTAAGGGTAAAATTTGTGTCTAGACTTCAAAGTTTGTAATTTGAAGCTTATGTATGTCTAGAGTTTATATACGAACTTTTTTATACATATAAACATGTTTGGTTTATTTATGTTTATGTTGTCAATAAAATATGTTATACTAATCTTTGGAATGTCATGATCACATGACTTCTAAAAGCCATTGATTTTCATTTTTCAATTCATCACTTTTATTTTTCATGGGAAAGGGGAAACGAAAATACTAACTATAACGTTAATATCAATCGTTATTATGTGTATTTTTCATATCAAAAGTCCACTCCAAAATTTTATAATAAAAGTACAATTACTTTATGCACATTAATGGCATGAAACCTTGATTTTTTGTTACGTGTGAGATTTTTAAGTAGTGATAAATTCACAATACATTTTTATCATTTATAACAATTTTTGCCTTTAAACAGTAACTTATCTGTACTAATTATAGATGGCAAAAAATCTCACACGTATTTAGCAGCTTACTGCCTCATCGTTGTCTTTAGCAGCTTCTGCAGTCATCTGAAGTGCACGAACCTTAGGCTTTGGTGCAGCCGCCTTCTTCCCATCATCCTTCATCTGAGGGCAATTAGCAATCATATGACCCGTTTCCTTACACTTGTAACAACGAGTCTTGTCTTTGCACACTTCAGCAGAATGCCCCGGATGGCCACACTTATCACACCTCTTGGTCTTATCAGAACAAGGACCACTATGATGAGACTTGCAAGACGAACACCATGAACTACTCTTCTTATCCTTGTCTCCATTTGAAGAAGAGTTACCTTTAAACTTCTTATTTGAGCTCGAAGATCCATTGAATCTCCTTTTGAAACCGGCTTTCTTGTCATCATCTTTAGCCACCACTTTCTCAGTCTTAAAATCATCATCCAATCTCTTGGACTCCTTGATAGCAGCAGATAAAGTAGTATGCTGTCTACATAGACCCCGATAGCTAGCAGGGAGTCCATCACAATACGCTTCCACCTGATCAACATCTCTCCTAACCAAATGTCCAACAAATTTCAGCTTTTCCATAAATGAGTGTGCATACTCAGTTATGGCACCCGGCTTAGCTGTCAATGCTCTAAATTCCTTCTCAATCAATCTTAGCTCACGGGTTCCCACATACTCTTCTAGGAACTTCTCCCTGAATGTACCCCAAGGCATAGCAGCAAGCACCTCGGGAGTCAAGGAGATAGTAGCAGCCCTCCACCAATTCCTAGCGTTCTTCTTCAACATTCGGGTTGCACACAACACCTTCATATCGTCCGGGCAATAACAAGAAGCAAACACAACCTCAATATCATCCAACCATTCCATAGCACCAACAGCATCTTGAGTACCATCGAATGCCTTAGCTCCACACTTTTGAAAGCTCTCGTACTTAAAGTTATGAGCACGAGGAGCTACCACTACACGAGGCTCCACTATGTTTCCAACACCATTTCCATTTGCAACAACCTCTTCTGGAGCAATCAAAGACCTTTCATTCGATGGCTCGGCACGGTTTGAGCGGTTGGAATAATTCCCATCCGTATGCTCATTCCTTTGCATGCTTGCATCTCTTTCGGCCCTAAGTTGAATCAACTCCTCTTCATTTCTCAACAAGAGAGCTCGGATAGCCCTCAATTCCTCATGCATTTCGGCTCGGGTAGGAATCTGTTCGAGGACCGGGTTTGCCCGATCAATCTCGGACCTGGTGAGGTTAATTCCCGGAAGTGGCCTTCGAGGAGGCCTTTGATTAACACCGTTTCCTGCCCCATTAGGTTCGGATGGAGCATTGCTTGGAGCAGCTCTCTCACGATGGCTGTTATTTCGTGTGTTAACCATGATGTCTACAATGCAATGACGACGGTTAGCAAGGTTTCAATGAGAATAGCTAGATAAGGCTACTTAACCTTAAAAATTCAGCATCAAACATAACTAATCATGCCTCATCTACACTCTCACTCATTCCCAAACCCGTCCTAAGCATTTCATTTCTAAGGCTAAGCATTCCTACTTAAGCCCTACATAACCTATATCGGTTTAAGTCCAAAAACTAAGGTAATACCTATGGTTCATGGTTCACTTAAACCATTTCTCTGATACCAACTTGTAACACCCAACATTTAAAAATACGGATTTCCAAAAACTTTTCACCTAACGGTGTTAAAGAATGCGGAATAACGTTTTAAAAGTCCAAACCATAAAATCCAGTTTGGTTTGTTCATAAAATAGAAGGTGTTACTCGTCACATCATCAAAATAGTATAAATGGAAATCCTACGGTTGCCCAACATAAAACAACCGTATACAAGTCATATCAAAACATAATAGTCATAACGAAATCAAATGTCTAAAAGGAGCAGCAACTATGGGTAACTAATAGCATCTTCAAGTATTCTACCCATGCCTCGCTCACTATCCATCAGCACACTTCTAGCTTGCTAAACCTGAGGGGACAACACATTTCAAGAAACAAGTGTTAGCTAACGAATTAGCTAAGTAAGATAACACTAAGTTAAATAAACGTTTGTCCAATTAAAACTTGGTAAAGCAGCTTTTCATATTAAAGACACATTTCGCATATCATCACAAACATATCATAGCATCAACATCTTTCATGGTAGGATTAACCATCCTAAATGTGCCTAATCATCATTTCATCATCACATATCATCACATTAGGTGTGACATAAGTCACGCATATCATATAAGGTGTAAGTTTGTGTGTAGGCGGTCATAAGACCTAACGGGAACCTCACACCCGACTAGATGGATGAGCCATACGGCGGTCCATCAAGTGTCGTTAAGGAATGGCAAGCCACTCCAGGAGTAGTCCGTATGTTCAAGACATTGGTGGGTAATCACTCCACCCGGAGATACTCTAACCACGTAATTACGTTGCAAGGAGCCACCCAAGCAACAACATATACGCACCCACCCGGCTAAGGTGAATACGGGTTAAGCTTAACACTTCATCATATATACGAGCTCGATTTCATCACATATAGTTTAGGTGACAAAGTTACCTAACATCACATATAGTTTAGGTGACAAAGTTACCTAAACATAACATATAATCATCTTTTACGTTTGGGCCCTTAAACGTGCACGTGACATGGCAACCTATAAAGTCTAGTGAACTAGATGACCAAGCCACACATACATGCACATCATAATCAACATATACTTGCATCACATTTCATTACATTGCATATCATTTCATAACATAACTTTGCATTGCATATAAAGGGAAATGCATTTCAGGTCTCATAAGTCAAATACATATCCCATATAACCTCCCATACAACCCGAATACCCTTAAGTATACAAGATAAGATTAGAGAAGTTATATTCTAAAAACCATGCTTTTGTTGAATCCCTCAGCGTGTCAAAGTAGTGTATCTTACCTCAAAGAAGCGCACAACAAAAGGCAACTACGTTACCGTGCAAAGCAATTAATCTTGTCTACCTATAATTGGTAAACGATTATTAGACAAGCTACATACTCTCGTCATTAAGGTCACAAACTAGACCCACGCACTTTAAAGACTCACTTAAGATTCAAGTCTACCCTTTGTGTCAAAACGAAGTTACGATTCAAAAGTATAGATGTGTTGAAAACAGTCTGAGTTGCGCCGCAATGCCCCTCATTGCGCCGCAGCTTATCTTCTCTGCATTTGGGTTGCGCCGCAACTCGGACCTTTAGTTGCGCCGCAACCCAATTTGTTGCGCCGCAACTTATCCTACTGTATTTCCATTGCGCCGCAACACAGCGTTGCGCCGCAATGGGCCTTCGACCAGCACTTTTACAAAAATCGTTTTCGCCCCCAAATCGGCCCCAAACGACTCCAGGTCTAAAATACAGATTCATTACCCTATAATCCTTCATCTTTAGGTCATTACAAAGCATTTCAACCTTTAATTAAACCATACATGACTTATATCCTTCAAAAACACCATTAAATCATCATTAAACGATTCTCCCATAACCCCATTAAAATCCCTAATGACTTATACAATTAAAAGGATCTGAAATCAATGAGATATTACCTTCTATACACGTAGATCACACTAGGGATGCAAAACACTTGACTAAACACACCCGAATCACACGTCAGAAGGCTTTTCGGCTTGCAAATTGATGGAAGATTAATGGGAATTCACTTTGGGCGGTTAGGGCTTGTTTAGGAGGATGAAATTCTGCCAATAACAATCTAATGACACTCCCTAGACCCCTTAACCCGTTTTTGACTTTGCTCCTATGTCAAAACTAGTCCCTAAGCTTCCTAACCCTTCCTTACTAGTCAAAAACTCCTCTAAGGACCATATACTACCTAAATACTTCGTTAATCACTCCTAATAGGCATATAATTACTTCATAAACATATTTTCATATCATGCATTAAGACTTTCAAGTCTCACATATATAACACATAATTCACATATAAGCATTAAATCTAGCAATAGACTTAACGGACACATATTATTGACTTAACGATTCTAGTCAAACGTTAATAAAAGTTTGGGATGTTACAAATACATCCCCCTTAAGAGGATTCCGTCCCCGGAATCTCATCAGTAAGAAACAACTCGGGATACTTCTCTTTCATTACCGCTTCGGTTTCCCAAGTAAGGCTTTCACCATGATTATGTCTCCATTTGACCAAGACTAGATCAATCATCTTTTGGCGTAACTTCTTTTGTTTCCTTCCAAGAATAGCTATCGGTTCCTCTACCATTCTTTTCGTCGGATCCACACTCACATCTTCAATAGGTATGACACTAGATTCCTCCGCCAAGCACTTCCTCAAATATGAAACATGAAATGTGTTATGGATTCCATCCAATTCCGGAGGCAATTCTAGTTGATAAGCCACATCCTTAATACGATTTAACACTTTAAACGGTCCAATGAATCTTGGACTCAACTTTCCTTTCTTACCAAACCGAATCACTCCTTTCCATGGAGAAACTTTCAGCATTACTAAGTCACCAACTTCAAACACAACCGGTCTCCTTTTCTTATCGGCATAGGTTTTCTGTCTTTCTCTAGCTACACGAAGTGCTTCCTTTGCAATATTCACTTTATCGGCTATGATTTCTACAATTTCAGGACCTGTAATTTGCTTTTTCACCGGGCTCCATCCAACAACTTGGAGTCCTACACTTTCTACCATAAAGCATTTCAAAAGGTGGCATTCCAATACTTGAATGATAGCTGTTGTTATACGAAAACTCTATCAACTTCAAGTGATCATCCCAAGCTCCACCATACTCTAAGACACAAGTCCTTAACATGTCTTCCAATGTTTGAATGGTTCTTTCACTTTGACCATCGGTTTGAGGATGATAAGCCGGGCTCCATCCAACAACTTGGAGTCCTACACTTTCTACCATAAAGCATTTCAAAAGGTGGCATTCCAATACTTGAATGATAGCTGTTGTTATACGAAAACTCTATCAACTTCAAGTGATCATCCCAAGCTCCACCATACTCTAAGACACAAGTCCTTAACATGTCTTCCAATGTTTGAATGGTTCTTTCACTTTGACCATCGGTTTGAGGATGATAAGCCGTGCTCAAATTCACTCTAGTACCTAACTCTCGTTGGAGACCTTTCCAAAAGCTAGATACAAATCTCGTGTCTCGATCCGAAACTATAGACAATGGAACCCCATGCTTCGAGACAACTACATCTTAGCCATCTTGACGAGTTGCTAAGAAATGAGCACTCTTAGTCAACCTATCAATAATTACCCAAACCATGTCATTTCCTTTCGGTGTTCTAGGTAACTTAGTAACAAAATCCATAGTGATGTGATCCCATTTCCATTCTGGAATCTCTAACTGTTGCAACATTCCATATGGCTTTCGATGGTCCGTTTTCACACGAGCACAAGTCAAGCATCTTTCAACAAAATGTGCTACTTCTCCTTTGATATCCGGCCACCAATAAATAGGATTTAAATCTGCATACATTTTAGTGACACCCGGATGAACCGAATATCTACTTCTATGGGCTTCTTCAAGGATCAATTCGTGATTACCACCAAGCAATGGTACCCATATTCGACCCTTGTAAGTCTTAAACCCACGACTATTTGTCTCCATCACAAGACGTTTCTTCTTCCCAATGCTCTCCTTATCAATGTTATCTTTCATTAAAGCCCTCACTTGAGCTTCTTTAATACGATCGAGTAATCCAGACTTAGCTTGCACAACCATGCTCATCAACCGACAAGAAAAATTTGCACTTTTCTACTTAAGGCGTCCGCCACCACATTGGCTTTACCTGGATAGTACTTAATTTCACAATCATAATCCTTTAATAATTCCATCCACCTTCTCTGCCTCACATTCATTTCCTTTTGATTGAACACATACTGTAAGCTTTTATGGTCGGTGTACAAGATACACTTAGTGCCATAAAGGTAGTGTCTCCACAACTTTAATGCAAAAACAACAGCAGCCAACTCTAGATCATGTGTCGGATAATTTTTTTCATGAGGTTTCAGTTGCCGTGAAGCATAGGCAATCACCTTGTCCCTCTGCATAAGGACACAACCCAAACCCGTAATAGAAGCATCACTGTACATTACTAAATCATCCGTACCTTCGGGTAATGCAAGAATAGGAGCTTCACATAACTTGGTCTTTAACGTTTGAAAAGATTTCTCTTGTGCTTCAGCCCACACATATTTCACTCCTTTCCTGGTCAGTTCGGTCATTGGTTTGGCTATTCGAGAGAAATCTTGTATAAATCTTCTATAGTAGCCAGCTAGACCAAGAAAACTCTTAATCTCTGTAGGAGTCTTTGGCTGTTCCCACTTAGATACAGCTTCAATCTTGGCGGGATCGACTTTAATACCCTCCGAAGAGATGACATGCCCGAGAAACTGAACTTCTCGAAGCCAAAACTCACATTTCAAAAACTTGGCATATAATTTCTTTTCCCTAAGAACTTCAAGGACAGCTCTTAGGTGTTCACGGTGCTCAGCTTCCGACTTGGAGTAAATCAATATATCATCAATGAATACAATAACAAAATGATCTAAGAATGGGCGACATACCCGATTCATTAAATCCATGAAAGCGGCAGGAGCATTTGTCAACCCAAATGGCATGACAAGAAACTCATAGTGCCCATATCGAGTGCGAAAAGCTGTTTTGGCTACATCTTCCTTTTTGACCTTTAATTGATGATAGCCGGAACGTAAGTCAATCTTGAAGAAGAATGAAGCACCATGAAGTTGATCAAAAAGATCATCTATTCGGGGAAGAGGATACTTGTTCTTAACCGTCCGCTTGTTCAGCTCACGGTAGTCTATGCACATGCGCATAGAACCATCTTTCTTTTTGAAAAAGAGGACCGGAGCTCCCCAAGGCGAGGAACTTGGTTGAATGAAACCTTTGTCAAGTAGTTCATGAAGTTGAGACATAAGTTCTTTCATTTCGGTAGGAGCCAAACGATACGGTGCTTTAGCAACAGGAGTAGCACCGGGTACAAGATCAATTTGGAAAGTGACCTCACGGTCAGGAGGAATACCGGGAAGATCATCCGGGAAGACATCAGGAAATTCAGAACTATATCAACATTAGAAATGGGAGCCTTCTCCTTTCGTGCATCGATAACATAGGTAAGAAAATGACTCTTATTATGCCGAATACAATTTAGAGCCTTCATCAAACTAATGATTTTTATGCCTCCTCTTTTCTTATCTCCATGGACCGAAATAGTTTTACCATCAGGGGTCGAAATCCTTACAATCTTTTGTGAGCATACTATGGTGGCATCATTTTGAGCTAACCAATCCATTCCTATAACTATATCAAAACCAGCTAAAGTAGTAGGCAACAACTGGACTGGAAAAGAACGACTCTCAATCTCTATAGCACAATCATCATATCCTTCACGTATATCACTAATAGTACCATCAGCTATTTCAACCTCTATGGAACAATCAAGGGGGGTAGTGACACTTTCAAGTTTAGGGGCAAACACAGAAGACACAAAAGACCTATTTGCACCCGAATCAAAAAGTACAGAGGCAGGTTTAGAATTAACAAGAAAGATACCGCTTACTGCCTCATCGTTGTCTTTAGCAGCTTCTGCAGTCATCTGAAGTGCACGAACCTTAGGCTTTGGTGCAGCCGCCTTCTTCCCATCATCCTTCATCTGAGGGCAATTAGCAATCATATGAACCATTTCCTTACACTTGTAACAATGAGTCTTGTCTTTGCACACTTCAGCAGAATGCCCCGGATGGCCACACTTATCACACCTTTTGGTCTTGTCAGAACATGGACCACTATGATGAGACTTGCAAGACGAACACCATGAACTACTCTTCTTATCCTTGTCTCCATTTGAAGAAGAGTTACCTTTAAACTTCTTATTTGAGCTCGAAGATCCATTGAATCTCCTTTTGAAACCGGCTTTCTTGTCATCATCTTTAGCCACCACTTTCTCAGTCTTAAAATCATCATCCAATCTCTTGGACTCCTTGATATCAGCAGATAAAGTAGTAGGCAACAACTGGACTGGAAAAGAACGACTCTCAATCTCTATAGCACAATCATCATATCCTTCACGTATATCACTAATAGTACCATCAGCTATTTCAACCTCTATGGAACAATCAAGGGGGGTAGTGACACTTTCAAGTTTAGGGGCAAACACAGAAGACACAAAAGACCTATTTGCACCCGAATCAAAAAGTACAGAGGCAGGTTTAGAATTAACAAGAAAGATACCGCTTACTGCCTCATCGTTGTCTTTAGCAGCTTCTGCAGTCATCTGAAGTGCACGAACCTTAGGCTTTGGTGCAGCCGCCTTCTTCCCATCATCCTTCATCTGAGGGCAATTAGCAATCATATGAACCATTTCCTTACACTTGTAACAATGAGTCTTGTCTTTGCACACTTCAGCAGAATGCCCCGGATGGCCACACTTATCACACCTTTTGGTCTTGTCAGAACATGGACCACTATGATGAGACTTGCAAGACGAACACCATGAACTACTCTTCTTATCCTTGTCTCCATTTGAAGAAGAGTTACCTTTAAACTTCTTATTTGAGCTCGAAGATCCATTGAATCTCCTTTTGAAACCGGCTTTCTTGTCATCATCTTTAGCCACCACTTTCTCAGTCTTAAAATCATCATCCAATCTCTTGGACTCCTTGATATCAGCAGATAAAGTAGTATGCTGTCTACATAGTCCCCGATAGCTAACAGGGAGTCCATCACAATACGCTTCCACCTGATCAACATCTTTCCTAACCAAATGTCCAACAAATTTCAGCTTTTCCATAAATGAGTGTGCATACTCAGTTATGGCACCCGACTTAGCTGTCAATGCTCTAAATTCCTTCTCAATCAATCTTAGCTCACGGGTTCCCACATACTCTTCTAGGAACTTCTCCCTGAATGTACCCCAAGGCATAGCGGCAAGCACTTCGGGAGTCAAGGAGATAGTAGCAGCCTTCCACCAATTCCTAACGTTCTTCTTCAACATTCGGGTTGCACACAACACCTTCATATCGTCCGGGCAATAACAAGAAGCAAACACAACCTCAATATCATCCAGCCATTCCATAGCACCAACAGCATCTTGAGTACTATCGAATGCCTTAGCTCCACACTTTTGAAAGCTCTCGTACTTAAAGTTATGAGCACGAGGAGCTACCACTACACGAGGTTCCACTATGTTTCCAACACCATTTCCATTTGCAACAACCTCTTCTGGAGCAATCAAAGACCTTTCATTCGATGGCTCGGCATGGTTTGAGCGGTTGGAATAATTCCCATCCGTATGCTCATTCCTTTGTATGCTTGCATCTCTTTCGGCCCTAAGTTGAATCAACTCCTCTTCATTTCTCAACAAGAGAGCTCGGATAGCCCTCAATTCCTCATGCATTTCAGCTCGGGTAGGAATCTATTCGAGGACCGGGTTTGCCCGATCAATCTCGGACCTGGTGAGGTTAATTCCCGGAAGTGGCCTTCGAGGAGGCCTTTGATTAACACCATTTCCTTCCCCATTAGGTTCGGATGGAGAATTGCTTGGAACAGGTCTCTCACGATGGCTGTTATTTTGTGTGTTAACCATGATGTCTACAATGCAATGACGACGGTTAGCAAGGTTTCATTGAGAATAGCTAGATAAGGCTACTTAACCTTAAAAATTCAACATCAAACATAACTAATCATGCCTCATCTACACTCTCACTCATTCCCAAACCCGTCCTAAGCATTTCATTTCTAAGGCTAAGCATTCCTACTTAAGCCCTACATAACCTATATCGGTTTAAGTCCAAAAACTAAGGTAATACCTATGGTTCATGGTTCACTTAAACCATTTCTCTGATACCAACGTGTAACACCCGTCGTTTAAAAATATGGATTTCCAAAAACTTTTCACCTAACGGTGTTAAAGAATGCGGAATAACGTTTTAAAAGTCCAAACCATAAAATCCAGTTTGGTTTATTCATAAAATAGAAGGTGTTACTCGCCACATCATCAAAATAGTATAAATGGAAATCCTACGGTTGCCCAACATAAAACAACCGTACACAAGTCATATCAAAACATAATAGCCATAACGAAATCAAATGTCTAAAAGGAGCAGCAACTATGGGTAACTAATAGCATCTTCAATAATTCTACCCATGCATCGCTCACTATCCATCAGCACACTTCTAGCTTGCTAAGCCTGAGGGGACAACACATTTCAAGAAACAAGTGTTAGCTAACGAATTAGCTAAGTAAGAGAACACTAAGTTAAATAAACGTTTGTCCAATTAAATTTTGGTAAAGCAGCTTTTCTTATTAAAGACACATTTCGCATATCATCACAAACATATCATAGCATCAACATCTTTCATGGTAGGATTAACCATCCTAAATGTTCCTAATCATCATTTCATCATCACATATCATCACATTAGGTGTGCCATAAGTCACGTATATCATATAAGGTGTAAGTTTGTGTGTAGGCGGTCAAAAGACCTAACGGGAACCTCACACCCGACTAGATGGATGAGCCATACGGCGGTCCATCAAGTGTTGTTAGGACCAGTTTACTGGTAAACTGGCCAGTCTCCAGTTGCACCTGGAGACCCAGTGAAACTGGAGACCCAGTGAAACTGGAGACCCAGAAGATTTGTCCAGAAATATATTGAAGTCCAGTTGCATCGTACAGTCAACGTAACTGAAGACTTCCTCCAGTTGAGAACTGACCAGTTGAAGAATCCTTCCAGTTGAAGTCGAAGACAACAAGTGGAAGATAGAGAATGACAATGGCAGCGAAGCCCAGTTGACATTCTAGTCAGTTACAAACTGGAGACCGTTAGTAGAAAGCTCTTACAAAGCTTTACACTGATTACAATGAATTGACTTTTATGCTTTATGTGCTTTTACCCGGATAATAAGATTTATCTTATTATTTAAGTACAAAAAGGTACATAAAGCTAGTTGAATAAAGTTGCTTTATTCTGCAACTTTACATAGCATTTTAAGGAATTAAATGTTATTCCTTAAATGCTCTCAACCATATTTGTACGGCCAAAGTTAACATCCCAATGTTAACTTTGCCTATAAATACAAGTCATTGCACACCAAGAATATTACTTCTTCGAACACACTTCGAAAGAATTCACACTTTGCATACCTGCAATATTCTTGGTGAACTTGTGCAATCTTATCTCAATCACAAAAAGGAACATTTCACAACTTTAAGTGTTTCGATTGTTTAGAGAAATTCCAAGTGTAGATCAATTGTAGTTCATAGGTTTTTAGGATATTTACATACTTTGTATTATCTTGGTTCCGCATCAACCTTGTAATTTATTTAAAGTTAATAAATAAATTACACTTGAAAATTACATATTGTCTCACCAAATTTACTTTAAGTATTTTACTTTATTGCATTGTTCTTTACTTATTGTCACTTAATAAGTAATCTATCTAAAACTTGGTATATACTCTCTGTAACTGGTCGTCTCCAGTTCAGAGCTTATATTGCAAAGTAACTCCACCATCGACATTGAGGTGTCTTCAGGTAGTACCATCTATTGAGTTGGGACTTACAAGTGGTATCAGAGCAGAAGGCTAATAAACTTGCCTAGATCTGCTAAGATGAACACTACTGAAGGTGGAGATGGTTATGGTCAAGGTGAAAACCCTTTGAATACTAATACACCACCTTTTCAAAATGTTAATACTAACCATCCTCCTCCTACTGCCCCAAATCACGTCCATGTACATTATTCTAACACTCCTGTTCCAAAATTTGATGGAAACAGTGAGACCTTTGGTACATGGAAGGCCAGAATGCTTTTGCATTTCGGTGGGATAGAGAGGTATATGTTGAAAATCCTTAAGGATGGACCATATATACCCATGTCTCTTGGGGTAAGTCCTCTTCTAGATCCAACTGGAAGAAGAGGTTCAAGAGAAAAGCTCGAAGTCCACTGGTCTGATGAGGATCGTAGACTTGTAGATCTGGACACCAGACTCAAGAACATGATCCTTGGAGCTGTTCCTGAAGATCTAATTACAACACTTGTGTTGTTCCCCAGTGAAAAGTCAATGTGGGAGGAATTAGTTATTCAGTTTGAAGGAGGTGATGACACTATTTTCACCAGGAAAGTTGCCTTGAACAAGAAGTATGAATCCTTCTTTGCTCTACCCAATGAAAGTCTAACTGGTACATACACCAGATTTTCTAGCCTCATTAATCAGCTGAGAGGCTTGGGTGTAGAGAAGGATAAGGATATTCTTCTTGAGAAGTTTTGTGATATTCTTCCTTCCAAATGGAAAAACATGGTTCTTGTCTTAAGACAAGGTAAAACCTTACACAGCCATACTCTTGCATCGCTCTATGGAGCCTTCAGATTCACTGAAGATAATAATGCTGCAAGACTGGTGGCTGAGCAGGATGCCATGAACCATGCCCAGAGTTCCAAGGTTGCTAGTGTACCTGAGCGACCTTGTGCTGCCTTAATGTCTGCAGAGAGTGTCCAGGCACACTCAATGAAGAAGATGTTAAACAGTTTCTTGAACTCTGGTCTGACCACTGAAATCAGTGATGGTTGTGATGAAACTGACGATGATGATCTGGTAGCCATGATTGCTAAAACCTTTAACAGGTTTAAGCATAAATCTAAAAGATTTAATGGCCCAAACAATGCTTCCAGCTCCAGCTCTCTGGATAAAACCAATCTTACCTGCTATAAATGCGGTAAGAAAGGTCATTTTATGAAGGAATGCAGATCTAGTCAGATGAACAACCAAACTGGTCCCTCTGTCCCAAATTTCAATCAGCCTGATGATAGCTACAAAGCTAAATATAAAAAGCTTAAGGCCCAGATTGCCCTCCTGTCCATGGAAAAAGAAAAGGATCAGTGCTTAATGGCACAAACTGAGGGAAAATGGGAGTACTCTGATGACTCATCAGCTGATGAAGAAGAGGAAAGGGACATGTGTTTCATGGCCTTGGAAGATCAACAGCAACATGTGGCAAAAGAAGATGTCATCACTGGAAGATGAGTGGACATCATTTTGAAGAAGGTATGTGATTATGACAACCAAGTTGACCCTGAACTGAAACTGGACCTTGCTGAATCATTAAGTGGTGATTTGGCTTTTGTGGAAACTGTTAGAGCAGATAGTGAAAGATATCTTGACACTATCTTAATTGAACTAAACAATGTTAAACCACAACTGAATGATTTACAAAGTGTCCAGTTGGCTCTCAAGGAGTCAGTTTTAAAAATTGAGGCTTTGGAACTTGATAATCAAAAATTATTTTTTGATCTTGAAAAAGAACAAAAGATTATCAAGTCATGGGTAAAAGCATCTGGAAAGAACTTTGATGCATTTTCTAGAACTATTAATGCCCAGAAGAATGCATGGAAATCTGGAGATCTGGAGATGGCAGCTCTCATACCAGATCTTCATGCATTGCCTCCAGCTCTCAGGGTTGAAACTTCTTATGATCAACCTGAAGCTGTTAAAACTGAACCCATTAAGACCACCCCCATTGAGGTTAAACCTGGAGCCAAACAGGCTAAAGCTCCAGTTAAAAAGGCCACTGGTAACAAGCCTTTACCTCAAAAGTCTAAGGTGCCCAAGACCCAAAAGACTAAAACTCCAGCTGAACCAAGGTCCAAGGTTCAGTTGCCTGATGAAAACAATATTTTGTTTAAACTGGAAAGTCAACTCCAACTTTTGTCTCGACATGTTCAGAGTTGTACTGCCCGGATTAAAAATCTGGAAGGAGGTTCATCACCTCCAGTTTTTAAACAAAATATTATACCCCCCCTTTCAAAACCTAAACAAAAGAATGTTCCATCTGGAACTAAATCTGGTAAAAATAAAGGGAGCAATATCAAATACCAATCATTTTTACTCATGCACTTGGATCTGGTGAAAAAGATCCAGATGTAGTCTTCAGTTTACCTCCACAACAATCAACTGTGACTTCTGTAGAGAAGTCCAGTGAACCCATCAAAAAAATATGGGTTCACAAAAATAACTGATGATTTTTGTGGGTGTGCAGGGCGATCGAAAGAAGAATATCTGGTATCTGGACAGCGCTGCTGGCCGGACTATGACCGGATGTAAGCCCATGCTTGAAGAGTTCACTGTCCAAGATGGACCGACAGTGACGTTTGGTAATGATCAAAGTGGAAAGACTGAAGGATATGGTGTGCTCAATAATGGACAAGTCGAATTCAAAAGAGTTGCATTTGTGAATGGTTTGAAATACAACCTGATCAATGTCAGCCAACTTTGTGATGATGGCTTCAGAGTTTTGTTCGATATTGCTCAAGGCACCATATTTAACAAGGATTGGAAAGTGGTGATGGTTGCACCAAGAAAAGGTAATGTGTACATCATGGATATGGAACCAGCTCCAAAAGAGCAGTGCTTCTATACCAAAGCTGATGAGGACACCAACTGGCTGTGGCATAAAAGATTATCCCATCTTAATTTCAAAAATATTAACAAGTTGTCTCGCAAACAACTGGTTGATGGGATACCACAGATTTCTTTTAATAAAGAAAAGCCATGTCCAGGGTGTGAAATGGGCAAGCAGAAAAGGGCCAGTTTCAAAACTAGGCAAAACTTTAGCATCACTGAACCTCTTCACATGCTACATATGGATCTCTTTGGTACAGTGAATGTTCAAACTAGAGCTGGAAAGAAGTACACTCTAGTTGTGGTTGATGAATTCACCAGATACTGTTGGGTAGTATTCCTCAGATCCAAAAGTGATGCACCTGCTGAGATCATCTCTCTCATCAAAAGAATTGAACTCAAGTATACTCGAAAAGTTTGTCAGTTGCAAAGTGATAATGGTACTGAATTTCAAAATAAGGTACTTGAAACATTTTGCAATGACACTGGCATCTCTCAAAACTTCTCATCAGCACACTTTCCAGAACAGAATGGAGTTGTGGAAAGAAAGAATCGCACACTGATAGAAGCAGCTAGAAGTATGCTATCTGAATCAGGTCTTCCCACCAGTTTTTGGGCTGAAGCAGTTGCAACTGCTTGTCACACCCAAAACCGGTCAGTCTACATCAAGAGACATAAGAAGACTGCCTATGAAGTACTCAGGAATCGTAAACCAAATATTGGATATTTTCATGTATTTGGTTGTCCAGTTTATATTTTAAACGATTCCAGTCAGCTTGGAAAGTTTGATGCAAAAGCTGATGAAGGGGTATTTTTAGGTTATTCTGATATTCGAAAAGCCTTTAGAGTTTATAATTATAGACTCCAAAAGGTTCATGAGACAATTCATGTCACATTCGACGAATCAACTGAAGAAATCAACAAGAGACCAAGCCTTGATATTTCTCCAGTGGTTCCAATAAATTTTGGCGAAACTGACCAAGTTCATCAGTCAGTTGTTTCACCAAAAGATGTTTCCAGTTACTACAAATTGGAACCAGTTAAGAAGAAGAGTACCACCAGTGACACTTCATTCTATCCCTCCATCAATTTCAACTTACCACAAGAATTGGTGATTGGATCTGATGTACGTGCCACTCCAATATCAGCACCAGTTCAAACTCCAACTTTCTCCAGTTCTTCAAGAAATGCCTTCTAATGAAGAATTTCATGATGCAAATCGTGACCTCATTGACTCTGATGAGAACGTAGAAGTAGTTTGGACAGATCCTCCTCCAGAAGCTGCTGCAACTGAAGAAGATCGCCAGGTGACTTGCACTGATATTGTATTACACCAGCCTAGTCAATACACTAGATGGACTCGAGCACATCCAATTGAACAGATTGTGGGAGATCCAAATAGTGGGGTTCAGACTAGAAGAGCCACCAGTGAGCAATGCTTAAACGTCACCTTCTTATCTCTAATTGAACCGAAGAAGATTGACGAGGCTATGGCAGACCCAAGCTGGGTGGAAGCTATGCAAGAAGAGCTCGTCCAGTTTGAAAGGAACAATGTTTGGGAGCTTTTTCCTAGTCCACCAGGGTTAAAGAAAGAACCCATTAGTACAAGATGGGTCTACCGAAATAAGATGGATGAAGATGGCCATGCTGTAAGAAACAAGGCCAGATTAGTTGCCCAGGGTTATTGTCAAGCAGAAGGCGTTGACTTTGATGAAACTTTTGCTCCAGTTGCAAGACTTGAAGCCATCAGAATATTTTTGGCTTATGCAGCCCATCTGCAGTTCAAGGTCTTCCAGATGGATGTCAAAAGTGCGTTCCTAAATGGAACATTGGAAGAAGAAGTTTATGTTAAGCAGACTCCAGGCTTCATCAACGAGAAGCATCCTCACTGGGTATATAGACTGAACAAAGCTTTGTATGGTCTAAGACAAGCCCCAAGAGCCTGGTATGATACTTTAACTAAACATCTTCTTAAAAATAGCTTTTAAAGAGGTGCAATAGATAATACCTTATTTATCTTGAAAGAAAGAGGTAATATCTTATTGGTACAAATTTATGTTGATGACATTATATTTGGTTCAACTGATGATGCAATGTGTAAAAAGTTTTCTAAAATCATGTCATCTGAGTATGAGATGAGTTTAATGGGAGAATTAACATTTTTCTTAGGTTTTCAGATTAAGCAAACTGAAAATGGAATTTTCATAAACCAAGGAAAATATGTCAGAGATTTGTTAAGAAAATACAAATATGATTCAATTCCATCGAAAAACACACCTATTGGAGTACCATTAAATTTGGACTCTGACCCAACTGGCAAACCAGTGAACATAACTGACTATCGTGGTATGGTTGGTTCACTGATGTATTTAACTGCCAGTCGACCAGATATAATGTTTGCAGCATGTCTATGTGCCAGGTTTCAGGCTAACCCTAAAGAATCACACTTGCACGCTGTTAAGCGTATCTTTAGATACCTGAAAGGGTGTCCTAATCTTGGTCTTTGGTACCCCAAAGGCTCAGGATTAGATCTAATGGGTTATTTAGATTCAGATCATGCAGGTTGTAAGATAGATAGAAAATCAACAACTGGTGGTTGTCATTTCCTTGGAGGAAAACTGGTAAGTTGGACCAGCAAGAAGCAGACATCAGTCTCTATGTCCACTGCTGAGGCAGAGTACATTTCTGCGGCCAGTTGTTGTGCCCAGATTCTCTGGATCAAGAACCAGTTACTAGATTATGGTCAAAAGTATACAAGGACCCCAATCTTTTGTGACAACACCAGTGCAATTGCTATATCTCACAACCCAGTGATGCACTCCAAGACAAAGCATATTGACATCAGGTATCATTTTATTCGTGATCATGTTACGAAAGGAGACATTGAATTCATTTCATCCCCACTGACAAACAGCTCGCTGATGTTTTTACAAAACCTCTTGATGAGAAAACCTTTAAACATCTCATCAGCGAACTGGGAATGTTAAATCCTTAAAATTGGAGATTTCTTTGTTATTGAACGCGTCAGTGACACTGATGAAGTTCTCCAGTTGAGAAGGTCCAGATAATCTTTGCTCGCCAGGCTATCGAACGCCTTTGTGATACTATCCTGGACTAATTGATTTCTGGATCATCATTTTAGGGGGAAAGACTCAAAAATAATTTTCTGACTAAAATTCGTTTTTGTTTGAAAATGGCAACTGGAGAACTCTCCAGTTGGAAACTGGCACTGGACTAATCCTCCAGTGACTAGATTCAGTCTTGTCTTATTTTTTATAACGTTAGAAATACTTGGTCAATATTTGTGACACGTGATGGTACTCGAGTGTTTTAAACCACTTGGTATCATCATCTGACGTGTTTAAAGTCATTTTGGTAAATGAACACTGTTTGTATTGGGAAAATTAATGTTAGTGGGCGCGTGGGTAAGATAAGCCGTCGTAGCATTTAATGCTGACACAATTAATTATGTTTTTATTTCAAAATTCAAACTTATTTTGTAAAAATATCTACAAAATTGATTTTGTTAATAAAATATAATTTTGGTATTACATTGGGATCTTGAATTCCTTACAAATACCCTTATTTACTCCGAACACATTTACTTTCCTTCACATTCTTTCATTTACTTACCAATCATCTAAAATTGTTTCATTTCTCTCTCTGTTTCATAAATCAGGAACCTTAATTCCTAAATTTCAATTTCATTTTCAAATGGCTCCTAAATCATCCCATTCAAGAGATGTAAATGTCTTAACTGTTCCATATGCTCCTTCACCAGATGTCAAACCGGCATCAGGTGCTCCTAGTAACACTTCGCTCATCAAACTCAATCCAAATAATCCGATGGCGAGTTTACAAGGATCTCAAGGGTCCAATACCCTTATTGGAAGAATTCAAATTTTTTTGAAGGATTCTCCAATAGGACCCTCATTCTCTGTAAACCCACGCAAGATGTTTCACAACTACTTGTGTGAGTTTTGGTACACTGCCACTCTTTCTTCCGATTGTTCTTCCATCACTTTTACATTAAAAGGTGGAACAATCCAGTGTACCTTGTCCGATGATGTGTTGAGGGATGCCTTACACCTCAACTACTGGAGAGAGGGTGAATCTCCAGTTGTCTTACCCCCAAACGTTAATTTTCGCCAAGTCCTCCTTGAAATGGGACATAAGGAGTGCTTGGAGAAAGGGGTTTTGAAGACGAAAGGTGCGATGACCATGAAGGGTCTTACACCTTCATGGAGGTATTTTTTCATCCACCTGGTGGAGAGTATGGGTGGGAGTTCTGGTGGTCTTGACCAGATTAACTCCGCACAAGCAGAGATGGCATACTGCTTGTGGAATGGATTGAGAGTAGACTTTGCTGATATCCTGTTTAGAAGCCTAGTACAAAAATTGAAGGGCACCAGGGGAGTTTGTATCCCCTTCTCAAGGTTTCTCTCTCTTTGCTTTCTACAAATTCTGGGCAGTGAAGCATACTTAAGCACAGATTCACCTTACACTGTGCCAGATTTGTTGAGGAATTTAGACTCTCTAGTATCTGAAGCTGGAGAGGTCGAGATTCCAGATCGAATGCAGCTGGCATTCGCCAAAACTGATGCACCAATTCTAGGTGAGTCAGAAAGACAACTGGGCGGGCCTCAAAATAATGAGGGACCCTCCAGTTCGTCTAATGTTATGGTTGAGGGTAGAGCAACCATAACTGAGGCAACTCCAATAACATCTATCCCTGGTGAAGATACCTCGGTATCTGATCCTCCAACAGATGCACCCAACCAGGAAACTGGGGAAGGTCATCTGGAGACTGACCCTTCTGGTCAGCCCTCAGTTACATTCATGGATCTGGACATGAATGTTAATGACGAGGAAATCCTTATAGAGTCTTCGGATTCTGAAGGTACTGCTTCAGACTTGGAGATTTTTGATTCTACTGTACAAGATCAAAACCCTTCATCTCCAGTCTCGCTTCCAGATGCATCAATTTCACTTTCACCATCCCAACAAAATGAGCCTACAGATATTCCATTCCCAACTTATAACTATATGTCTGGAAACAGACGTATGGCACTTTCACCATCTGGGCAATTCTCACTCCTTCGAGAAATGCCACCCCCACCGCCGCCGTTGTTCACACTTGAGCATTCTCAGCATGAACAACACATTGAAATTCCAGTCCTTTCTTCTACCACCACTCCTACTATTTCTTCAACTGCTGGACTGACAACTGGGGAGACTTCTCTAAGTTTGCCTCCTCCAGTTGCTCCAGTAGATACTGCTGCTGGTCCAGTGACACCTTCTCCTCCGTCACTGGACAGTCAAGTTGTCTCTGTACAAGCCGATCTCCAAAACCTTCTCACCAGGGTGGAGGAGATTCAAAAGACACTTGACAAAAACACCAAGTCTTTCTCCAGATACCACAAGGATCACTTGACCAATATTAAAGTGGTTGATCTGGGGATTAACAAGTTTTCATCTAATGAAGACTTGGTGTTGAAGAATCTGAATGAGTTGGTCACTGGCTGCAACAATCTGGCAGGTACTTTAAAAGAAGCCTTTGACCTCACTCAGTCCAAGGTCACAACCTCAATCTCCAACTTGCTGGGCAACACTGTTAGAACATCAGAAGTGGATTTAAGGGAGATTGAAAAACAGGTAAAGGAATTGGTTGACAAACCTGGGTTGAATGTGACTGAACTTGGAGAGCTGTTAATGACTTCAGTTGGTCAGAAGATAGATGATACGCTGGGTGCAAGAGAAGCACAATTTATTGAAAGGGTGATGTCTGAGATCACCAAGCTGGCCACTCCTCAGGTTGATCTGGCCCCACTCACAAATGAGATCAACCAGTTGAGGGGCAGCATTGATAACTTGAACACCCAGGTATCACTTCATGCTCAATCTTTGGATAAACTGACAACTGAAGTAGAAAGTTTGAAGAAGAAGGATGAAGAAGTCAAGGATAAGGTGGTTTTTGGTTTGGATGAAGATTCCAAGATTTTAAATGAATTGAAAGGGTGATGTCTGAGATCACCAAGCTGGCCACTCCTCAGGTTGATCTGGCCCCACTCACAAATGAGATCAACCAGTTGAGGGGCAGCATTGATAACTTGAACACCCAGGTATCACTTCATGCTCAATCTTTGGATAAACTGACAACTGAAGTAGAAAGTTTGAAGAAGAAGGATGAAGAAGTCAAGGATAAGGTGGTTTTTGGTTTGGATGAAGATTCCAAGATTTTAAATGAATTGAAAACTGGGGAAGGTCATCTGGAGACTGACCCTTCTGGTCAGCCCTCAGTTACATTCATGGATCTGGACATGAATGTTAATGACGAGGAAATCCTTATAGAGTCTTCGGATTCTGAAGGTACTGCTTCAGACTTGGAGATTTTTGATTCTACTGTACAAGATCAAAACCCTTCATCTCCAGTCTCGCTTCCAGATGCATCAATTTCACTTTCACCATCTGGGCAATTCTCACTCCTTCGAGAAATGCCACCCCCACCGCCGCCGTTGTTCACACTTGAGCATTCTCAGCATGAACAACACATTGAAATTCCAGTCCTTTCTTCTACCACCACTCCTACTATTTCTTCAACTGCTGGACTGACAACTGGGGAGACTTCTCTAAGTTTGCCTCCTCCAGTTTCTGAAAGTGTAAGCAAACAACTGGCTAGACTTGGTAATCAAATAAAAGAAAGAAAGAAAATGAAACAAGCCAACCAAGTTGAATCCAGAGCACATCTTGCACAGATCAAACTGCTTGATATTAGTGATGCTCATCTTTTGGGAATCACTAAGGAGGAGTATGCCAGAGTAAAGAATGATCCCAGGATAGTTGACCAGTTGAAAGAAATGCTTGATGTTGAACTGGACAGACACTATCCTGATGATGAAGCTGAATTTGATGCCAGAAGCTTGAATATATCAGTGGAGAAGGCTAAAGAGAATAGGGCCAGTGGGATTCTAAAAAGAATTGAACATGTTAAGAAGGTTGTGAAAAGGGTATTGAATCCACCAAGGAGGATCCCTCAACCAAGAAGACCACTGAAAAGAGATGCTGACCTTAGAACCTTCATTGAACCAGCTGGTGAAGTATCAAATGATGACATCAAGTCTGCTGTACTGGCTGCTGGAGCTGGGAGTATTAAAATAACAAATGAATCTGAAGCAAGAAGCTATTACTCCCAGATCATGGCAACCAGAAGACATAGTGGGACTATCAATGATGTTAATGTAACCATTAAGCCAGCCACCAAGCACTTTCAAGTTGAAGTTAGTTATACCAGAGGGCCACTGGTTAAAACTGACAATCCTGGTGCAATGCAGTATGGGTTCACTGAATGGGTTGAAATGGTGAATGTTTTGGATGCAAAGGCACAAAATAGGTTTGAGAAAGCATGGGTGAACTTATTAAGGGGCAAGATTCAACATAAAGAAAATCTGGAGCTAAAGTTGAATATTGATCCTGAAGACTCTCAGCCTACCTCTTCAGTGACCAAGAGAAGAAGAACTGGCGAAGGGTCATCTCATTAAGTTCTCTTTTCATTGTATCTACTTGTAATTTTATTTACATTATGTAACTTGTATAAATTTCATTTCCTTGTATAAATGAAGTTACCAGTTTGTAACCACAAGGTAGATAATAGATTAGATCTAACAAACTTAAAAGAAAAACCCAAGGCATTTATTGATCTATTAAAATGCCTTGGAAAACTTAGATAGATTTAATCGAACAAGTCTCTCCAGTTCACACTTGTACAGATACAAGAACTGAAAAAGACTTGCCAATATTTCTAGACAAATAGGGGAATTTGTTAGGACCAGTTTACTGGTAAACTGGCCAGTCTCCAGTTGCACCTGGAGACCCAGTGAAACTGGAGACCCAGAAGATTTGTCCAGAAATATATTGAAGTCCAGTTGCATCGTACAATCAACGTAACTGAAGACTTCCTCCAGTTGAGAACTGACCAGTTGAAGAATCCTTCCAGTTGAAGTCGAAGACAACAAGTGGAAGATAGAGAATGACAATGGCAGCGAAGCCCAGTTGACATTCTAGTCAGTTACAAACTGGAGACCGTCAGTAAAAAGCTCTTACAAAGCTTTACACTGATTACGAGGAATTGACTTTTATGCTTTATGTGCTTTTACCCGGATAATAAGATTTATCTTATTATTTAAGTACAAAAAGGTACATAAAGCTAGTTGAATAAAGTTGCTTTATTCTGCAACTTTACACAGCATTTTAAGGAATTAAATGTTATTCCTTAAATGCTCTCAACCATATTTGTACGGCCAAAGTTAACATCCCAATGTTAACTTTTCCTATAAATACAAGTCATTGCACACCAAGAATATTACTTCTTCGAACACACTTCGAAAGAATTCACACTTTGCATACCTGCAATATTCTTGGTGAACTTGTGCAATCTTCTCTCAATCACAAAAAGGAACATTTCACAACTTTAAGTGTTTCGATTGTTTAGAGAAATTCCAAGTGTAGATCAATTGTAGTTCATAGGTTGTTAGGATATTTACATACTTTGTATTATCTTGGTTTCGCAACAACCTTGTAATTTATTTAAAGTTAATAAATAAATTACACTTGAAAATTACATATTGTCTCACCAAATTTACTTTAAGTATTTTACTTTATTGCATTGTTCTTTACTTATTGTCACTTAATAAGTAATCTATCTAGAACTTGGTATATACTCTCTGTAACTGGTCGTCTCCAGTTCAGAGCTTATATTGCAAAGTAACTCCACCATCGACATTGAGGTGTCTTCAGGTAGTACCATCTATTGAGTTGGGACTTACAAGTGTCATTAAGGAATGGCAAGCCACTCCAGGAGTAGTCCGTATGTTCAAGACATTGGTGGGTAATCACTCCACCCGGAGATACTCTAACCACATAATTACGTTGCAAGGAGCCACCCAAGCAACAACATATACGCACCCACCCGGCTAAGGTGAATACGGGTTAAGCTTAACACTTCATCATATATACGAGCTCGATTTCATCACATATAGTTTAGGTGACAAAGTTACCTAAACATAACATATAATCATCTTTTACGTTTGGGCCCTTAAACGTGCACGTGACATGGCAACCTATAAAGTCTAGTGAACTAGATGACCAAGCCACACATATATGCACGTCATAATCAACATATACTTGCATCACATTTCATTACATTGCATATCATTTCATAACATAACTTTGCATTGCATATAAAGGGAAATGCATTTCAGGTCTCATAAGTCAAATACATATCCCATATAACCTCTCATACAGCCCGAATACCCTTAAGTATACAAGATAAGATTAGAGAAGTTATATTCTGAAAACCATGCTTTTGTTGAATCCCTCAGCATGTCAAAGTAGTGTATCATACCTCAAAGAAGCACACAACAAAAGGCAACTACGTTACCGTGCAAAGCAATTAATCTTGTCTACCTATAATTGGTAAACGATTATTAGACAAGCTACATACTCTCGTCATTAAGGTCACAAACTAGACCCACACACTTTAAAGACTCACTTAAGATTCAAGTCTACTCTTTGTGTCAAAACGAAGTTACGATTCAAAAGTATAGACGTGTTGAAAACAGTCTGAGTTGCGCCGCAATGCCCCTCATTGCGCCGCAGCTTATCTTCTCTGCATTTGGGTTGCGCCGCAACTCGGACCTTTAGTTGCGCCGCAACCCAATTTGTTGCGCCGCAACACAGCGTTGCGCCGCAACCATTTGTTGCGCCGCAACCTTTGTTGCGCCGCAACTCGGACCATTTGTTGCGCCGCAACCCATTTGTTGCGCCGCAACACCATTTGTTGCGCCGCAACTCGGACCTTTAGTTGCGCCGCAACCCAATTTGTTGCGCCGCAACACAGCGTTGCGCCGCAATGGGCCTTTGACCTAATTCCATGGATGATTGAAACCCTCTAAGCAAGTTTTGAGTTTGTGAATTGACATGATTTATTTGATAAAAATTGCATGTTTTTGTATCTTGATTATTTAAGGTGGTTAAATAAATGTAAAATCACAAGGAATTCATGCAAAATTACTTGTGATTGTTACTTGGATATTTAGTTATCAATAGCAAAGCATAATGGTCCAATAATTAGGGTTAATTATTAGATAATTGTGTGACTATGTGAATTTTTCGTGTGATTTTTCTGCTTTGGACAATAGATGCTCAACTCATAGGGCTACAACTTTGTAGTTCTGGTCGAAGCTTGATTCTGACCAGAAACAGGTCTAAACAGGTCGTGAAGCTACTGGAAATTTCCAGTCAGCATGTTTATGTGAATTACTTGTTAATTAAGTTGTTTAAAGGCTTACGCAATCAAGGTAACTTGATGTATGTGGTCCTCTTCTTAGGAGGGGGGAGCCAACTTTAGACATATGCATGAACCATAGTGACCATGTTTAGGTGGCCCACCTTAACTTGTTACATGATTAATTAGTTCGGAAATTAGTAAGTTTATTAATTTTTGCGTGTTTATAATGAGGTATAAAGGTGATGCAAAAATTGTTTCATTGGAAAATATAAACTTGACTAAGAACTATCGAAATAGAGATTTCTTAATAAAATTGGAGTCTTACAACCTTGAGATACACCGGCTCACCCATTTGAACAAACTCTAAGAGAGGTATAAGTCGGAGTGCGCTAGCCTCCTAAAAGGGCGGGTTTTTAATTGCGTCCATCGCAAACCTTTGCCCTTGTGCTTCTTTGTGCGTTCAAATGGAGCTACCGAGCTCTCTTGTGTTGTTAAGACTATACAAATGATTTTATTAAATATTATGTTATGAAGATTTGCATGAGTCTTCATACATAAACTTTTGATTCACATCAAATGCATTACCCATTCAAAGTTAAGTCATTGCCACCCACTTTGCTAAGAACACTTGCCAGTGCTTTTCGCTCGTACGTGAGACCGTAGGCGAATTGTATCTCTTCAAGGTAGATTACCACTCCACCGTGAGACTGGTGGTGGACTATTTACATGTTCTTAATTGGGCGACTTAAAGCGAGTTAAGAGGTGAGATCCTTGACCCGTGGCATAAGATGGGACAAAACATGTTTACAAAACACTTAACACCCCTTTAAAGTGTTGTTGTAAGTCCCATAACTCTAGGAATTGCATAATGCAATTATTGATCGTCGATTACCTTTTGAGTACCGTCATTTCTAGCTGATCAACAGATGAAATGATTGTATGTCAATTGGATCCTAGCCTTAATGAAAGTAATTGTTAAATGAATTTAACAAGGGTAAATTACATTTCTTAAGGATGATTATCGAAAATACCGATAATTGAACTTTTGTCTGTTTTAGAGATGGCAACAACAAATCCTTCTCAAAACATACACCAATCGGCTATCAGGTTGATGCTAGAAAGAGAAAAACTTTTTGGACCAAACTTCAATGACTGGTTTCGTCAGCTAAGAATAGTTCTAAGAGCGGAGAAGAAATATCAAGTCCTTGAAGAGCAGACACCCGTTGTTCCGGGAGCCAATGCTACAACTGAAGAGTTGGTTGCATACACTGCTCAGTACGATAGACACAATGAGGTTGCTTGTTTGATGTTAGGGAGTATGGTTCCCGAACTTCAAAAGCAATTTGAAAATTATTTTCCTCTTGATATGATTAAAGAGCTCAAGTCTTTGTATGAAAAGCAAGCTGGAGTGGAGTTGTTCGACCTAGTTGACACACTTCATGACTTGAAACACGAGCAAGGAACACCGGTTAGTCCTCATGTACTCAAGATAAAGAGGTACTTTGAGCAATTGGAAAGGTTGAACTATGTTTATCCTTCGCCTATTACTATTGGCATGATCCTAAAGTCTCTTTCATGGGATTTTGAGGAGTTTGTGCAATTATAATATGCATAGCATGAGTAAAACCATAGCTGAACTTCATGCCATGTTGATTGAGTATGAGAAAAGGCTTCCAAAGAAATCTGCTACACCCCAAGTTCTAATGATCAAGGGGGGAAAGGTTCAGAAAGCAATACAACCGTAAGCTAAGGGCAAGAACTTTGGTAAGGGAAAATAAGGTGAGTATCTAGCTGAGTTGAACTAGAAGAAGAAGCAAGCTGGTTTAACCAGTTCTTCAAGTATCTTCTAAAATTGAATTATAAGTGTTGATATGATTAAAATGATAATTCAAATAGCAAAAGTGTCAAGTTTAACCTGGACTTTACCTATCTTTGACATTGTCATCTTGTTTAGAAACGCATTGAAAGTCTTCAAAGAGAAGGGTCTTACAATCAAATGATGAATCATTTGATAAATGTGTGTTTTGGCATTGTCGTTAGCAAGAAACACATACTTCAAATGTGAAGAAATCTTAAAATCAAATGATGAATCATTTGACAAGGGATTTTTAAATCAAATGATGAATCATTTGACATATGTGTGTCTTGTGTTTACGGCAAGATGACAAGAAAAACTTTTCCGCATTAAATGGAAAGGGCTAAAGAGCTACTTGGACTAATACATACCGATGTATGTGGCCCATTTAGACATATGTCAAGAAAGGTGGCAGCTACTTCATAATTTTATGAATGATTTCAGTCATTATGGTTATGTTTACTTGCTTAAACATAAACATGAAGTCTTCGAAAAATTCAAAGAATTTATATGAAGTGTAAAATCAACTCGGTAAAACCATCAAGATTCTTCGTTTGAATCGAGATGGAAAAGTCTTAAGCCAAAATTTTAAGGATCATCTAAAAGCTTGAGGATTTATCCAACAAGCTTACTTCTATATAATGGTATATTTGAGAGGAGAAATCGAACCTTGTTAAACATGGTTAGATTAAATGATGAACCTTAAGACTCTCCCATTTCGTTTTGGGATTATGCCCTAGAGACTGCTGTTCGCATTCTCAATATGGTTCCAACCAAGAAGGTTAACAAGACACCGCATGAACTGTGGCATGGGAGTGTTCCCAAATTGTCTTACTTAAAGGTCTGGGGATGTAAGGCACTCGTGAAACGAGATACGCCTGACAAACTTGAATCTAGATCTGTTAAGTGCATCTTTGTAGGATACCCAAAGGAAACAATGGGTTACTACTTCTACTTTCCTACCGAAAACACTGTTAAGGTATCTCGATTTGCTGAGTTCCTTGAAAGGAAACTCATATCTCAAGAAGACAGTGGGAGGATTGTTGAACTTGATGAGGCTCAAGAAGATGTGTCAACTTCTGAAAATACTAGCAATCATCAACTTGGGGGGGGGGGATGTTCAAAGAGATGAATCTCTAGATGAACTTCAAGTTGAAGATGAAGCGATTCCAATTCGTAGGTCCTCAAGGACAATACGTGCTCGTGAAAGATTAAACCTTATGGTTGAGTCTGAAGAACACGTATTAGGAGACTTAAATGAACCTCCTAATTTCAAAGCAGCATTATCAGATCCGGAGTCTGACAAATGGCTTGAAGCTGCGAATGTGGAAATGAAATCCATGAAAGATAATCAAGTTTGGAGCTTGGTTGATCTTCCACCAAATGATAGAATCGTTGGGTGTAAATGGATCTTCAAGAAGACAGTGGGAGGATTGTTGAACTTGATGAGGCTCAAGAAGATGTGTCAACTTCTGAAAATACTAGCAATCATCAACTTGGGGGGGGGGATGTTCAAAGAGATGAATCTCTAGATGAACTTCAAGTTGAAGATGAAGCGATTCCAATTCGTAGGTCCTCAAGGACAATACGTGCTCGTGAAAGATTAAACCTTATGGTTGAGTCTGAAGAACACGTATTAGGAGACTTAAATGAACCTCCTAATTTCAAAGCAGCATTATCAGATCCGGAGTCTGACAAATGGCTTGAAGCTGCGAATGTGGAAATGAAATCCATGAATATTTTAAAATATTCTAAACGTCCATTGTCGATTAACTATATGGGAATATAGTTAAACTAAGGCAAATGTGAGAGATTGGTGAAAATATTTAAGGGAATATTTTGAAGATGGTACTGCCAAACTCACATGGTATTCAAAGAGATGAATCTCTAGATGAACTTCAAGTTGAAGATGAAGCGATTCCAATTCGTAGGTCCTCAAGGACAATACGTGCTCGTGAAAGATTAAACCTTATGGTTGAGTCTGAAGAACACGTATTAGGAGACTTAAATGAACCTCCTAATTTCAAAGCAGCATTATCAGATCCGGAGTCTGACAAATGGCTTGAAGCTGCGAATGTGGAAATGAAATCCATGAATATTTTAAAATATTCTAAACGTCCATTGTCGATTAACTATATGGGAATATAGTTAAACTAAGGCAAATGTGAGAGATTGGTGAAAATATTTAAGGGAATATTTTGAAGATGGTACTGCCAAACTCACATGGTATTCAAAGAGATGAATCTCTAGATGAACTTCAAGTTGAAGATGAAGCGATTCCAATTCGTAGGTCCTCAAGGACAATACGTGCTCGTGAAAGATTAAACCTTATGGTTGAGTCTGAAGAACACGTATTAGGAGACTTAAATGAACCTCCTAATTTCAAAGCAGCATTATCAGATCCGGAGTCTGACAAATGGCTTGAAGCTGCGAATGTGGAAATGAAATCCATGAAAGATAATCAAGTTTGGAGCTTGGTTGATCTTCCACCAAATGATAGAATCGTTGGGTGTAAATGGATCTTCAAGAAGACAGTGGGAGGATTGTTGAACTTGATGAGGCTCAAGAAGATGTGTCAACTTCTGAAAATACTAGCAATCATCAACTTGGGGGGGGGGATGTTCAAAGAGATGAATCTCTAGATGAACTTCAAGTTGAAGATGAAGCGATTCCAATTCGTAGGTCCTCAAGGACAATACGTGCTCGTGAAAGATTAAACCTTATGGTTGAGTCTGAAGAACACGTATTAGGAGACTTAAATGAACCTCCTAATTTCAAAGCAGCATTATCAGATCCGGAGTCTGACAAATGGCTTGAAGCTGCGAATGTGGAAATGAAATCCATGAATATTTTAAAATATTCTAAACGTCCATTGTCGATTAACTATATGGGAATATAGTTAAACTAAGGCAAATGTGAGAGATTGGTGAAAATATTTAAGGGAATATTTTGAAGATGGTACTGCCAAACTCACATGGTATTCAAAGAGATGAATATCAGACTTACCCCACTTAACGAATTTTCATTTTATGGATCGGCGTCATTAAGTGAAATTCGTGAAATGGTTACTTTATTTATCCTTAGACTTGAGATACAAGCAGGTTATGCATGTGTGGATTGCATTTTCTTGATATAGTTCTAAGTGTCCTGAACAAGGTAGTAACAAAGGGCTATTTTCAGAAATGTAGTGAAACGACATGACTAACACGTGTAGTCAATATAGGATTTGTTCCTTCAATTTGCAACTGAAGTATGATACCATTTGGGCCCCTCATTAATTAATTAAGATGTTTATATGGCCATACCCAAATGAACTCAAGAGGATGTCTTGATTAATTTGGTAATCTTGATTAATTGTAGAAATGAGAAACGGAATCGTTAAATTATGAAATGACAATTATGAAATGACATTGATCCATATTCATAATTAACAATGGTATCTGAAACAAAGGGATATTAAAGACTAAATCATTTCAAATGATATTTTAAGAAACTATCCTTAAATATTTTCGGGAGCATTGGCGTGTTGCTAGACGCTAACCAATGTTATTGCCTTTATATAACATGCTCAAGTGGGAGCTGTTGGTATGTGATCACGTTATAATAAACGCATGTCCGGAAATAATTTAAGCCTACGAGGGTCACACAAAATGACACGTAAACTCTATGTTATTAATTAATATATTAAGTGTAGTATATTGATTAGTATGATCACGAAATGATTAATAAACAATAATTAAAGAGTTAAAATATGTGTTTATTAATAGAGAGGACTAAAGTGTAAATTAGAGAATATGAAAGTTTCCTAATTTCACTAGAAGGAGGGGGGCCGAAATCTTTAGAGAGGTTTCCTAATCCCTCTCTAACTTGGTCATCAAGTTTAAAACCCTAACCATTTACCCTATAAATAAGGCTTAAAGGTTAAGGGTTTTGTATGACAATTAGATTTGTAAAACCAAAGAAAATCCTCTTCTTTTTCTCTCTATTAGTCGACCGAAACCCTCTAAGGGTTTTCGGTTTTATGCCTTTCGACTAACCACATGGAACTTGTATGTAGTTTGTTTTGCAAAAGATGGGAACAAATGGTGATCGGTTCATAAGGGTTTCGAAAGTAGGGAGATACACAACGGGTTTGTGAGTTCGTGATCGGGTACTAGCATACATCATAGGGGTGTCAAGTGTGCGATCGTAGAGGGGTTTTATTTTAAACCCTAAATAATAATAATCTTATTATTATTAATAATATTGGAAGCTTTGCATAAGGTACACGTTTTCGATTACCTCTTTGTTAATTAATGTGATTACATATTCGATTTATTCCGTTACGCACTCGTGAATTGTTATGTGTTTATGTTCTCATATTCTAACAGTGTGAATGTGTGTATGTATGCGCATGCATGTGAGAGGCAGAGATAGACATCATGTGGGGTTCAACTAATTTAATTGTAGTGCCTTTGGGCTGCTTGGTTAGAAGACCTTGTCATATCGATTGTGAATTGTGGGCTAAAACATAGAATTATAAATGGACTAAGTGAATTGTGGGTTATAAAAACTAAAAAGGTAAATTTTATTGGACTGTTAAATTTATTAAACATATCAAAAGTTTTTAAAAAAATAATCCCTGGGGGCCGACTTAATAAATATAAATTTTTTTGGACGAAATACGGATATATTAGTACTACTAAGCGAAAAAACGGCGGTGGCCCGGGCCCCCACTGGCCCCCAAAGAGAACCGCCCCTGCTGCCGACACGTAAAAGTAAAAATAAAATTAAAAAGTGACTTTGCTTCAAATGTCTCTCCATAAATAACATATTCGTGTTACAGTTTTTGCTATATGATATAGCGTGTATATCTCTCAACTCCTTTTCTTTGTTTTCAAGAATACCTACCCACCCACCTAGCTTTATGGAATTCTACCACAATATCTCTCTTTCCGGTACTCTTCCGGCCAACTATCCGCCGGAGCAAGATGTTCTTTGCAGCCTTGATGACCTCCTTTCCGGTCACTCCGTGGTACACTTCTTGTGCTTCTTGCACTTGCTATTTAAGTTTTTGTATCCCCTTTTCCTTCCATATACGACAACCATACAAATAATATTTCAAATTCATAAAAACATTTTTTTATGAATTCTTATTTTGTGGCATGTGCGTTTTCCTGCCACAGAGGCACAGACCTTGGACATCATTAAAAGGGGTCACAAAAAGGTGACAATGAATAAGCTTATACATGTTTTGTTTCCCAAATTTTATGGGGGTTAATACATGTAAAAAAAATAAAAAATTACCATCAAAAAATAAATACAGTAATTGTTAATTACAATTCAAATTTCTGGAGGGACTAACACCCCTAACTGCGTAAAAAGAAAAATTCGTTGGTTTATTTGTTTATGATGCTAAAACAATGAACTTTTAAACTTTGTATAGTTGTTAATACTGTATTTAGTTATTGCCTCATTTTGTAAAATTGTATTTAATTAAATACTCTACCAATTTTTTGAAAGTGTATTATATTTTAATCCTTTTTATGAAAAACTACCTTTGATTTTAGTTTTACATTTTAATTTATCTCATGCAATATTGACTTGTACATCCTACATCTAATGTTGTATATAGGAACAAGTTGATGTTAACATGGAATGGCTATCAATATTTGTGGAAGATTGTTTATCAAGCAGTGGAAATTGTATCCCGCCACCGCTAAAACCCCCCCAGAGTACAATTTCTAAAGCAGAAGGTACCACACCAGAACAAGCAAAAGTAAACAAAACTAATTCGATGCTTAAAATAGTTGTACCTAGCAAGGCAAGAAGCAAAATAAAAAGAAGCCCAAAATGTTGGTCTAAGCCCAAAATGCTGCATCAACATTATTGGTTAGCTGAAAGTGACCCAAAAAAATGTACAACTCATAACAGCATTGGATTTGGCAGTAGTAGTAGTAGTTCCGGGCAGGGGCAAGGAAGGAAATGTACACATTGTCTCTCACAAAGAACCCCACAGTGGAGGGCAGGGCCAAAAGGACCAAAAACATTGTGTAATGCATGTGGAGTGAGATATAAGTCGGGCAGGCTGCTGCCCGAATATAGACCAGCCAAAAGTCCCACCTTTGTGAATCATAAACATTCTAATTCTCACAAGAAAGTGTTGGAGATGAGAATGTCT
>CM067167.1:20077822-20118016 GCA_034093135.1 Erigeron breviscapus
AGAAGCAGGTACGAATAGCTATCTTTTAGATACCTACCATAGAATCTCTAATAAGAGAATATATCTTTTTGAATTTTCGCTCTTATAAATCGTGAAAGGGTGAAGCAATTTGAGTTGAAATAAGCATTTATTTAGTTATAGTGAGTTGGTAATCAAGCCCGGTGAACTGGCAACCAATGGAACTAGTTGGGAAAACAAAATGGCATCCAAGTGTTGTATGGTATCTAGAGGTCGCTGTTTTGACCCCTATAACTCGTGAATAGATCAATAATGGGTTGTTCTATCTCAAACAGATCACAAACTGACAAACAGGGTTACAAGTTGAACAGCTTGAAAGCCTCCCAAGAAGGTATTTTTCTGATGTCAGACTACAACCTCTTGAATTGTTTTCAACAATAACTTACATTATTATTGGTGTATTGATGTTTTTGTAATCATCATTAGCATAAATAAGATTTAAAAAGGTTTATAAAGAACAAAAAACCCCTGATAACGCCCAATTAATAAGTTGGCCTTTTTAATGAAAATGCGGAGAGAAAAAAATTATAAATTTAAATAGTTTTAAAGGATAATAAAAGAGATGGGAGATGGAAAAGGATTTGTGTGTGTGAGAGAAAGAAGAATGAAAGTGTAAGACGGATTTCTGGTTTTAGGGAATCAACATATTTCATTCCTATTCCATCAAATCAAACATCATAATTTGGAATGAAACCCAAACCCAAATCTAAAAGCCACATAACAAACACCCACCCAATGGTAAAAGTACATGAAAAACAAAGTTTGAAGTAAGCATACCAGCCATTTTGTATCTCTTCATTCTCATCGTCCAAATGAAAATCAAAGTACACGTACGTTCCCTGTTCATAATCATCGGTAGCAATTTTCGGCTCCTCGTGCCGTTGAAACCACGTGTTGTACTTTTTATGGTATCTCCATGCTTGCTTCTTTAGTTCTCTTGCAGCTAAGTACTGTTGATACATGTTCTATATAAATACAGCCCACTTCAGAACAACATTCAAGTGATTGTTGAAAAATATATAACTCGGCATAAATATTAAGATATGAATAATAACCTGCTGATAGTAAAATGCAAAAAACAAAGTATCAAGCCCAATATCAGATCCAAGGCGTTCCCAAAATGCTGGGCTACTAACAATTGGAGCTGGCGCTTGAGGATAGCTTTGAGGGGTCAATGCAGGGTGCCTCTGAAATCCAGTAAAAACAAATTTACAATAATAAACACAAGCAACTCACAACGAATGGAAGAGGACCGAGGAGTGACAGATGAGCGGGTTGATAGCAGGTCTAAACGAATAATTCTCTGCTCCTGTGGTGTTGACTCAAAACACTTTTTCCAAACTATCCAACTTTGTATAAATAACTAGCAAGTCAATTATGATTATAAAAATCATAATATTTCAATAATTTTAACTTTCCGATTAACAGATTAAAAGTAATTAGGGGTAAACAAATACAATTCAAGTGACTTTCCGGATTCCACCCATTTCACATGTTTCCTTTTTAGTTTCCTTTTTAGCCAACTTTTTTTTATCTTACCTGGTAGAGATAAAACATGCCACAAAAGGACCAATTAATAAGCAATGCCACCTTTAACTCTTTACCCAAAAAACGGTAAATTATAAGAAAGAGCATAATATTTTCATACTGGTGTGTAACTCTTGCTGCGGTCAGAATCTTTAGGTTGTGGAAGTTTGTAAAAGGAAGACTCGAGCAACTGCATGATAGATTTCTGATCATGAGAGGGTCCCAAGGTCAAAGCTGAAATGCTGAGGGTGTCGCCAACTGCACCACAGTCAGAAACATTTCTTCGGCCAATGACCCTGATGTTAGAAGATTGATTTGACTGTAAAGGTTGACCAGGAGAGAGGCCGATATCTCTGGTAACTTGGGAAGGCTTGGTCACGAAACCAGATACTCCAGACTGCAGAAACATAAATGTAACCGTTATGTTAGCATCCTTATTATCTAATTTGTAGGGGGCGAAATAATCAGTTTTTGGAGTTTGAATTAACAAATTCCACTTCTTATCATCTGATACGTTTTAGTCAATAATCAATTTCATAATTAAGAAAACGAAAACTGATTATTAAAGGATGAGACCGTTTTACCTAACTATCTTTTGACCAAATTTGAGATGCTTTTAATCCATCCAAGATGGCATCCGTCCTTTTTCACACAAGTATGAACCTACTTGGTCACTTTATGCATTATATTCTTACAACATCATATTATTCATAACATTTGAAGTTCTGATTTTTACAACTTCATATGAGATATGACAAAACTCCAAAAGCACATCCAAATAATATCTTCTATTCTAATTATTCAATATCACATAGATAGTTTCAAGGTGAATGTCCAAACACCCCCCATTATGTGTACAGATCCGAGATTTAAAAAGCATTTTCTATATAGAAGCTTTTTTGGCTTCCAAAGTTAAATTTGTGTGCTACAAGGCTACAGCTTCCCAGGAACAAGTAGATAACCATAGCAAAATAAATATAGAAGAGATATGGAAGTAGAAAAAACCTACAAACGGCACCATTGTTATTAAAGGTGTGATACAAAGCTCATAAACATACCTGGGCATCTTTGGTGTAAAACACCTTAGAATTGTCTTCATTGGCAGTATTCTTAGCAAGCACCAGACCTTTGGCAGAATCATCCAACAGATTCATATGTTGCTGACACTCATTACCTTTCAAACTGCCAACTTCTACTTAATGTACATATTGTTATTTACAAGAATGATTAAAAAAAAAAACTCAAGGCAAATGTCTGGGAATAAACATACCAGTGTTTTTTAAGCCACTTGCTATGAGCATGTGTTGACCAGACTGTGAATGGATTGGACTTGGTTTATGTCTGGGAATAAAATCTTCCTGCGGAAGAAATGAAGACGGTCCTTAGTAATAAGTAACGAGGTAATAGTGAGACTTCAACTTTTTTAAAATCTTCAAAGAATAAGAAAATCTAAACCTGATTTCGTTCCACGTAGTCGTCCAAGAAATCCTTAACATCATTGACTTGCTCAGGACTTAATTCATCGTTATCGAGCAATCTCAATATCAACTCTAACTTCATTATATGAGCCTTGTGCCGATTGATTGATGACTCCAAATGAGTCTGTTAAACAAAGTGCTCAGCAAGCTAGAAAACTGTAACAGATAATCGATAGCGCTAGAACGTAACCTTTCATTCATTATCTTACCAGTCTGGGTGGCCTTGTCTTCCCTTTTTTAACGATTAGTCCTTCCATCTCAGCTTCAAAACTATCGATTTGTGATTCCAGCTCAGACACCTAATCGAAGAAATAGTATAACTAAATGCTATGTCCGACTAATGATAAAAAAAAAAAGTTCAAATCAGCTATAGAATGATCACTCCCACCAAAACTACCAAATGTGCGTCATAGATACTAGTAAACACGCAAGAAATTTGTGTACAAAAAATGTCACCTAAACTGATAAAGAATTGGTTAAGCAACAAGAACAACTAAAATGAGCATATTAAAGAAAGGAAACACAACAATGATAGTTGGTTAAGGAGCGGATAGCAGCTGCCAACACAAACTTACATACTGGCTAATCTCAGTGCCCTACTAATATAATTAGTTAACTCGGAAAAGTCTAGTTATGCACAAAGAGAAAATTAACAAAGGGACAGACAACACTTCAAACTAAAATTAGGTCCTTACCGTATTGTTCACCCACTCTCTAGTCTCTGACTTGGCTTTCTCCTTTGGATCCTGCAATAGATAATCGACAACAAAGACTCACTTAGAACAGACCTGATAATCTTACAATTTGTTATTAGAGATCATTTTTTAGTATATGAGCTCGATGGACTAGGATTTCAATAGCAAGAGAAAATAAAAGAAAAGAAATGGGTAAATGAGCCAGTACAGCCTGAAACTTACACAGTTTGTACCTACAATTGACGTTCAACTCTTCATAGAAAGCCAAGCAAAAGTACTTTGGTTGTGCACAGATGCTCATTTTCATTATAAAGCAAAAATATATAGAAATATACACGCACCAATTTAGGCTGCTGTTCAAGGCCTTCCTTAGAGAAGGCTTTTGTCTTTGTTTCCTTTTCACATATCTTAAAGCGTTCCATTTCTCTTTCAATAAGCTTGCGAGAATCCATAAGAGCCTGCTCATAAGAGGCACTAACCTATGTCAGACAGAAAATTTATCGTCAATAAGAATGGACATATTTGAAACAGAAAAATAAATATCTTAAACTCTTTTTCAAGTAAAAAACCAATATGCTACACATGAACTGGAAGACAACTTGATATACAAAACTAGTTATGAGAACCATATAAATGTAATATATATATATATATATATATATATATATATATATATATATATATATATATATATATATATATATATATATATATATATATATATATATATATATATATATATATATATATATATATATATATATATATATATATATATATATATATATATATATATATATATATATATATATATATATATATATATATATATATATATATATATATATATATATATATATATATATATATATATATATATATATATATATATATATATATATATATATATATATATATATATATATATATATATATATATATATATATATATATATATATATATATATATATATATATATATATATATATATATATATATATATATATATATATATATATATATATATATATATATATATATATATATATATATATATATATATATATATATATATATATATATATATATATATATATATATATATATATATATATATATATATATATATATATATATATATATATATATATATATATATATATATATATATATATATATATATATATATATATATATATATATATATATATATATATATATATATATATATATATATATATATATATATATATATATATATATATATATATATATATATATATATATATATATATATATATATATATATATATATATATATATATATATATATATATATATATATATATATATATATATATATATATATATATATATATATATATATATATATATATATATATATATATATATATATATATATATATATATATATATATATATATATATATATATATATATATATATATATATATATATATATATATATATATATATATATATATATATATATATATATATATATATATATATATATATATATATATATATATATATATATATATATATATATATATATATATATATATATATATATATATATATATATATATATATATATATATATATATATATATATATATATATATATATATATATATATATATATATATATATATATATATATATATATATATATATATATATATATATATATATATATATATATATATATATATATATATATATATATATATATATATATATATATATATATATATATATATATATATATATATATATATATATATATATATATATATATATATATATATATATATATATATATATATATATATATATATATATATATATATATATATATATATATATATATATATATATATATATATATATATATATATATATATATATATATATATATATATATATATATATATATATATATATATATATATATATATATATATATATATATATATATATATATATATATATATATATATATATATATATATATATATATATATATATATATATATATATATATATATATATATATATATATATATATATATATATATATATATATATATATATATATATATATATATATATATATATATATATATATATATATATATATATATATATATATATATATATATATATATATATATATATATATATATATATATATATATATATATATATATATATATATATATATATATATATATATATATATATATATATATATATATATATATATATATATATATATATATATATATATATATATATATATATATATATATATATATATATATATATATATATATATATATATATATATATATATATATATATATATATATATATATATATATATATATATATATATATATATATATATATATATATATATATATATATATATATATATATATATATATATATATATATATATATATATATATATATATATATATATATATATATATATATATATATATATATATATATATATATATATATATATATATATATATATATATATATATATATATATATATATATATATATATATATATATATATATATATATATATATATATATATATATATATATATATATATATATATATATATATATATATATATATATATATATATATATATATATATATATATATATATATATATATATATATATATATATATATATATATATATATGTATAACTTATATTTATATATAAATGTTTTTTTTTTTTTTTTTTTTTTTTTTTTTTTTTTTTTTTTTTTTTTTTTTTTTTTTTTTTTTTTTTTTTTTTTTTTTTTTTTTTTTTTTTTTTTTTTTTTTTTTTTTTTTTTTTTTTTTTTTTTTTTTTTTTTTTTTTTTTTTTTTTTTTTTTTTTTTTTTTTTTTTTTTTTTTTTTTTTTTTTTTTTTTTTTTTTTTTTTTTTTTTTTTTTTTTTTTTTTTTTTTTTTTTTTTTTTTTTTTTTTTTTTTTTTTTTTTTTTTTTTTTTTTTTTTTTTTTTTTTTTTTTTTTTTTTTTTTTTTTTTTTTTTTTTTTTTTTTTTTTTTTTTTTTTTTTTTTTTTTTTTTTTTTTTTTTTTTTTTTTTTTTTTTTTTTTTTTTTTTTTTTTTTTTTTTTTTTTTTTTTTTTTTTTTTTTTTTTTTTTTTTTTTTTTTTTTTTTTTTTTTTTTTTTTTTTTTTTTTTTTTTTTTTTTTTTTTTTTTTTTTTTTTTTTTTTTTTTTTTTTTTTTTTTTTTTTTTTTTTTTTTTTTTTTTTTTTTTTTTTTTTTTTTTTTTTTTTTTTTTTTTTTTTTTTTTTTTTTTTTTTTTTTTTTTTTTTTTTTTTTTTTTTTTTTTTTTTTTTTTTTTTTTTTTTTTTTTTTTTTTTTTTTTTTTTTTTTTTTTTTTTTTTTTTTTTTTTTTTTTTTTTTTTTTTTTTTTTTTTTTTTTTTTTTTTTTTTTTTTTTTTTTTTTTTTTTTTTTTTTTTTTTTTTTTTTTTTTTTTTTTTTTTTTTTTTTTTTTTTTTTTTTTTTTTTTTTTTTTTTTTTTTTTTTTTTTTTTTTTTTTTTTTTTTTTTTTTTTTTTTTTTTTTTTTTTTTTTTTTTTTTTTTTTTTTTTTTTTTTTTTTTTTTTTTTTTTTTTTTTTTTTTTTTTTTTTTTTTTTTTTTTTTTTTTTTTTTTTTTTTTTTTTTTTTTTTTTTTTTTTTTTTTTTTTTTTTTTTTTTTTTTTTTTTTTTTTTTTTTTTTTTTTTTTTTTTTTTTTTTTTTTTTTTTTTTTTTTTTTTTTTTTTTTTTTTTTTTTTTTTTTTTTTTTTTTTTTTTTTTTTTTTTTTTTTTTTTTTTTTTTTTTTTTTTTTTTTTTTTTTTTTTTTTTTTTTTTTTTTTTTTTTTTTTTTTTTTTTTTTTTTTTTTTTTTTTTTTTTTTTTTTTTTTTTTTTTTTTTTTTTTTTTTTTTTTTTTTTTTTTTTTTTTTTTTTTTTTTTTTTTTTTTTTTTTTTTTTTTTTTTTTTTTTTTTTTTTTTTTTTTTTTTTTTTTTTTTTTTTTTTTTTTTTTTTTTTTTTTTTTTTTTTTTTTTTTTTTTTTTTTTTTTTTTTTTTTTTTTTTTTTTTTTTTTTTTTTTTTTTTTTTTTTTTTTTTTTTTTTTTTTTTTTTTTTTTTTTTTTTTTTTTTTTTTTTTTTTTTTTTTTTTTTTTTTTTTTTTTTTTTTTTTTTTTTTTTTTTTTTTTTTTTTTTTTTTTTTTTTTTTTTTTTTTTTTTTTTTTTTTTTTTTTTTTTTTTTTTTTTTTTTTTTTTTTTTTTTTTTTTTTTTTTTTTTTTTTTTTTTTTTTTTTTTTTTTTTTTTTTTTTTTTTTTTTTTTTTTTTTTTTTTTTTTTTTTTTTTTTTTTTTTTTTTTTTTTTTTTTTTTTTTTTTTTTTTTTTTTTTTTTTTTTTTTTTTTTTTTTTTTTTTTTTTTTTTTTTTTTTTTTTTTTTTTTTTTTTTTTTTTTTTTTTTTTTTTTTTTTTTTTTTTTTTTTTTTTTTTTTTTTTTTTTTTTTTTTTTTTTTTTTTTTTTTTTTTTTTTTTTTTTTTTTTTTTTTTTTTTTTTTACTATTTGGTTTTCTTATACCTTTTTCTTTTGTATTTTTTTTTGTTTTTTTTTTTTAATTTTTTATTCTTTTCTTTTTTTTTGTTTGTGAAAGGTGTGGATCATTGCTCGCAACAGGGGATCTAGCTTACGTTGTCTTAACCGGGTCCGTGCTAGAGAGCCTCTCACCCTCAATACCTAGTAGGAGGAGAAACTCCCAACTAAACCGCCCGAAGGCACGACATTTAATTGGGATAAAACTTTGCCCCCTCTGCAGGACTCAAACATGCTTCACTGAAGGACTTTATTTGTGAAATTCCTGGAAATGTTCTTCCCATGTGTCGAACCCGAGATCTCCAGCATGTAAAGCTGGTGCTCAACCATTGAGCTATAATAGGAACTACTAGTGGTAAGCTTCTAATCCCCTTTTTCTTTCTTCGTTATTGTTATATAGGTACATTGAATATCATTATTAGTATTAAATTGTTATAGTATTCCAATTTAATTAATTTAGGGCTTAAAGAATTTCTCTTTCACAACAAGGATGTTGCTTTTCATCTTCTGAAATTATGAAGTTCTAGGTTATATGTTTAATTTGGCTAAAAGCATATGATTAAATTTATTAGATTTAGGATGTTGGATTTAGCTTTTGTGCACTGTTAATTTTTGTTACTATTGGTCAGACATAATGACTATAACCGACCTAATGATAAAAAATATTACGCTCGAAGTAATTGATCCTTCTATTTGTTGCGCATAATTCAAACAACGTGAGAAACATTTTTTTTTTCCAATTCATTGTTGATCAAGAGATTTGCTTACATAATTTTTCTTTTATAACTATAATTATATATTCTTAATTTGTACATTGGGAAATGGTGCTTAATTGGTGATGCTGACGGGGGCCTTTTAACTATATTAGATGGATCTTTGATTTGGTAATTGGTACAATGAATGAATGAATGTGACAAAGTAGTACATCAAACTATCATGTACAACCTATAAGCAGTATACGAAAGATTTATATTTGGATTAATTGAGATCCTCTAAAGTTGGTCTAAGTTAGATCAACTTTAACCATTAGATTAAATTCAATGGTTAAGATTTAAACATCAAATTTTAATCTTGACTATTAGACTTAATCCAATGGCTAAAGTTGATCCAACTTTACCTAAAAGTTGGATCAACTTTATAGGATCCTAATCCGTCAAAATTATATACTGTATATCATAATCATATTTTTTTATAAAAAAACCCGACATTCTATTATAATCTTATTCCTAAATAACATGCATGTCTAGATTTCCCAACACTTTCAAAAAAACCCTTATAAATGTGATAACAGACGCAATATAATATAGATTATAAATGTTTAAACTTGCATTCCATTGTCAATGAATAGAATGGATATATAAATTCAATGGTTAAGATTTAAACATCAAATTTTAATCTTGACTATTAGACTTAATCCAATGGCTAAAGTTGATCCAACTTTACCTAAAAGTTGGATCAACTTTATAGGATCCTAATCCGTCAAAATTATATACTGTATATCATAATCATATTTTTTTATAAAAAAACCCGACATTCTATTATAATCTTATTCCTAAATAACATGCATGTCTAGATTTCCCAACACTTTCAAAAAAACCCTTATAAATGTGATAACAGACGCAATATAATATAGATTATAAATGTTTAAACTTGCATTCCATTGTCAATGAATAGAATGGATATATAAATTTTATGGTTATAGTCTTAAAGGCTAGAAAATATTGCATACAACCTTAAAATTTAGGAAGTAGAGTTTTCATATAAAAAATACATTTTTTAATGCACGTTAATTACAATCATTTGGACTGTATTAATTTTTAAACTTTATTATAAATAAAATGAAATATAAATATAAATATTATTATGAGTCAATCCGTGCATCACGCACGGGTATTAGTACTAGTAATATATATATGTTAATTATTATTTATAGAGTTAAATAGAATTTGTAAATTAAGTTATATTAAAGGTATTATAGGTATTTCAAGTGAATATTATAGGTATTTCAAGTGAAAGATATTTAAAATAGTAAATAAAAAATGAATATTTTAAGGTTATTAACTACTTAGTTGAAAAAAAAGGAAAAAAATGTTTTATAATATAATATAAATATAGATATCAAGGTTAGAATTATAGGTGTTTATATTGTGGTCCAAACGAAAAAACCGCCCCAACAGTATGCTAAAATTGAACGATACCTGGTATATCAGTTTGGTCCATGGTCCCATTTGTACATGTAATTTGGGTCGGTTTGGTCCGGTTATAACCTCTAAAACATTGTTTCAAAGTAAAGACTAAAAAAAATACAATTTAACTTGCACATTTTGTATGTTATCACATGCTTGATAAAGTGATTTAAAGTTTATGGATTATAAAAAATAAAGGTACCGAAAATAAATAAATACTTTATTTTATTATATAACCGAGGGAGGCTATATATAATTCAATATATCTATCGCGCATAAAATGTACAACCAATGTATTACCAGATCAGCTAGGATTAGACCTGATTAGTTGCTTGTTGTGACAATAAGATTTAACAACATCCTACGTCTTTCATTAGCATCCTCTTTGTTCATAAGAAGTTGTTGAGATAAAGGTTGGTTTGTGATTCGGGTACTCTGGATGTGAAACGATATAGATTCATAAGTTGATAGGAAAACATTAGTTGAGGATACGAACCCTTACCCACCACTTACGAACAATTTTAAATGCACGAGGTCATATCAAGAATGGTTTATAAGATAGTTAAAAGCGTTCCTAACAATGCTATTAACTGTAATTTTCCAACTTTATTTAATATATGACAAAATTTTGTTTATCTTATAAATAAAATTTAGAATAAAAGGGATTAAAAGTGTGTGTTTCATTATATTGAGTCCGAAAACTTTTGATATTCAACATTTATGATAGACTGTCTAAGGGTTCTTGTCCGAAAAGTATCATTGATCGGCTCATTATTGATTTGCCTATTATCAGGCCTCAGTTGATGATAGACTGGATATACGATTCCCTTTTTTCTCTCCAATTCAAACGTGTGTTGGAAGCCACTTGTTTTGTATGGTGGTGGTCGCTTTGGAAGCATAGAAATCATAATATTCATCAGGCGGGCAATAATTTAGTTAGTTATGTTTTCCACGATATTGTTTCATTGTAGTATTTTGGATTTTTAGTCGAGATAGAAAGGGTAGTCATTCTTGGCCCCTTTGAGCAATGAGTCTATCTTTTACATTGGAATTGTAATCATTTAGTTCATGTTTTGGCGTCTTGTCGAAACATTGTAGCAATAAAAATTTTAGTTGTTCTAAATTTTTTTTCCCAACATTTATATTTCTTTTTATTAATTTGTTAAATTAGTTGACACATGTGAACAATATAAACTTAAATTTGCATTCAATATAGTTTTGTTGCTAAACAACAATAATATCTAATATTTTTATGAATAGAAACATGTAAGAAAGTGAGGTTGTCATATTTTTATACGAACACATGAATTATTTTAAAACATATCTATACTCAAAAATAGTATAAGCCAATGATCTATAATCATTTGGTGAGTTTTTTTTTTCTTTTCTTTTTCTTTTTCTTATGTTCAATTCTAGTTCGAGTTTTGGCTAACACATCTAATAGTTTTGTTTAAAAAAGCCACTTCATATAACATGGTCCATTAAGATAATCCAATATATACCGAGTAAAATTCACCTTCATATAATGACCGAAGTTGTGAATCAAAATATAAGAGTTAATTGCAGGATTCGTCCTGTGGTTTACACACTTTCGTGGATTACATCCCTCCCTGAAATATTTAGTCAAATACACCCAAACTATCAAGATTAGTTGCGCTTTTCGTCCCTGTGGTTTACACACTTTCGTGGATTACATCCCTCCCTGAAATATGGAGAGGGACGTAAAGCGCAACTAATCTTGATAGTTTGGGTGTATTTGACTAAATATTTCAGGGAGGGATGTAATCCACGAAAGTGTGTAAACCACAGGGACGAATCCTGCAATTAACTCAAATATAAATATATAAACTAAAATATATAAGACTATACACTCTAGTTGAAAAAAAAAGTCACCAAATGACCATTCTACCTTAAGTAATTAATTTACACAATGGCATGTTATTTTCTAAAATATCTCAACTACATCTTTAGATCATTTACCTTTACATCAATTACTATCAACACTTGCCGCCGCTGTCATCACCACTCGCCTCTGTCATCATCGGTCGTTGCCACCACCATATCACCGTCGCATTGTGCGGATATGCTTCTATGTTTTAAGATATTTCCACCACTACTTTTACATAGTTACATTTACATCAACTTACACCACTCGACACAATTACAACCACCAAAAGTCACCGGCTCACCGCTATCACCTCCCGTCGCCGCTACTACCGGACCGCGTCGCAACTACCACCGCCATATTACGCGCGTAGCATGCTATATAAGCTAAATTACATCAAATAAAATAAATAAAAAAGGCATAAATAATAATCCCTCCATCCCACTAGAAGTGTCCAATTTTGAATTTTCAAAGTCTTTTTTATGCAACTTTGACCTTAAATATAATTGTTTGTGTTATATGATACTTGATGAAATTTATATGAATTGATTGAGTTTTAGATGTGCTTCCATTGATATAACTTTCATCGAATATTATATAACACAATTAGAAATATATATGGTCAAAGTTATGAAAATTCAAAATAAGACAATGGGACAGTGGAAGTAAATCAAGTAAAATGTGTAATATTACCACACACGTCACTAATCCGATATTTCCTCATTGTCCCAAAAACTTTGTATCTGAGATATAGCTCACCTTATTATTAGGGTTTCTGATTCTGATTTCAACTGAATTTCTCCTTTTATTCACTTCATCAACAATTCAGGTTCCTACTTCATATCTAATCTAATTACATCTATTTCTTAACTTCTCTATCGATCGGCTATACTGTAGCTGATATCCTTTATTTAAGGTCATGCATTCATTAATTTTCGTTAAAATTCAGATCATTATATCTTAGATTATATTCAACTTTATAATATGTATCTGACCTCTGTCACATCAGAAAAAAAGAAAAATAATAAAAAAATAATAGTTGTCGCCTTAGGAAGAGGTTACCAGATACATGCAATAGGAATGAATTGAGAGTCTGTTATGTAGACTAGAAAGTTTTTAAATAGGATACATACTATAGCGTCTCAGTGTAAAGTTGAATACATTTTAAAAGAGCCGATTAATTTACAAATTTTGGATGATTTATCATTTATGTTTGATGTATGTGACCTCTTATAACTTGTAAATCGCTAACTTACAACTTACCTGGAGAATAAAATAAAATACCGGGTTGTCTTACAAAGATGTTCGCGGATACTTTTAAAGCAATGAATTGAAAGTTTGTTACATAGAGCTTCAAAGTAGGATACATACTAAAGCGTTGAGTGTAAAGTTGGATGCATTTAAAAGCAATGGACCCTTATTCGATATTATAGGTTTTGGTAAGTGTTTTTACAACTGGATGAGCTTACATATTGAATTTAATGTTTTTTTTGTCAACAGTTATTGAAAACATTTTATTGATTCATTTCGTGTTGGGAGATATCTGGAAGCAACGTTAATTTATTGTGGGTCTGTGGTTCATTTTGAGATATAGTGGATAAGGTTGAGGACTGATAGTTTCAAGTCATGAGTACTTCATGGGCGGACACAGTTGAGAATGCAGCTTTAGGGTCTGAAAGTAACGGGGTTGGTGGGGCTGCAGCGGTTTCGGGTAAGCCTGCTTATGTCCCACCTCATCTTCGGAATAGGTCGGCTGTACCGGCTCAGGTAGCTGGCCCAGCTGCATCACATGGTGGTGGACCTCCTGTAAATGATCGGTTAGGGCATAGTGGGCAGACAAGTGGGTCAAGATGGGCTGCTCCTAGTCAAAGGTTTGATAATGGGAGGCCCGGATATGGTACTAGCAGTCGTGGTGGAGGAGGAAGGGGTTGGGGAAATAGAGGTGGTGGCTGGGGTGGTAGAGATGTGGAGGTTAATCCTTTTGGTAATGATGATATAGATAGTCCTGAGGAGATTGCATCCGAGCAAGCAAGTGGCGGCATCAACTTTGATGCTTATGAAGATATTCCTGTGGAAACTAGTGGTGAAAATGTGCCACCTCCAGTTAATACTTTTGCAGAGATAGATTTAGGTGAGGCTCTAAATCTTAATATTAGAAGATGCAAATATGTAAAACCGACACCTGTACAGCGTTACACAATTCCCATTTCTCTTGCGGGACGGGATTTGATGGCATGTGCGCAGACTGGGTCAGGGAAGACGGCAGCATTTTGCTTCCCTATAATCAGTGGGATTTTGAAGGGGCAATTTGCACAGAGACCACGTGGCACCAGGACCGCTTTTCCCCTTGCTCTGATTATATCCCCTACAAGGGAGCTCTCCTGTCAGGTTTTCATTTATGAATAAACTTGTAGTATATGTTTAGATAATTTTAGATAATTGGCTCACTTGATCTAGACATTCAGATACACGAGGAGGCACGGAAGTTTTCTTATCAGACGGGTGTCAAGGTGGTGGTTGTTTATGGAGGAACCCCAATTAACCAACAGGTAATTGGAACGTAATTCTGATATTGAAGTATAAAATGGATGCGTATTTAGTCATCAAATTATTTCCCCCCTTAATCAGTATATTTTAAAGTAGTTATACTCCAGAAGCAGATATGTATTCACATACTTTTTTTGGGTAGGGTGACATTTTTACGAGATCTATGGATATCTGTACATACATTTTCTTTATGACGTGGTTATGGTTAACTCCTTGATATTTCTTTAGTTAGTGGCCTACATGAGCTATTGAGCTGTGCATTACCAATTACCCTGCTTTTTAACATCATGTTTTTGCCTCTTTTGACTTTTTAAGTATTGTCTGTGATCACTCCCCTATTTTGCATATATCATTGACTTCGCTAATTGTTTGATAATACATGGATTTTTTCTTGAGTTTTCTACAATTGTCATCATTGATCACCCATCGTATTATTGGTGTCTGGTGGTATCTTATGCATGGCTAGTTAAGAGAGATCGAGAGAGGAGTTGATATTCTTGTCGCCACTCCAGGAAGGTTAGTTGATTTACTGGAAAGGGCAAAAGTGTCACTACAAATGATAAGGTATTTAGCCCTTGATGAGGCAGATCGGATGCTGGATATGGGTTTTGAGCCACAAATCAGAAAAATTGTGCAGCAAACAGACATGCCTCCTCCAGGTGCAAGACAAACAATGTTGTTCAGTGCCACATTTCCTAGTGAAATCCAGGTTTGTTGGCTGGCTTTTATATCAGTTGCACATACATGTTACATATTTCAGTGTCTATTAATCTATTATGATCATATTTTGTCATCACTGTGTTATTGTTCGTATTAGGATACTATTGTTATAGCTGATTGTCATGGGATCTGGTTGCTGATTTTGCTGTTGATCCTTCCAATTAGGAGTGTCTGGGTTGATTTAGGCTATATGTTATCTCTAGCGGGTCAGATGGGTAAGCTAAAACTAAGTTGGCTAAAAGGGGAATGGGTCAAATGGGATGAAAGTTGCTCAAAGTGTATTTAATTAATACACCCTCCTAAAGCTTTATTAAAATTTAAAAAGGTTCAATTATCATTTTAATGATACCGTTTTTGTAATAAGTTCCAACAGTTATCAAACTTGCTTGAGTCGCTTAGTTTACCCTTAAGAAAGGGGAGGTGATTTCTACACACAATTTTTTCGTCACACACAAAAATATTTGCATTACATGGTTACACTGTACAGCTGTATCATGCATATATTTTGGTGTATGGCAGAAATGTTGTGTTTATAGATTATCACCTTTAAGAAAGTGCATCTTGGTACTATGATTCGGATCTGCATCTGACTCGTTTATGACTCACGAGTTATGCAGTACCCTGGTTCAAGTTGAGTCGACTTGGAACTTGTCCGTCTTAGAACTAAGATAAACTTATTGTGATTTCAAAAATATGAAAAACAAAACAGACTAGAGTGTAGCTTTTGGATACAGAAGATGGGCGTAGGGTGAAGCAAAAGATAATGAAGAAATCAAGTGTCAAGAATACTTGTATAAAATTAAGAAACCCTAATAGGTCTTTAGACTTCAGATATAGAGTAAAAAATAACCGGTTGGGCCCATTTAAATTATCTAGAGTTCTAGACCCTTGGTTTATTATCTTCTGGCCCGCAAAGTGTAATTTCCTAGTTTAATCTGTTTGAAGATAAGATCCTTAAAAATGAACAATATAATATTTAGTTTTTTTTGGTTTGAACAAACATATGAAAGTATCTTAATAAATGTGTAAATAGATAAATAAATAATACTTATTTAGGATTTGAAGTCACTCCACCAGTGATGAGTTGACAACTAAGATTCTAACACTTATTTCAGAAGTAATTGTTTGTGGTTCAATCCGACCCACGCATATAATAAGTACCTGCTTGATCCGTCTCCCACCCCGTCCATTTTGCCACCTCTACTCTGGTGAGGATTATTAGTTAAGCAAATTGTCTCACTATTAGTCAGTTGTAAGGCAGTATTAAGTGATGACAAAGTAATAAAGGTTATTGGCTATAACTATCTTTATTCTTCAATATAGTAAGTTAGTACTAGTATTAGTAGTTGACCATTTTTAGAGAAAAGAAACGTTACAATTGAAAGTAGGCCATCGTATGATGATGCTTCATGTATTTTTTAGAGTAGTGATACATATTAGTAATTTAGTATGTTACATTGGCCTAATACACACTGAACATGTCTAATTCATTCAATAAATGACACATGGGATATATATCTTCTCACTCCTTATCTTCTCCGTTGATTCTGACATCTGTCTTCTTCTTGTTACACATATCTTTAGGCCTACATTTTAGGTTTATATATCATTTTCGTTTTATGTGATAGATTGAGTGCATAACCGTGTCATGTTATATGATACATCATGTGTCAATAAGTTTGCTAAGAATATTACTTTAAAGTTTCTCTAGCCTATTATTGATTAAATCAGAATATAGTACGTATGGGGAGTTTGGCAAACATTTACTCAGACTAAAACTGTTTTTTCTTATTAGGTACACTTATTGCTATGTGTCCACTTTTTGGTTTTTGGTCCAAACATGAAATACCTGGTGCTAATTGTTTCTTGTGCAGAGACTGGCATCTGATTTTCTTTCGAATTATATATTTTTGACCGTGGGTCGTGTTGGTTCAAGCACCGATTTGATTGTCCAACGGGTGGAATTTGTTCAAGAAGTTGACAAGAGAAGCCATCTTATGGACCTTCTTCATGCTCAGAAGGAAATTGATACTCACGGCAAGGTACTGCTATTCGTTTTTTATGCATCTTCTTGTTATTATCTATCTTATCTTTTTTATTTATGTTCAACGTGAAATCTTGCAAACGATTGATCTTCAATACTTATTTTGCAGCAAGCTCTTACATTAGTTTTTGTTGAGACAAAAAAGGGAGCCGATTCACTTGAATACTGGTTGTATAGTAATGGGTTTCCTGCTACTACGATCCATGGTGATAGAACACAGCCGGTGAGTTGGATATGATGCTTATTTTTCCTAGATGTGACAAGATTGGCTGATCAGAGGGTTGGTAATGGGTGAAAACTGGTTCACGTTGTAATGGGTCAACATTTTTCTTGTCCACTTTCTAGAAAGTATAATTATGACCACAATTTTATCACTATAATTATCTAGTCTTTGAATTAAAATATCAAAGAGATTGTCTGTAGTACAAGTTAGGTTGTCGATTTTCGACACGCTTGTCCCTTTCAACTTGTTCCTGTTTTACATAAAGCTTTGATTTGACCTTTTTGAGTTAAAGCACTACGATCTATTCAAAACTGAAATGGGTCGAAGGTGGCATGTGTATAAAATCTACATAGTAAAAGGTATTTTAGTTATGTATAACAAATAGTCAAACGTCAATTTTACATATGGATGATCCTTTTGTTGCGAAATTGAGTGCAGGAAAGGGAGCAAGCACTGAAATCGTTCAAGAGCGGAAAAACACCGATTTTAGTTGCAACCGATGTGGCAGCACGTGGTCTTGATATTCCACTTGTTGCCCATGTTGTCAACTTTGACCTTCCCAATGATATCGATGACTACGTGCACAGAATAGGACGAACAGGGCGAGCCGGGAAGACAGGATTAGCAACAGCTTTCTTTAACGAGAACAATGTCTCACTAGCAAAATCACTAGCTGACTTGATGCAGGAAGCTAATCAAGAGGTACCTGCATGGCTTACTCGATATGCCAGCCGGGTGTCATATGGTGGAGGCAAGAACAAGCGGGGAGGAGGACGTTTTGGTGGCCGTGACTTTCGAAAGGATAACTCCTATAGCGGTGGAGGTGGATATGGAAGCTATGGTGGTGGTTATGGTGGTGGCAATAGTGGAGGTGGATATGGCGGGGGCTATGGAGGTGGTAACAGTGGAGGTGGATATGGTGGTGGCTATGGTGGTGGTAGTGGCGGTGCACCTAGTGCTTGGGATTAGTCAATTGGAATGTATTGGTTCATTTGTTTGAGTCGGTACATACATCATTTTTCGCAGGAGTTAAGGACTATATAATGTTTTAAATTGGTTATGTATCAAATTTTGTCTTAACATGTTCTTTCTTGGATCATAAAGTATCAAGTCATAAACAAATTGGCCCCATAAATTCTTGTAGCTTTTATTTCTTTCTTAAACTACAAACTTACCAAAAAAGGGCATGGTGAAAAAGTTGTGATCAGTTGTGCCATATGGAAATTTTGTTTCCAAACAAAATACTGCAGTCATCCAAAATACAGAGGAGACTGTAGCACGAAATGCTCAGAAGTGATGTTAACGGAAACCATGGTTCCTGAACACTACATTTATTCATTGTGCCATCTGATAGCAAATTGTGCTTTAACTCATATCCGACTATTTGCTGGCAAAATAAGTACACTGGATACTGTTTCGTGTGTTCTGCCGTTTGATTGGATAACAATTCTTGATCAAATACTACCTTTTTTTGTTGTCACACATTAGTACTTCCTCTCTTTAAGCTTGTAGACAGTAATTTTCTATCATCTTCTTCTAAACCCTAAATGTTAAGCATATGTGTAGTCCATAACACTATAACAGGACTGCAAACTATAAATTGGTCCAAAACATTACTGTAAAGGTATTTTAACATTAAGAGGCAGCAGACATACTATAAGCACATTGCGTTTAATAATCTTAAATCTACCCTTTTATGCTTATACAACCTTAAGTCAATAATCAAAGAAGAGAAAGAATTCCTAGCATATTTCTATAACAACAAAAATGCCTCATACGCAAGTTTTTCTTCACACCCTCAAAGTTGCAGAGACTTGACTCATATAGTCATACCTTTGGGCCAAAAACCAATTGAAACAAAAATTAGTAATGAGGCAACTCTTGTACAAGAAGCATTGTAGCTGAAGTAAATTACCTCTCAATCTTCTAACATCAAATTGACTAGTTAATCTTGATCAGAAACATCATCAAACTCCGAATCTTCATCTTCATGTTCAACCCATTCACCACTCGATTCAACCTCTTCACCATCCGACCGCTCTTTCTCATAGTTCTCAAGCACATTACCATAATCATTATCATCATATGATTTATCCAACTCAGGCAACATCTCCAACCCTTTTTTCCTATAAATCAAACCAGTCCTCATAACATGATAGAACTTTGCTCTATACTTGGCAATCTCACAAGGATTCACCAACTTCCCTCTCTTATACCCTTCCTTTAACGCCACACTCGTCGTCTTACACTTCAACGACAGATAAAAAATCCCTGGATACCTTGTAAAGATTCTAGTAAACCTAAATGGCATATTAAACTCCTCAGTTAAGTTCCTCAAATAATTCCTCTTAGTCTTCTTATAAACAGTCAAGCTCAAAAACTCATGTAAAACACCCACAACCCTTTTCTCCATCAACTCGCTTTCCGGATCAAGTCCACTCGAATCTTCATAAGGCGACACGTAAGGCAGCTTTTGAAACTCGTCCATCCAACTTTTAACCTTCTTTTGTGCACCATAACCTCTAGGAAAACTTAAAGGAAACCCTAACCCACTTTCCCCTGTCCTAAACTTCCTATACAAATTCTCACTCAAATCCTTACTTTCATCCCTTTCCTGAACCTTAGAAACTGAAAACTCATTGACCCATTTCACAAGTTTCAAACTTGAACATGACCCATCATTCCCTTTAACAATCTCGAACAAATTCGGATACTTTGCAACCAAACTTTTATCAAAGTCAAAAGGAAACCCCAAATCCCATCTTAATGGATAAACAGATTTAACAGGCAATTGATGATCTTTACACATCATTAATAACCTACACAATCTTTCAACAATTTCTGCTTCATTTTTTTCATAAATTCTTGTTTCAATTTTATGCAAATTTAAGGCAATATTCGTTAAAGAAAAACAGGGGAGTGAAGGATATTTAGGATGTGGGAATTCATGAAAAAGAGTTGGATAACGGCGGATGAAACGGAGAGTTGGGATTGTGATACCCAGAAGTTTTTGGGTGTCGGAAAGCTGTTTAGCGGTGAGGAATTTTTGGGTGGCGATTGGACGGTTTATGATGGCGTCTTTAAGTAAACAGGCGGCTTTGAGATCGGTGTGGATGTCTATAATGTTGTCTAGTGATCGGTTTTTGACCCATTTCAAACGGACTTTTGTGATGGTTCTGTATTGTTGATTGTTGAAGATGTTTTGGAGGTTGTCAATGGCCGCTCTGTTGTTGTAGCTCATGGTTTCTTACATATAGTGTTGGAGGCAGAGTGAAGTGGAGTCTGTGTTTAGTTGTGACTTTGTGATTTCAAATACAGTATTATTGTTAGAAGGGGTTTATTTTCTTTTATTTCGGTTACACAGATTTTTAGGTTTTCTGACTCGGATGTAAGCATCAAATTAGGATATCTCGCACTATTTAATATTTTACCTACTAGAATTGGAACATCAAATTTCTCAAATGTTAACCACTAACCTGGTTTTCATTTGTGTTATACTCAACATCACTTTTATTTTATTTTATATTTGGTGTTATAGTCGACACAACCACTACGACCGTGTACGGGTGGGGGTGAGATAAACAACTGCAATTTTTCTTTAAGGTTGATGTATTGCTTATAGAAAGTTCCCCGACATGGCGACATGTGTTGTAGTCCATGTATTTTTGTAGATTTTCTTCACCTTTAGATCATTAGATTTATCTATTTGAGTACTTTTGTCATTATAAAGTTATTAATGTAAGATATATAATAATGCTGATGATATGAACATTTTATAACTTGTGATATCCCCCGAAGTAAAACACTAAGCAGTACCCGATACATTTCTCAGTTTCTTCCATAATGAGCATCGAGGAGGAAATAGCAGGAAGGTCATAACTGAATATGCTTCATTACCAACAAAACCTCTAAAACGAGTTATTAATACGGTACACGGGTAAATACTTCTGTCAATCATTTTAGGAAAAATATAATTGACATCATTTCACTTTTTTCATGACACAGGATTAAAAAACACTATTTATATTCAAACATCCATTACGACTCTGTAATCATCAAAACTACAATAGCTCACCCAAAAAAACAAAGGGAGTAACATCAGGTGATCAAATGGGTTATGCCCATTGCCCAATAACAGACATTAGAATGAAACCTTTCATTCAGCGTGCTCATAATTCAAACACAATCGGTTGAATATACAAGAACCATATGACTGGTGATGTATAAAGTTTTGAACACAAGGGTCGAGCAAATAAACTGCACTTTTGAATAGTTTTGACCATTCGTCCAAATTTCTTCTAAATTAGATCTGCTTGAGATGAAAAATAATCCTTTCATAAGTAGATTGATCAAAATCACAACCTCCAACTCAAAGTGCAACAAGCACATCTTACATATGGTTTTCCTTTCTAACAAAGATCCAAAATCAATCTATTCCTCTTCAAAATTCTGGGACCATGGCAACGTGGTCATTCACACCCATTATACATCTCACTATTAATGATAATATATGTAAATTGTACAATGAACAACAGAATTATCGATGCTAATGTAAAATACCTTTTTTAGTGTCTATGAGAATGCTTTCTACTGCTATAATACGCCTCTCCAGCCTTCCGGTTTTTTCTTTCCATAATTCTGAAAACAAATGAGATGACTCCTACGGCAGCCATGGCATAGAAAGCTTTATAAGGGGCCAAGTCTAAACCCGAAAGGTAGCAACAACTCCCAGCAAGGAGATACACAAGCCCTTGTCTTATTTCATACCCTCTTATTCCGGATATCTGAAAGAAGAATTAAACTCCGGTTTTGTGTCACATATACCGTGGAGGATGATACCCATGCAGAGCATGGAATCCAACAACCAAGGGAAGCTGTGACCCATGTTAAGCCTCTGCGAACAAAAAGATTTGGTAAGAAATGTGTGACGGTATTATTATGTTTTTTACTAGACATGATGAAAGAAAGAATGAAAGAAAAAGAGATTTATTTACGACATTTACGTCTATTTCCATTATGTGAGCATGTCTTCATGCTAATCAAATTGAGTAAATGGGACTCGATTAAGATGTTGATACGTTAAATGGTCTTAAACACATAGTATCATGCAAGAATAAGTGGCACTTGCGTAAAAGAGGGAATATAAAAGCTAGACACGGAAACTTTTAGCCGCTGACTCAAAAATGGGTCATTGTGTACTTCTAATGGATAAATTGTGTAAATAACAATGAAATGGGTCAGAAGGCAACAAAGTGTTCCATAAATGCTTAAGACCCCTAAATCATTTCATTCTAATATGAGATCATTTTTGAAGTATAATAAGTCATACATATTTGACACCAATTATTCACATATAATTGGTAATATTTTGGACAGAAAGTGTTTTGGAGTAAAATTTTGACCTGTTACCCAAACCCATTTCACCACCTAAAGACACTAGTAAATAACATGATCTGATTTTTTATGTAACTAATTAGGATCACAAAATCCATATGTCTTTTGCAGATCATTTATTAGTAGTAAACAGATGAATGGATCATTGTGATGAACATATATCTGAGTTAATAGAAACAATGTTGGAATTATTGTTTGTACCTCTAACCAAGCAACAAGTGAAGGAAGAAACATCAGTAGACAAAGAAGATGCAGAATTAGCAAGCCCTGTCGGTGATGGAATATCTCTAATTGTGTGTCACCATAGCTTCTTGCAGAATCTGGGGTACTGGAGCTGTTCTCATCCATACTTAAACCTTCCTCCGATTCATTATTGGACGACTTCTCCACATTTCCAAAACCAAATAAATCTTCATTACGAGCCTTGCTGGATGCTGTAAAAAAGCTGTAAGAAAGAAAAAGGATCACGTTCAAAAAGCTGATACAAATTTTAATGGCAATTTAACCTATTACCTATGGGGTGAAACCCTAATGGTACCGCCACCATGTGACCACATGGGCCCACAAATGAAGGCTGCAAGTCACAGGTTCGAAACTTGCCAAAGGCAAGTGGAGAAACTATATCTTGTGATCCATGTGTGAGGATGGTGAGTCACCGGGCATGAGTTCTATGTGATATGCGCTCTGGGTACCAAGACGTACATGGGACCAGAGGGTTCCCACCCACTTACCCTAATGGATCAAATATGAAGAAAATAAAGGCAAAAAGAAAACAAGGGGAGGGGGTTAAACGCGTTGAAGGCAGTCCATGTTTGTATCTTAAATTCTTGATCCAAAAAGCTTAGATTTGTGTTAACATTATAAAACCTTGTAATGGTATTTGAACACTAATGGCTTATAAATAAGGTTTAAATAATCTAGACAAAGAGTGATCCGGTCTGAGTCAACCCAGCCGTCAAGAACTGTACATAACTATCCTGTTTTGACTCATTACCCAACCCACCCGACCTTCCATATATGTATTTTGAATTCTTAATCCAAAAATCGTAGATTTGTGTTAACATTATAAAACCTTGTAATGGTATTTGAACACTAATTGCTTAAAAATAAGTTCAAAAGATCTAGACAAAGAGCGATCCAGTCTGGGTCAACCCGACCTGTCAAAAAGTGCACGAAAACTAGGTTGGCCCATTACCCAACCCACTCGATCTTCCCGCTGTGATTATATTGTAACCCTTTACCCCCCCAATAAATAAATAAAAATAATAATAAAAAAAGGCTTGTCATTATCACTGACAGATTTATCACAGAATAGGATAATTCTAGGTGTAATGCAGTTGGTTCAGGGATCCTTTTACACTGAGCATATAGGAGGACATGAGTTGAATATTACCTGCACAACGCATGGTGACAGCATAGCACATGAGAGAATATCAGAATAAGGAGACCTAATGCTGGATGGACAAAGCAGACCAAGGCAATAGCAAGCAGTGACAAAGCCAATGATGGATTGGCATTTATGACCCTCATGGCCTGTATACAAGAAGAATAAGTACTTTTACTTAATCTCCATATGCGGGACATGTAACTGAAAAGGAAAAAAGGGAGAAGACCCTAGGAAAAGAAGTGCAAAATCTAGAATGTTACAAACTATATGATAAATACCTTTAATGAGAAAAATCTTGTGGTAAGATCAAGTATCCACCATCTCCACCTGAGAAAACGTTCTTTTTCAGTTCATTACAAGGATATCCATGGAAATTATTTATTTATCGCAAGTTATTCCAATGGCTTAAAAAGATGAAGGGAAACAAGAAGATCAGAAGGGCAAAGAAGTCAGCTGAAAATATCCAGTAAGTTAGTCCAGGGCTAATGATATTTCGTGCATTTATCTATGCTGATTTCTTAGACCGTGAGTTTTAATTTGTATGAATGCTTTATTATTATGTGAGACCTAGAGATGGCGATTCAGTAATTTTACTTGTAAATAGATCATTATGGGTTAAGGTTATATCTCTAATAGGTCAAACTGAACCAAATCAAAAAGGGAAATGGGTTGGAAGTTGCTTAAATTCTCTTTTAAATGAAAACAACATCCTGGTTCACCTGAAACAATAAATGAACTTGATATTATGCTAGTTTTCTTATTCATAGAACATTGGACAGTGTTCTTTTTGGGTCAACCAGACACATGTCATACCAAACTGACATTTCCCATTTTGAGCATTACCCTTCCTGCCTGACCCACCCATTATTCCACATTTCCACCTCCAGCAAACCCTAACAGATGCATGCATAAAAATGCTTAAATAGGCGATAAGTGTGTTTGTGTGTGTGAGAGGGAGACATATGGACTGACCTGGTCTTAAAGAAAACATGTACTTTTGCAATCATGTAAGAGAGTATCTGAGTGGTCAATGTCAAAATGATTATGGTCCCATTCGCTATTAGATAGCAAATCACTGAGACTACAAAGAAGCTACCAACTGAAGGAAATGGTTTTAGGCTTAACGATGAAATAAACAAAGCGATGAGAATGGGAGCAATTGCAAGGAGAAGGAATGGAAGTGGCATTCTCAGATTTAATTCTACTGCAGACAGCAATGAGGGAACAGGCAGATCAAGCTCCCATGCATTTGCTTGTCTCATCAGTCCAAAGAAGACTACAGCAAAGGAGAAACCAATAATCTGCATCAAAATAGTCCAAATGAAAATAATAAGCTAATCAATAGATACAAGGGTCAGTATATAACGGACATGGGAATTTGAATAGAAAGGTTCTGTACTTCGTCAGAAATTTCAATTTTCCTATATTGAGTATCCGATTATGGGAAGATTTGATGTAGTGTAAACTGACTCGATGTTGAAATTTTATGATGTGACACAGATAAGGTGTCTGGAAATAGGTTAACTTGCACATGTACCTTTAAATGAAAATTTTATAAAGTGTAATAGTTTTCATAGGTGAAAACGAAGTATGTTGCCTGAAATAGAAATCCACCTAAAGTTCTATCAAAGCAATTTCATAACAAATATACACAAAACTAAAGGTAATTTCAACATTTAGTTGAAGGCAACTTGAACTACTTAAGTAAGGCAACCAGACAAAAAAAAGTATCTGATTTTGGCTTATAAAGCTCACCTGGGAGGCATATAAAAGCATAAATCGACGGGCAGCGGCAATTAAAGAAACTGAAGCACTAGTTTTATAGGAACAATGCGGATCTACCTGCGTACAGATTAGATTAAAACTCATAAATTTTTTGTGTATTTATTAAATTAGTGATGAACATTGTATACATGTTATCTTTACCAGTAACAGAATGTTGGTCTGCTCGGGTCCCTGAGTTGAGCTCCAGAGTGCAGGTGATGAGTCCACTTCGATTGTACGAGAGTAAAGATTAGGAAATATGTGAAGACCAGATGTAGCTTCCCATGCAAGGGCTACTGGCGGAAAGCAACGAAGCTTGCAAAGTCCTACAAGATTAAGAAAAAAAATACACTAACACAAGATAGAAAAGAATAATGATTTAAAAAGGTTTAAGCAGGCATTTTTCTATAAATGACTCTAGATGACCCCAAGCTTTTACTTAATCAAATTGTTTTTTTTTGAACAGTCAGTCGGTATTCGACATCGAGAGACACCTCACCATACAATGTTGAAGCCCTACACGTACTCTAGACTACGAGATGTAGGCCATGAGCCGTTACAGGTGATTCAGGGAAAAAACCCACAGACTTGTCACTCCTAAGAGTCGAACCCAAGTCCTGTGGGAAAAACCAGGGATGCATCTACCAGTTGAGCTGGCTTCATTTGCCACTTAATCAGATTGTTAACCTCAAATAAAAGGATGAGCTTGTTTGGGGCTTTTGCCATTAATTACAGGGAAATAATTTAACTTAAAAGATGAAGCAAAAAGTCTTACTGCTACTATCCATATCTCCAGCCTCTTCAACAGAAAGTCCAGACTTCTTAATCCCACAGCCTGTAGTTTCCACCAACACTGTAGCAGGCAGAAGCCCTAAACTGATACTGAATGTAATATTCAATACAATAGGATGATCCTCCTTGATGAAAATATCCTACAAAATTTTAAATCCAATGGGTTACTTTGATAAAGAGAAGTCAACTAGCAATACAAGTAGCAAAAAGGGTGAGTCAGGTTAAAGCGTGAAAAAGGGTTGTTTCGGTACGGGTTGTGTCAAGTTTACCTGCAAACATTCAACTTAATCACAACTCATTTGACCTGTTAGAGAAAAAAACTATAACCCAGATCTACCATTCATAAGTAGTAAAAGGGTCAACGTGTTCATGTCTAGCCACCAACAAGCCTTTGGCCCAAATGGTAACCCCATTCAAAACCAAGGGGGAATAAGGGGTCCAAGTCATATAAGAGACAACCGAGCGCGTGTATTTAAAGATGAAAAAAGGTAGACAGAAAATTAAAAAGCCAAAACAAAAATCACCACTCCTAAAAAGTACTAACCTTCCAAGAATACACAGAGAGAAGCAACGATTGAGGAGAAAACTCTTTACTCCCTTCCTCCGTGTTGAAGAACTGCCCAACTGCCATTGAAGCTGCAGGTGGAGGTCTTCCTGAAACAGTCTGGGTATATACAATAACTGTCAGTTGATCAGTTCAGACTTTCAGAATATCATTATTACAGATCTATATGACAATCTTCACAGTAAAATAAGAATAAAAATTAAAACTGAATGTCCAAAAGATCACTGCTTATCCATATCATATCCAAGGGCATGTGTATGGCAGAATAACTATACAGTCAATTACTTTAAAGTAAAAAGAAAGAAAGAATGATGATGACAGAACTAACTGAATTGCAGCTGTTCATTTTGATATTGAGATCAAGCACACTGAATAGCCAACATTCAAATTGTGCATTCACATCTCAATCTTTAAGCATGCATCTAATTCAAAGTTGTAAATATTTCAATGCATGAACAATCATCTTCTTGCAGCCACTTTCTTTGCAGTGTTTTATACTTTTATATAACACAACATATCAAGTGGTGAACAAACAATTGGTTACCAACACAAACAAGCTGAATTATGTGTTTCTGTTCAGTTTTAAAAATAATCCATTATGTTCTCAACTAGGCTTCAACAAAGTTTACATAGGGGAGCCACTTGAAATGATAATTATGATAAACTTGGATGGTAAGGAGACATTACTGGGCTAGGTGCAACTGAGATTGTCAAAAATCTGAAACCATGCATATCCTTCGGGTCCAACCAAAATACAGCTGATGGCGGTGGTTGTTCTGTCTGACTTCCTGGTTCAATCTACAGACATGAAGGTACATTCAAATAGATAATCAATTTAACCAGCTTATATTAGTGCAAGTGAAAATGAGTCATTGCTGATGAATATGAGAATGCAACAGAAAGGACAAAAGCAGGAAAAAAAGAACCTATTAGGTATGGGTTTTAGTACCTGCCTTGGAGCTGGTCCTGAAGGAATCTGGGCAATCTTTGATGTCACTTCTACAACCCTTTTGCTACGAGGCAAAACTGATGCAGAAGTTCCCTTTTCAGGCCAAAGATGAAGTCTAATCCCATAACAAGGAAGAAGATTTGTCACAAGAACAAAGTTATCTCTTCCATTTGACCCCTGATAATTGGTAAGTTTTATATCTTTATGACAAAATAAGATAACGAACTATAAGGTAAACCAACAAAACAAGGTCACTAGAGCAAATAGTTGACATAACTTGAGATTTTAGTCACCATCGGGTTATAGAGAAAACATGTCATCTTCAACCACCGAATTCAGCTTAGTATAGTATCCCTTAAAATAGAAATTTCTACCCTAATGAAACATCTGAGCATATTCATTAAATAGCTCAAAGAACCTACAACATGGTTGGTTAGCATTGTTCTAATTTCTGATTCCAATACTTACAGGTTAACAAGGGAAGAACAAGAGGATTTCCCAAAGCATAGGTTCTTTAGAAATTCGTTTATATCAGAGCTCAAAAAGTAAGTTAAATTACAAATAGCCAAACAGAATTTAAGCTGGGGATTAAAGTGTGACTTGGTCTGGTGGAAAAACCAGTAAAACTACCCAATATTACCAATGCTAAGTAAGATACGAATAGATGGCAAAATGAGCAAGTAGAGTTATGGTTTTAGTTGACTCAAAAAACTTAATGTCCGCACAAAAAGTTGTAAGTGATTAGTGCAAAAAAGATGACTTCAACTACTATATTTTTCCTATAATAATGCAACATTCTGAATAAAACGATAATAGGAAGTTTTATACATTAACAATACGCATTGGGCAACTTTTGACCTGTCTGACATATTAGACCCAATTCTTTTTAAGCTATAACTCGGATCAACTCATGCATTATATTAATGGATTAACGCTACATCGAATGACATGCTAGACAAACAAAAGTGGATCACTAACCAATTCTTTTATGTCCAACCAACGTCTTCTGCCATCCATCGCCAAAATAGTTACTGTTGGTGTCTTGATGTAAAGATCTTTTTCAAGTCCTGCATCACTCCAATGTATTCTACTTGGACATGCAGTAATTGTTTTCGTTTGGAACCCTGGAAGGCCAAATACATGATTTTTAGACTTCTATAAGATTAACTTGCAAGTGCCACATCAATTAGAACTGAACCAATGTACCGCTAACTTTTCTCTCTTTCTGCAAAGGAAGATATGCTGACTGCTGAAATAAATTCAATTGTCTTGACAAACTTCCTGGCACACCACTGTGAAGCATTTTTGTAAGTATTGCTAGTCTTTTCCTTGGGCCAGAAATCCAATGACCAGCTTCATGGTCTACCAAACTAAGCAGCGTGTGTGAAACCTGAAACTCAGCTAGATCAGACCCGTTTAAGAGAGGAAAACTTGGATAGTTGCGAAAGGAGGCATACAACTCACTTGTACAACGAGTTGATTACACCATAAGATAACCTGGTGCTCCATTGATAGCCATACATTCTTCATCCCCATGCTACTAATCATAAACCCATGGGTAAATGGGACAATACCATCAAGAGATTCTAGCTTTGACCTTACCTAAATTCAGAAACTTAAAGAGTCAATTAGGCTGTGAGTCTGGTATTCAATATATCTATAATAAGCATAAACCAGAAAAAATTACGAAAAACACTAAAGACAAAAAAAAAGAAAAAGAAAAGGAAGAATGTCAATGCTAAAAATGAAACGGAAACAGCAGTAACCCAGATGATAACAGAAAGAAACTTTATGGTAAATAATCAGTTCAATGTCCAGCTCGTAATCATTCTATAATCATGTAACAAACTAAAACTAACAGATGATACATTCAGTATATAATATTCTATTAAGCGGTAAGTTTAATATGTATATCATTATTCTAACCTTTTGCACATTAAAAGAACCTCCAGACTAGGACAATTGATATTGATAATCTTGAACATATCGTGAAGACAATAAATCAAAGCAAAATGGTGCTTCCATTGCAAGTTTTTGAGCAGAACAGCTTAACTACACCAGTTAAGTAACTGATTGAATTACAACCAGTTACGTATAATTTGTGGAAACTTCACCATAATTCAGCTCAAAGGCTCAAAGCTGTCCAACATTCAATATAGGACCCAAGGACTTAAAATGAAGCTCGGAAGTCAATCGAAACTAATACCACTCGCATCAAAATCATTAAAGAATGCAACAAAACAAATAATCACCTGGTAATCGTTACCTCCGCCAGAAATGGAGACGACAATCACCCGAGATAACTGAGGACTGGATGAATGCGTTCCTGTTTTAGAAGTTCGGCCCTCATAACCCTTTCTCCATTCTTGATTTATGTACTCGTAATAGTGACCAAGTGATGGCTGCAGTGCCACGGGAGGTGACCTGGAACAAATCTACACAAAATTACGATACAATCATGTAATAAGGTTTTAACGCATAATTAGAAAGCCCAGGAAAAACGTACTGATGTGGAGTTGATAGTGTTAGAACAGTTTCAACAGCTGACTTCCTCAAGGCAGGGTGCACAACTGCAGCTCTGGCAACAAAACCACCCATAGAGTGGCCAACCAACATGACAGTATCAGGCAGACTACTAGATTCAACAGCACCCTCTTTTTCTCTGGCATCTCGAGCTTCTCTATACTGATCCAATATCTACAAGCAAAAGCATATACTTTAAATGTATTTGTAAAAGAACATTACTGCATATTCCTTGAAATGTTTAGCATAACTAGCACATTGTTGTTTCAATTCTGACACTATATTCAATCTTAAAGTGTTATTATACGTGTTTTGTACAAAACAATACAGTTGATACCCTGTGAATGGCATAGACTACATATTCTGTGTGCTCTTCAAGTATCTGACCATCCATTGCGGAATGTTCACCTTCAAGGTCCACCGCAAACCAGTCAAGCCTGCGAGTATATTGGTTGAATACAGGAATATCAGTTTCATCCATCTCCACTCCCCCCTCAAACATTAAGGAAGCTTCTTGGTACAACATAGGCTCAGGTGGGCCACCTTGATAAGCCCTATCAGATTCTGCTGCCAAGGATCTGACCTGCAAGCATAAGTTTGGAATATAAAGGCATATTAGATATCTTGGAGATAGATGAAGCTCCCGCAAATGTGATGCAAGAACGGATTTTCCATCAACTATTATGCAAGTTATCATAAGCAATATATCATAACGCCGAAGTCCAAATTTGCACCATTGCAAGTAAGGTAAGGGAAGAAGACAAGAGAAACAAAGCTAAAATACATATTAGAAACAAACATGAGCTCACCTGCTTGTAACTACCTCCATTGCCGGGGATAAAAAGAACAGGAACCCCATTAAGTTGTTTAAGATGCTCATTATAATCGATCTTTTTCCACCCTTCATGATACAAAAACAGTCCGTACTTTGAAGACGACAAACTTTCTGTCGCTGATATTGGAATGTAGGTCGGGTACATGTATGTCATGTTACAGCCATTTGAAATCGGCTTCAATAACTCATATATAGCAATGAGAACAATCCCAATCGAAAAAATAACAATTGCTCCTAATTTAAATTTAGCCTTGAAGCCTTCCATCTTTTCAATCCACACTGGGCAACAAAACCTCCGTCAAACTTGCATCCCTTAACAACAAGGAAACAAAATTAAGATAATATTAATGACCAATAAAAGATGGCTCAGTTATCACTTCGTCATAAACTTCTTACACTGATAATCGTCATACTCTGAGTTACCTCATAACCTATAAAATAATCAGTTCAACTAAAACAATCCGTAATGTAAAATAAACTACTAGATTAATTAATTATCATATACAGTTATACATCACACTATTGTTCTAGCAATATAAACAACTAGCATATATAACTTATAATGCTTCTATCTCCGAATCATCATACTATCACGTAACACATAACTAGGTTGTAACACAAAAACTCAATCGCAAATTGCTATTAATTATCATATATGATGATGTACACTATATCATTTCAACTTTAGTACATCATGAGCTACAATTTGTTGTCTATAACTATAACAAATCTCTAATCTAAAATTTCAATCATCTCTATCTGCATTCTAAAATACTAAAATCACACATCTAAGTGAGTGTGTGCGCGCACACGTACACGCTTTCGTTTAAGTTTTTTACATTTCGAGCCACGATTTGTTGCCAATAGTTCATGTGTGATGCAACAACTTAAAACGCTTCTCTATACACGAGTGTCTGCAATTTATGCGGTTATTTGAAGTTTACGACATCATAAACTAACTACATGTAATTCAACAACAACTCTATCGACGACATCGGAAAAATGATAGATTCAATTGTTAAGAAAAATAATAGAACAAAAATAATAATATAAAATGAAAAACAACTTAAAATAGAGTGTGCGTGTGATATATGCAATCATTTTAGGTTATGGAAATTACGAAGGTACGATTTATAATGTAAATAAGTAAAATTAAAAGCTGAATCTATAGTAAATAATAATGATAATAAGGCGTACCTTGATGTGATCCGCTAACGGTATATAATAGTAACGAAATATGAATAGATAAATGGAATGTGTGATCCGGTTTTATGTGAAAATGAGCTGTGAGCTAGTGGTCGGAGTAAGTGAGTTGTGGTGGTGGTGATGAATTTTCCGGCAGAGTATGAGAATAGAAATGGAGTGTAATAAGTATATATAAGTATAAGGCCGGTCGTAGTAGACACAAGACGAGCTCGTTCAATTTCATTCCACCCCCGTCCATTTTGGAAGTTAATGCTAGCAACAGTTCCAAGCTCGTCCAAATGAGGCTTGTTCGGAATTAGGAATGGATTGGACGAGCGGTGTGGGGCCAAGGTTTAGTATCCATTGCACAATAAAAGTTTTATTAATATATGGAATAAAATAAAATAGAATAAAAAAAGTTTAGGAAGAGGTCTTAATGCTATGGGTAGTTCTTAAATTGGAACATGCTGACGTGACATTTAGGAAGAGGTGAGAAAGAGATTTAAGAACACCCCTTAGTAAGAGAGGCCTAAGTATAAGTAATAAAGTGGAAAAGAGTGAATGAATTAATCTTACTATACTACTAAAGGGTGAAACATTGTGACCTAATCTTTGCTTAGTTGTCAAGTGGTTAGCTTAAGCCGTACATAATTATGAGCTCATGGATGACCAAATTAATGTGTTTTTCATGGTGTTTTAATGTGTGTAAGTAATATATAATTGAGTTAATTACTGAAATGGTACCTCACGTTTGGCCCATATTACTGGTTTCATACCTTTCCTTTCGAAATTACGCTGATCATACCCCATGTATTCAATTCTCCACTCGCACCATACTTTTGCCCAACGCCGTCATGAAGCCGTTAAAACCCCCCTCACGTGACTTGCACGTGAGGGGTAAAAATGTAATTTCGCACCTGCAGCTGCTTTGGAAACTCTTTTTATACCCCAATTTCATCTTCATTTACACATTTCATACCAAAAAAGAAAACCTAATCCTAATAACACACGATTCAACCGATCAGGTAGTTTAATGGCTTGGAAAATACGACCCAAAGATGTCGATGATTATGATCTTGACAGGCTGTACGGTAAGATTCATCCTTAAAAACCCTAATTATTTTGGGTATTTTTGAAGATACTCTGTTTTATTTTATTTTTTAATTTTCTAATAAATTTGTTAACTTTATCAGTATTTTTAATTTAATTAGTACTGTTTTAAATTAATCAGTTTTTGTTACTTATAACTTGCAGATGGGAACCCTAGCATGTTTACAATGAGAGCACGCGAAAAGAGTTCGAGTTGTAAACAAATTTTAATTTTCTAATAAATTTGTTAACTTTATCATATTTTTAATTTAATTAGTATGTTGTTTTTATTTTATTTTTAATTTTCTAATAAATTTGTTAACTTTATCAGTATTTTTAATTTAATTAGTACTGTTTTAAATTAATCAGTTTTTGTTACTTATAACTTGCAGATGGGAACCCTAACATGTTTACAATGAGAGCACGCGAAAAGAGTTCGAGTTGTAAACAAATAATTAAAAAGCCATCTATGTCGAATCCGCTACGCAAAAAGTCTAGGTTGCATACAGGTTAAGCTCAAAATTCATATGTGTTGGTGATAATAATCGTGATAAGACAAAAACACAACCGGGTGCACTCCGTTTGTAAAATCGACTCGATCATCTATTCAATCCAATTTCTTGCAACAAGTGGTACCACCAACCGTTAAATCCACTTAACAAAGTAATTTCTATTAGACTTGTATTCTTTACTATCATACCATGACCTAACAAGAGTTATTCATAGACAAACAACTAAAATAATACTTGCATTCAACTAGTACCACTATCGAAGAACACAAATATCACCAAAAACACAAGTTTAAGTAGAAGAAATCACTTCATTAAGATCTTGACAAAATGTTAAGTAAAACCAACTTGAATTCAAAATATTATGCAACCATAACTAATTGTTTCACTTCATCTTCATAGATGTATAGAGATTTAGCTACTCATAATGAAAAGAGCTGAAAATTCAAATAAAAAGGAGAACATAGTGTACCAAATGTGAGGTAATAATCCAAATCGAGGTTACAACCGAGCTACAATCACTAATCAAGAGCCAAAATTAATCTTCAAGTCTTCAAAATAGTTTGGATGAAAAACCTTCAAAATCGGCTGGAGAACAAGTGTGGAGGCTGGAGTGTCCAAGATTAGGTTTAGGGTTGAGTGGGGTTTGGTATTTATACCCCAGGAGAGAGAAAGTCGACCTGTCAGACAGAAATCGCGCCGCGATACCCCATCCTCGCGCCGCGATAGGGGTCAAACTTGGAACGTTTCAATACAGGGGAATTTATCGCGACGTGATCCTCCAGTCTCACGCCGCGATGTCTCATTTGTGCTGTATCGCGCCGCGATGGATCTTGGTCGCGCCGCGATCTGCTCCAGTACTTGACAATTCTGCATCGAGTTCGACCATGCTTCATCCGCTAGTGCATATGGACCATTCCTAAGTCGTTTTCTACCATTTGTGAGCGATGTACCTGCTGTAGACCTGAAATCACTAGCAAATACCATAAAGCACCACAAAACATGTATAAACGGCTAACAAACGTGTCTAAAACGTACAAATAAGATGTGGGAAATATGTATATATTGAGACACATCAAACCTCCCCACACTTAAACCTTGCTTGCCCTCGAGCAAGTATGCACTTTAATCAATTCTCAATAACCCAACAATTCACGATTTCACAAAACAAAACATGGTTATAAGTGAAGTTTCCAACCAAGCGGTGTTGAATACCAAAAGCAAATGCATTTAAAAACTAAAGAGCAAAGTTTAAGACGAAATCAGAAAATTCGACTAATCTATGGCAAAACCATCTTTCGGTTACAATTAGAATCCTTCCTATGCTTGTGTTAACACCTCTTGAACATTTCTATCATTCCAATTGACCTTAAGCCCGTTCCTACTAAGCTATAATCTACTAGCAAGCTTCAACATTATTATTGGCAACATAAGCAATATTCCACAATGATTACCGGTATTTTTGTCCACTTAAACACTCATGCCATTGGTTTTCCATATGGTTTTCATTACGTTATACTTACGAGTCTCTTGACAAAACATACTCCTACGGTCTAGAAGTGCAACTCTATCCACACATCAGGTGATCATACGAAAGTGTACTTTAATCGTCCGGCCAGCGGTTCGCTACGGATACGTGAGTATCGTTAAGAGACATACGCCAGAACTCAAGGTTGGGTTGCATATCCAAAGACCATGCTCTAAACACAAACACATGTGAGAATAAAAAGTTTTATAATTTAACACCCGTGATTTTCGATGAGACCCGTGTAACGAACTTTCTGACAACCCATCCCAAGTTGGAAGCTTTAGGTGAGCTAGGTAAAACGAAGTTACCCCAAGGACTTACTTGTTCGAATCTCAAAGACCACATTAGCATTAGACTATTGGAAAAAGATTATGCGCATTCCCACATGTGCCACCCGTTTGATGCCGAAGCACCCCAGACACCTCGATATAAAGACCAAACATAATGACTAGAGCTACAACCTATAACATAAGAATTAAGGACCGGACATCCGGTGTGCAAACCATATGTTAAGTCAAATTACCACAAGCATATTTAATACATTTCGAGCTTTTCATGCACACAAGTTGCAAAATTCAAATGGAAAACCTCAGGCGGTGCCTACCAATACATCATCTAGTGAAGCTATTATTCACATTAGGTTCATCATTAAGGTACAATTCGCAAGCAACCTAGATTATTTGAAGTTCGGAACAAGCCTATGACCCCTTGAAACGATGAAATGCCACAAGCACTAGGAAAGGAAAGCTAAAGGTAAACAATCTCAAGTTTTATCCTAGATTAGCAAAATTCAAAGTCCTCATTTCTCGTCTTTGCACAAAACCTATAGCCTCAAAAATTTAAAAACATAACCAAAATGCTAGTAAAGGAAAGAAACTTCAAAATTTTTCATTTTTCCAATTTACCATCCCCCTCCCCACACTTAAGTTGTTCATTGTCCTCAATGGACGAATAACTAAGGCAAACAATGGGAAAAGGGAAAAATGCAAAATGTAGAAAGGAACAATGAAAAACCTCCGGGTGAAAGCAAGAATTCACCAATGCAAAGTTGAAGCCAAAATTTAAGTGGGTGCTGAACTGACTGCCAGCATAAACCCGCTTGTTTGTTCCAAAAAATCCCAAGGCATTCTCTCACAATTCAACTTGCAAACTTGAAATAATCACCTGACAATCACCAAAAGCAAAATACCAAAACAACTACATAGTTCATAATGAAGGAAATACGGAAAATACTACAAATGTCTCATCGCCTAAACGGCGGAATTACAACCAAATCGAAAAGAAATAAAGTTTAAAGTTTCAAAAGTTTCAGAAATTAGAAAAGGAGATAGAATAGATCAATACTCCTCCATGTCATGAGAGGAGGGAACACCGTCACCAGCATCAAGATCTACCGGCTCACCAAATATGCCTCGGTAGAAATCAAAACCAGGCCCCGAATAGCGCTCACCAGTGGTATGTCTATATGTCCCAAATTGGGGCATATCCTGAGCGCCCCCTGTGGTCCCGCTAGTGCCTGCTGCGCTCGAACTCGGGCCTGCCCAACCGGGCTGCTGCTGCTGATCAGGATGTGGACAGAAAAATCCATAAGTGGTGTTGGCCGGCATGAAAAGGGGAGGAGGACTAAATGCTTGAGTAGGTGGTGGTGGAGGTGGAGACTCCGGTCGGATCCAATGGTTGATGTAGGGAGACCAGTACTCGTTTTGGAAACCCAGGCGGTTCACTTGGCTCCACATCGTCCTCTGTCCATCCATCATCATGTCCTGAGTGTCCCTGAGCTCCCGCTGATTACCCAGGATCTCATCAAGCTTGGTTCCCCAACCTGCAAAATCATAAGCCGGGTAAGGGTTAGGCTGCTGCTCCATCTGGGGTGGCGGTTCCACCCTCTGTCTCTGAGCCGGCGGCTCCTGCTCATCCTCCGTTTCATCCCCCAAATCACTCGCCGAAGTCATCAACCTTGCCTTCTTTAACTCTGTGGCATCAATGATAATGGTAGGCTCAATATCCGAAAACTCTCCTCCCCTCACTAGTGTTTGCCATGCCCAACCTCTCCATGATCGAGGTCACGAAATGACCACATAAATACCTACGCTCCCGGTGCTTCTGCATGTGACGAGCAAGGATATAAGGAGCACAACCATATCTGGTGGGAGTAAAGTCTTGGAACTGCCTGAGTAACCACAAATCATCGCTACACACTTTGTCATTTGCATTGCCCCGATGGATGAAAGAGTATGTTATCAGTTTATGCAAAAGCCTCAACTTTTTGGACCGAATGTCCGACACTTTGCTCACCCCCGAGCTAAACGAAGGCTTCCCTGAAATCCTATTCCAATACTCGTGAAAACTCACCCCATCATCAAAATGGGAAGTGTCCAGAATCCTATTCTCTAAGAAAGATTGAACCAAACCATCATTAAACTCGTTCTTCTCAAACATCCCACATAGATAGCCAAACTCAGGAATTGTGCAGTGGCGCTGCTTGCCACCTAATCGAAAGTGGATCACCCGATCCTCACTAATGTCCTCAACAGGTAGTAATCCCACTCTAAGAGACGAGTAGAATTCCTGGCACCATTCCAGTTTAGCCGGTTTGTTCAGCTCAAAGACCCTTTTCCACATATCGATGTTCGCTACCCAACCTGTTTCATCATCAGTGTATTCTGTCCTAAACCTATCTTCAATATAGTTATCAAGGAGTGCATCGCGAATTATCTGCCAGTCCATTGTACGAGGGGGAATCAACTCGTAGTCTTGGATTTCCGCTAACCTATTTAAAAACACTTGGCGTTCCGCCTTTGGGACATCCTTGAATTGCATCCAAGGATGTGTTTGTGTCTTGAGTAACCTGAATGTTTTGCTAGCAGGAGCGGTTGGTGGAGTGTAGCTATCGTCTACATAATCAAATTGGTAGTTATTCGGCCACACCCATCCCTCGTATTTTTGTCCAACCGGTTGTTTCTGTAAAAACATTCAAAATGTACTAAATAAGTCAGAGGAAACAAATGGAGGCACTCACGAAAGGCTAAGACCGACAAACGGCAAAAACGGGCAAACAGCCCAGAATCTCGCACCGCGATTCTGATTATTTTTTTATTTATTTTGGATTTTCTGAATGGGGTTTATGTCTAATTAACAATGTTTTAACTAATTTGAATTAAAATAAATTAAGGATGACTAAATCTTAAAAACCCCCAAATTAAAAATTAAGAACCCTAATTAGGTTTTTCTAAGATTCTTCCAAAATTAATCACCTCTAAGGACAATAAACAACAATACTAACTTATCCAAGTAATTAACAAACATTAATTGAAAGAAAATTCAAGAAAATAAATAAATCCTAATTAAATTGAAATAAAATTGAAAAGAAAAGAGAAAGAGTTGAGAATCACATACCCCTCTTGACATGATGATGATGATGATGAAATGGAGAAGAAGATGAAGGCTTGAAGAGAGGAAGAAAAAGAAACACAAAACTAGTGTGTGTGTGTGTGTGTGTGTGTGTGTGTGTGTGAATTGAGAGAAAATGAGAAAAGAAAAAAAAAAGATAGAATGAGAAGAGAGAGAATAGATCGGTGGCTGTGTTTCCTTAAGTCTCCTTTTTTAATTTATTTTTAATTTCAATAGAAAAGAAAAACTCACCTGGCCGCGCCCTATCGCGTCGCGATATACCTGTGTCGCGGCGC
>CM067167.1:20119016-20284016 GCA_034093135.1 Erigeron breviscapus
TCGGATTCTCCTCCATCTCAATCTCCTCATCAATCTCATCATCATTACCTGAATCCTGTACATCTGAAACAACTACATTAGGCATAGTAGGAGGGTCATAAGATTTACCTGTATGAGTGGTGATGGCCTTGGCTTCCTCATTACGGGCTTGAGGTGGAGTGTACTTCTGCCCCGTATTTTGTCCCTGATTCGGCCCCATGCTAAACTGAGACCTAGGATTCTGTTGAGTATTACTAGGCAAGGTACCAGAAGGCCTAGAAAGTGCAGCCATCCTACTCTCAAGATCCTTAAAGTTAACACATTGATTCTTCATATTTATCTCAACCTTCCCATCTATCCTATCCAACCTCTCATTCAACGCCTTAGTATCATCCCGAATCATCTGAATGCTAGAGTTCGTTTCAGCCTGATTACTAACCAATTGTTTCATCATCTCCCTCAACTCGGCATTTGGATCGGTATTAGAGGAAGAAGAACCCGATCCTTGCCCTTGTTGAGTTTGTTGTTGTGGTTGACTCTGAAAGTTATCTCTCTGCCATCTATTTCCTGAAAAACGAGAATTATTAGTAGGAAAAGAAAGGTTATAAGCAGGATTACCTGAAGAACGGTTTTGGAAACCGGTATTGCGTTGGTAGCTCCCTTGTGGTTGATTCTGAATGTAACTCACATCTTCTGGTCCCCGACTCGGACAATCTTCAGAATAATGCATATTACCACAATGGTCACACCCCTCGGCTACTACCTTTACATCCCGTTCAAGTGCTCCAAACCGACTCTCTTGCATAGCAAATCCCTTTTCCATGCGCTCAGACAGCGCTCTAATCTCTCCAATAATACCAGAATCATGACTAGCCTCAACCTTTGCGACCCTACCTTGGCTAGTACCTTTCTTTAGTCTTCTCTCATTCTTCAAAAATCTATCATCATCCATATTTGCATTGTCCTTTGCCATGGACTCCAAAATATCAAAACCTTCATTGGGTGTAATTTTGTTGAAACCACCACCAAAAGCATATCCTAACTCACGTTTGGACTTCTTATCTAGGCCATCAAAGAAAAGCTCAACATATTGCTCCTTAGTCATGTTATGGCCCGGACAATTCCTCAACATTTCTTTAAACCGAATCCATGCATCCACCACATCTTCATCTTCATCTTGGGCAAAGGACCTAATCAAGTTCTCCAACTTCCTTTGAGTTCTAAGTGAGTAAAACTCACCAATGAAGGCTTGCTTAAGTTGGTCCCAAGTTGTAATGCAATTTTCCGGAAGGTCATTAAACCAATCTAGAGCATCACCGGTAATGGACATGGGAAATGTTTCAAGTTTAACGGCATTCATTTGGTTGTTCCCATATTGGTATAACCGTGCCAACTTCTCAAACCTCTCTAAGTGCTGGTATGGATCCCATTTCCTTTTACCATCAAACTGTTGCTCCTCAATGCTTTTAAGATGATTACCTTTCAGATTGAAATCATGACCAATGGCTGGAGGTCTTATAGGACTACCACGGTTGGTAGGTATAGTACGGACCCTCTCACCATAACGAATATCATTCGGATCCCTTTCTTCATCTCCCATTTCCTCTTCTAACTTAACTTCTAGATTGAAAAACTCGTCTAAATAGAACCCTTCCTCGTCCGAATCAGGAGTGGGTCTAGCAATAGGTGAGAATGGTGTGGGTGTTGCGAAGTTAAATCTACGTCTTGTCGGTGTTCTCAAGGGACTATTTAGAGGTAAACCCGAAGACGCAAGTTCATCAACTAAGAAGTAGACCTGTAAAACACAACTAACCAAACACGTCAACTGCACCTGTGATAAGCAAAGAAAAGCAAAACTAAACTATAAAGCAAGTAACTTCCTCACGCGTGAGGAAGGATCAAACCACTAAATTAACAACTAAAACGACACACAATCCCCGGCAGCGGCGCCAAAAACTTGATGTGCTAAATCGAGTTTAAAATTTAAAACTAGAAATACCTTGAAACTCACTACTACGCACTATCGGGCAGTGGACCCGATCGTATGCAGTATAGTTAAAAAAGTAAGTCCAGGTTCGTTCACGGGGATTGGTTTGAATCAATTGTTTAACAAAGTAGTTTGGAAAAAGGGTGGAACGCTTTGAATCTCTCTTTGACAATTAAATTAAAATAACTTAAAAGACAAACGCGTAAAGGTAAAGGTAAAACTGCAAACAATAATAGTAAAGATCATCCACCTTGACTTCGCTAGACTTCAAACGTGATTGCATTCAATTAAGACCAAATTCATTAAGAGTTGACAAGATAATCGTGAAAGGATAAAATGCTCGCGTGGTACCACCAACCGCTCACAAAACACCCAAACACCTAAGTTGCTAGTTTAATTACCCAAGCCGGTACCACCAATGCCTAGACAACCTTACCAACAATTAGTTTACTTGACCATCACATTACCAATTGTGCCTATGTGAATTAAAACGTGGTACCACCAACCGTTTCTAAACACGTTGACAAAATTATTCCTTTTATTAAAATGACATTCACTATCACACCATGAACTAGTGATAATTGCTCATAGACAAGCAACCGTTTGAAAAATCACATATGTATTCAACTAGTACCACTAACGAAGAACACACATGCCACCAATATCATAATAATAAATATAAAGGAATTAAATCATCAAGATCTCGACACAACGATAATTGAAATCAACTCTTTGAATTAAAACATATAACAATCACATCATCCGTCTAGTTTCATCAAGGTGGGTGATTAAAAGACTAGCCACTCATGATTAAATTGAAATAACAATCAAAGTAAAGGAAGAACATGATGTACCAATTGTTTGAGGAATAGAAATTGCAAGACAATAAAATAGATACGATCTAAGTGGGTGCACGCGAATCTTCAATGAATCGGAAGATGTTGAAATCTTGAATTGATCCTTGAAGGTGTTCCTTGAAGTGCAGCTCTTAGAAAGAAGATTTGATAATTTGGGAATTAGGTTTGTAAACTATTTATACCCCCTTCATTCTGATGCAAAAACTGCCAAAAACCTTTCAGTCCCGCACTCTCACTGCGGCGCAGTGGGAAAATGCACATCCCACTGCGTCGCAGTGCTTATACACTGGTTGAATCCACGCTTTTCAATCCTCTGACTGCGGCGCAGTGGCTAGGTATGGTTGCCACTGCGTCGCAGTATAAATATACTGGTTTCAATGCACTTTTTCCACTAGCTGACTGCGGCGCAGTGGGCCTGTTCACCACCACTGCGTCGCAGTACAATATTACTGGACTGGTAGTGCCTTACAACAAAGATGACTGCGGCGCAGTGGACTTGTTCACCACCACTGCGTCGCAGTACAATATTACTGACCGAAGGCCACACATCAACTTATGAATACTTGCATATTTTTTCTATCTCTTTTCATCTTAACGACTCTCGAACTCTCCAATCAACTTCATGACCTCAAAATTACTCGAATTTGCACCAAACGGACACGTCACCTGTTTAGAACCTGAAACCACTAACAAAACCCATAAACGCGCCAAATGCCAGCAAAATCGACTAAAAACATATAATAAAAAGGCCAATAACGATGTGGGCGATGGGTATAAATTGGTCACATCACTCATCCTCATCTTGCCTAAAAGATCGGATTACAAGTATAAGCTCTCTTTCCCGATTAGCAGGAAAGAATCTCTCAATCAAAGCTTCCCTAACCGCACCCCACGTGGTCAAGCTATCCGGTGCCAAACCCTTCAACCATTTATGAGCCTCTCCCGTGAGAGACATGGGAAAAAGCTTCATCTTGACGTTGTTGGCCTGATTTTCCCCATAATTGAATAGGTTGCAAATCATCTCGAACTTGTCAAGATGCTCATGAGGATCTCTTTTGTGCCTTCCGTCAAAGCACAAATCTTTATCCATTTGCAAGTGATTGCCTTTCACCGTAAAAGTGTTGATGTGTGAAATCTAGTTTGTAATTTATAACACGATCTACCACTAACTGACTACAACACACTTACGGGCAGTGTACCCGTTCGTATATAATATAGCTAACTGGCAAGACCAGGATCGAACACAAGGACTGATTGTTGTACTAAAGGTTGTAAAAATGTGAAACAAGTAAAAAGTTTGGTGTGACCGAATTGTCACTTTGCGTTCTGAAAACTATGTAATCGACAAGTAAAATAAAGTACTCAACCGGTATTAATCGAGAGCACGCGAAAAGAGTTTGAGTTGTAAACAAATAATTAAAAAGCCATCTATGTCGAATCCGCTACACAAAAAGTCTAGGTTGCATATAGGTTAAGCTCAAAATTCATATATGTTGGTGATAATAATCGTGATAAGACAAAAACACAACCGGGTGCACTCCGTTTGTAAAATCGACTCGATCACCTATTCAATCCAATTTCTTGCAACAAGTGGTACCACCAACCCTATTACAATTCCTCGAGCTAACTAGTTTGTTTGATTATTTAAATAACAATTTTTATCTTTGTGAAAGAAACGTGGTACCACCAACCGTTAAATCCACTTAACAAAGTAATTTCTATTCGACTTGTATTCTTTACTATCATACCATGACCTAGCAAGAGTTATTCTTAGACAAACAACTAAAATAATACTTGCATTCAACTAGTACCACTATCGAAGAACACAAATATCACCAAAAACACAAGTTTAAGTAGAAGAAATCACTTCATTAAGATCTTGACAAAATGTTAAGTAAAACCAACTTGAATTCAAAATATTATGCAACCATAACTAATTGTTTCACTTCATCTTCATAGATGTATAGAGATTTAGCTACTCATAATGAAAAGAGCTGAAAATTCAAATAAAAAGGAGAACATAGTGTACCAAATGTGAGGTAATAATCCAAATCGAGGTTACAACCGAGCTACAATCACTAATCAAGAGCCAAAATTAATCTTCAAGTCTTCAAAATAGTTTGGATGATGAATAACCCTTGAAAAACCTTCAAAATCGGCTGGAGAACAAGTATGGAGGCTGGAGTGTCCAAGATTAGGTTTAGGGTTGAGTGGGGTTTGGTATTTATACCCCAGGAGAGAGAAAGTCGACTTGTCAGACAAAATTCGTGACGCGAGCCCCCTTGGTCGCGCCGCGATGTGTGCCAAAGCTGGAGCATTTCAATCCAGGGACTTTTTTTGCGTCGCGAGTTGCTTGGGTCGCGCCGCGATTGGAAGTTTGTGAAGGATCGCGCCGCGAATGATTCTGGTCGCGCCGCGACTGGGTGCCAGTTTTGCCATTTCAGCTTCGTTCTTCATCGTTAGTGCATATGGACCATTCTTAAGCTATTTTCTACCAATTATGAGCGATATACCTGCTGTAGACCTGAAATCGCTAGCAAATACCATAAAGCACCACAAAACATGTATAAATGGCTAACAAACGTGTCTAAAACGTCCAAATAAGATGTGGGAAATATGTATATATTGAGACACATCAAACCTCCCCACACTTAAACCTTGCTTGCCCTTAAGCAAGTATGCACTTTAATCAATTCTCAAAACCAAACAAAATGTCACAAACAATTAAGACTAATCCGGAAGTTTCCAACCAAGCGGTGTTGAATACCAAAGCAAATGCATTTAAAAACTAATGAGCAAAGTTTAAGACGAAATCAGAAAATTCGACTAATCTAGTGCAAAACCATCTTTCAGTTACAATTAGAATCCTCCCTATGCTTGTGTTAACACCTCTTGAACATTTCTATCATTCCAATTGACCTTAGGCTCGTTCTTACTAAGCTATAATCTACTAGCAAGCTTCAACATTATTATTGGCAACATAAACAATATTCCACAATGATTACCGGTATAATTGTCCACTTAAACACTCACGACATTGGTTTTCCATAAGGTTTTCATTACGTTATACTTATGAGTCCCTTGACAAAACATACTCCTACGGTCTAGAATTGCAACTCTATCCATACATCAGGTGATCATACGAAAGTGTACTTTAAGTGTCCGGCCAGCGGTTCGCTACGGATACGTGAGTATCGTTAAGAGACATACGCCAGAACACAAGGTTGGGTTGCATATCCAGAGACCTTGCTCTAAACACAAACACATGTGAGAATAAAAAGTTTTATAATTTAACACCCGTGATTTTCGATGAGACCCGTGTAACAAACTTTCTGACAACCCATCCCAAGTTGGAAGCTTTAGGTGAGCTAGGTAAAACGAAGTTACCCCAAGGACTTACTTGTTCGAATCTCAAAGACCACATTAGCATTAGACTATTAGAAAAAGATTATGCGCATTCCCACATGTGCCACCCGTTTGATGCCGAAGCACCCCAGACACCCCGATATAAAGACCAAACATAATGACTAGAGTTACAACCTATAACATAAGAATTAAGGAAAATTCAAGTTGCCTACCAATACATCATCTAGTGAAGCTACAACCTATAACACAAGTTGCAAAATTCAAATGGAAAACCTCAGGCGGTGCCTACCAATACATCATCTAGTGAAGCTATTATTCACATTAGGTTCATCATTAAGGTACAATTTGCAAGCGACCTAGATTATTTGAAGTTCGGAACAAGCCTATGACCCCTTGGAACGATGAAATGCCACAAGCACTAGGAAAGGAAAGCTAAAGGTAAACAATCTCAAGTTTTATCCTAGATTAGCAAAATTCAAAGTCCTCATTTCTCGTCTTTGCACAAAACCTATAGCCTCAAAAATTTAAAAACATAACCAAAATGCTAGTAAAAGAAAAAAAACTTCAAAATTTTTCATTTTTCCAGTTTACCATCCCCCTCCCCACACTTAAGTTGTACATTGTCCTCAATGGACGAATAACTAAGGCAAACAATGGGAAAAGGGAAAAATGCAAAATGTAGAAAGGAACAATGAAAAACCTCCGGGTGAAAGCAAGAATTCACCAATGCAAAGTTGAAGCCAAAATTTAAGTGGGTGTTGAACTGACTGCCAGCATAAACCCGCTTGTTTGTTCCAAGAATTCCCAAGGCATTCTCTCACAATTAAAAATTAAGAACCCTAATTAGGTTTTTCTAAGATTCTTCCAAAATTAATCACCTCTAAGGACAATAAACAACAATACTAACTTATCCAAGTAATTAACAAACATTAATTGAAAGAAAATTCAAGAAAATAAATAAATCCTAATTAAATTGAAATAAAATTGAAAAGAAAAGAGAAAGAGTTGAGAATCACATACCCCTCTTGACATGATGATGATGATGATGGAATGGAGAAGAAGATGAAAGCTTGAAGAGAGGAAGAAGAAGAACACAAAACTAGTGTGTGTGTGTGTGTCGTGAGTGTGTGTGTGTTTTGAGAGAAAAGAAAAAGAAAGTGAGAGTGAGAGAAAGATAGATAGATCGTGCAGCTGTTTCTATTAAGTGCCCCTTTTTTCATTTTTCGATTTTTATATTAAAAGAAGGAAACTTACCTGGACGCGCACCATCGCGTCGCGAGTGATTCTGGTCGCGCCGCGATCACGTTGAAACTGCCCATCGCGTCGCGAGATGCCAAGCTCGCGCCGCGAGAAAAAGCTCTGTCCAAAATGGCTCCAAATCCACCCAATCTCGCGCCGCGAGAGGGTCTGGTCGCGCCGCGAGTTGCTGCAGTTTTCCAGATTTTTGGCTCTTTGACACACTTTCGCACACAACGGTTCACCCAAAATCATTTCTCACCTGTGAATCTCAACGAAAAACATAAAAATAGAACAAAACTACTGAAAATAACTAAAAGGATAAAAACACACGGGTTGCCTCCCGAGAAGCGCTTTATTTATTTACGAGTCATTAGCTTGACTCGATCAAACCTCAAAGATTAACCAAGTTGGGGCCTTTAACCCCCCTCCCCACACTTAAGTTGTTGGGAGTTCCATCCTTAATAGGTGGGAAGCAATCATCTTTCATCTTCTTCCGAATCCAATCATTTGCTCTACCAAAAGCATCCACCTCCAACATCAACTCCTCTTTCTCTTTGGTTGACAAATTCGAACATAGTTCTTTTGACAACTTCACATTGCAATGAGAAACCGCGGACTTGACACGATCGTACAATTTACGGATCTTGGCACTTCGGCTACTTGTCGGTCGAGAATTAATCACTAGTGTTATCTTCCCCTCATTTCCCTTTTTCTCCACTTCATCTTCCGGCCATTCATCATTCTGAGAATCACTAGAACTAACACAAACAGTCTCGATAGAATTAACAACGAGATCTTTTTTCCTTTTCCTTACCTACCCTCCCCATTCATCAATCTGAGAATCACTAGAACTAACACAAACAGTCTCAATAGAATTAACAACGTTAGGTGAAGAAAAAGAAGTAGTGTTCAAGAATTCTACCGATTCATCCCCCGTTCTCAATGTAAGCTTACCACGCCCGCCTCAATGGTAGTGATGTGTCATATTCTATACCATTTCCCACGTGAATTTAGAACCAATTATTCGTCGTTTTTACAGTTTTATTTCCAACTTTCGATGCTTTGAGGTATGTTTAGTGTTTTCAGGTTGGAAAATGATTATGCGGATGAATTGGTCGATTTTGATGACTTATGGAGGACTCGGGAGAAGGATTCGGTTGAAATCAAGTGAAAGATGAAGAAGACGGATTCTGGAAGGCATAACGGCCGTCACAATGGTGACGGGCGTTATCTAGTCAATTTTGGTTCTTACTGTTACTGTCTCATTACGGCCGTAAAGGGACATGTGACGGCCGTCACAAGGGTGACGGGAGTTAGTTGATCTAGGTCAAGTGTAACGGGCGTAACAAACATGACGGCCGTTATGGTTGAAACTTCGCGAGTTACTGTAACGGGTTCCTTACGGCCGTATGCTTTTCAAAGGAGGTGTGACGGGCGTCACAAGGGTGACGGCCGTTATGTGTTTCGATGGTTCGTAACGGGCGTTACCATTCGTAACGGGCGTTACGCGACTAATTCATATAAATAGCTGGCCAAGTTTCTGAACGGCCAGTGACTTTTGGGGAGAATTTTCCTAAGGGTTCTTGATCAAAATATCTTTCTAGGAGCTGCACTTCAGGGAATTCTTCAAGGGTCAATTCAAGATCTAATCGTCTTCGATTCATTGGAGATTCACGTGCACCCATCTAGATCGTATCTACTTACTGTCTTGCAATTTCCATTTCGTCAAACAATTGGTACTTTATGTTCTTTCTTGATTCTTATTGTAATTTCAATTTGGTCATGAGTGGCTAATTCTTCTATTGTCCACCTTGATGAAACTAGACGAATGATGTGATTGCTATATATTTAATTCAAAGAGTTGATTTCAATTATCGTTGTGTCGTGATCTTGATGATTTAATTCCTTTATTTGTATTAATTTGATATTGGTGGCATGTGTGTCTTCGTTAGTGGTACTAGTCGAATGCATATGTGATTTTCTAACGGTCGCTTGTCTATGAGCGATTATCACTAGTTCATGGTATGATAGTGAATGTCAAATTAATAAAAGGAGTCATTTTGTCAACGTGTTTAGAAACGGTTGGTGGTACCACGTTTTAATTCACATAGGCGCAATTGGTAATTTGGTAATCAAACAAGCTAAGTGTTGGTAAGATTGTCTAGGCGTTGGTGGTACCGGCTTGGGTAATTAAACTAGCAGTTAGGTGTTTGGGTGACTTGTGAGCGGTTGGTGGTACCACGCGAGCATTTCATTCTCTCACGTTTATCGTGTCAACTCTTAACGAATTTGGTCTTAACTGAAAGCAATCATGTCTGAAGTCTAGCGGAGTCAAGGTGGATGATATTTACCGTTATTGTTTGAGACTTACCTTTACTTATACGCATTTGTCTTTTAAAGTTATTGTCAGAGTGAGAATCAAAGTAACACCCTTTTTCCAAACCTCTTTACTAAACAATTAATTCAAACCAATCCCGTGAACGAACCTGGACTTACCTTTTTACTATATTACATATGATCGGGTCCACTGCCCGATAGTGTGTAGTAGTGAGTTTTTAGGTATTTCTTGTTTATAAATTTTAAACTCGATTTAGCACATCAGGTAGCATCGGCCGTAGCAAGAAATGGTCTTCCTAGAATAAGGGGTACGTTTAATGTTTCACCCACATCAATAATGATAAAATCCACCGGAAAGACCAAACCACCCACCTTGACCAACACGTCTTCTAAAATACCCATAGGTCTTATAACGGATTTATCGGCCAATTGAATTTTCATGTTGATGGGTTTAGGTTTTCCTAAGTTCAGTTTAGCATAAATAGATGAAGGCATTAAATCAATACTAGCACCTGAATCTGTCAATGCCTTACTCACAGTCAAATCACCAATCTTGCAAGAAACGGTAAAACTACCTGGATCCTTACGCTTTTCGGGCAACTTACCCGCCACTGCCGCCGAGCAAACATTCTCCAAAATTTTAGTCTCCACCTTCAGCCAACTTTTTCTTGTTCATCAAAATTTGCTTCAAACATTTTGCATATCCTGGCATCTGCACAATTGCATCTAAAAACGGGATATTGATATGCAACTTCCTTAGATCACTTACAAACTTATCCATTCGCTCCTTCATCCTTTCCTTCATCAATCTCTGTGGAAAAGGAATCTTCGGTTGGTAGGGTTTCAACACGGGTTCCTTGATCGGTGTGGCTTTAGGAACCGAAGTGCTCTCCATCGGTGCTGACTTCATCTCTAGTTCGTCATCCAATCTTTCACCCAATTGCTCAACCTGTGGAGAAACGTGAGAAGCACAAGAGTTATCACTAGGAGGAACAATTACCTTGCCGGATCGCGTAGTTATGGCATTGACGGTTTCGTTCCGGTGTTGGGGACCTTTGTATTTGTCATCCCCACTCCTCCATGAGCCTTTGTCTTGATTCTGGTTTTGTTGGGTATTGCTTGGAAGAGTACCCGGTTGCCTTTGTTGAGTGCCCATTCTATCAATTCTCTTTTCCAAGTTGGAAATCAAAGCATGGGTGTTGCGATTGCTTATGTCAATCTTGTCATGCAGCCCCCGATCTTGTCATTCAAAAGCTTGGAATAATTCTCCATTGAGATATTCCTTTCTCTTGGGCCTCCTCTCATTTGTCTTGTTTGTCAAGGAACTTGGACATCATGGCCATGAGAGGTGATCCTTCGCCCTCGTCTTCTTCTCGCCTTGGAGGTGAAGGTGGTGCTTGTTGGTTAGGCGCGCCATGATTGTCATCCTTTTGCCACCTATTTTGAAAATTACCACCACGATTGTTAGAATAAGAATTAAAAGAGTTAGAAGGGTTACCTTGATATCGGCCTTGGAAATTTCCGCCACGTTGGAAAAGAGGTTGATATTGGCCTTGACGTTGGTTTTGAACGAAATTTACATCTTCATTAACCACCGACTCACACTCATCGGGATGGTGTGGTCCGCCACAATTGGTACATCCCCCGGCCATAATCTTCACATCACGCTCAAGTCCACCAAAATTATTCTCCACCATTGAGAATCTCTCCTCCATCCGGTTAGAAAGTGCCCGAATTTCAGAAATTACCTCGGATGTTTCACCCTCATCAACTCTAGCTACTACCTTACGCGACCTCCTATCTTTATTCGAAGTCCTAGAGACTTGAGCTTTTACCATATCCTCAAACATCTTCCAAAGCTCACTCGAGGTCTTGTAACTAATGCTACCTCCGCACGTCATTACCATTTTCTCATAACTCTCCCTATTCATCCCATCCATGAATATCCCCACAATCTCGGTGTCACTCACCCCATGCCCGGGACATTCCCATAATAGATCTTTCATTCTTAACCAAGCTTCAACTATAGACTCATCCTCATCTTGCCTAAAAGATCTAATTACAAGTATAAGCTCTCTTTCTCGATTAGCCAGGAAGAATCTCTCAATCAAAGCTTCCCTAACCGCACCCCAAGTAGTCAAGCTATCCGGTGCTAAACCCTTCAACCATTTGTGAGCCTCTCCCGTGAGAGACATGGGAAAAAGCTTCATCTTGACGTTATTGGCCTGATTTTCCCCATAATTGAATAGATTGCAAATCATCTCGAACTTGTCAAGATGCTCATGAGGGTCTCTTTTGTGCCTTCCGTCAAAGCACAAATCTTTAACCATTTGCAAGTGATTGCCTTTCACCGTGAAAGTGTCAATTTCGGGTGCACGAATGGCCGATTGGCGAGATGTTGGTATAGTTCGAGGAAGGTCCTCGATCTTCATGTTGAAGAGATCGGGAGGGTTTTGTTGACCGGCCATGTTGACGGTTGTTTTCGGTGATTCGGGTGGAGTAGGTGTTTTATCGGAAAGTGGTTCTTCTTTTTCGGAATGGTATCCCCACTCGTTACTTCCCGACTCGTAATAAGTCTCGTGAAGTATGTGGTCGGATTTGGGTCTAGGAGTGGTGTCTATGAAAAATGGGTCGGAAGTTGATGGTTGTGATGTTTGTGTTTTGGTGCGCTTTTTGAGTTTTTCGGGATCGGATGTGGCCTTCACTAATGGTCTCCCAGAAGTTCGAGTGTTCATCCACTACCTGGAAGTATTCTGCGAACACAACACAACAAACAAAAACCTTAATAGCACCTGGGGTACAATTAAAGCAAACTAAAATAAAATAAAGCAAGTAACTTCCCCGTGCAAAGCACGAAAAAGGATCGATTCACAGAATCTCAACCAAAAGTACTTAAAATCAATCCCCGGCAGCGGCGCCAAAAACTTGATGTGTGAAATCTAGTTTATAATTTATAACAAGATCTACCGCTAACTGACTACAACACACTTACGGGCAGTGTACCCGTTCGTATATAATATAGCTAACTGGCAAGACCAGGATCGAACACAAGGACTGATTGTTGTACTAAAGGTTGTAAAATGTGAAACAAGTAAAAAGTTTGGTGTGACCGAATTGTCACTTTGCGTTCTGAAAACTATGTAATCAACAAGTAAAATAAAGTACTCAACCGGTATTAATCGAGAGCACGTGAAAAGAGTTTGAGTTGTAAACAAATAATTAAAAAGCCATCTATGTCGAATCCGCTACGCAAAAAGTCTAGGTTGCATACAGGTTAAGCTCAAAATTCATATGTGTTGGTGATAATAATCGTGATAAGACAAAAACACAACCGGGTGCACTCCGTTTGTAAAATCGACTCGATCACCTATTCAATCCAATTTCTTGAAACAAGTGGTACCACCAACCCTATTACAATTCCTCGAACTAACTAGTTTGTTTGATTATTTAAATAACAATTTTTATCTTGTGAAAGAAACGTGGTACCACCAACCGTTAAATCCACTTAACAAAGTAATTTCTATTAGACTTGTATTATTTACTATCATACCATGACCTAGCAAGAGTTATTCATAGACAAACAACTAAAATAATACTTGCATTCAACTAGTACCACTATCGAAGAACACAAGTTTAAGTAGAAGAAATCACTTCATTAAGATCTTGACAAAATGTTAAGTAAAACCAACTTGAATTCAAAATATTATGCAACCATAACTAATTGTTTCACTTCATCTTCATAGTGTATAGAGATTTAGCTACTCATAATGAAAAGAGCTAAAGATTCAAATAAAAAGGAGAACATAGTGTACCAAATATGAAGTAATAATCCAAATCGAGGTTACAACCGAGCTACAATCACTAGTCAAGAGCCAAAATTAATCTTCAAGTCTTCGAAATAGTTTTGATGATGAAAAACCCTTGAAAAACCTTCAAAATCGGCTAGAGAGAAAGTATGGAGGCTGGAGTGTCCAAGATTAGGTTTAGGGTTGAGTGGGGTTTGGTATTTATACCCCAGGAGAGAGAAAGTTGACTTGTCAGACAGAATTCGCGCCGCGAGCCCCCTTGGTCGCGCCGCGAGGTGTGCCAAAGTTGGAGCATTTCAATCCAGGGACTTTTGTCGCGTCGCGAGTTGCTTGGGTCGCGCCGCAATTGGAAGTTTGTGAAGGATCGCGCCGCGAATGATTTTGGTCGCGCCGCGACTGGGTGCGAGTTTTGCCATTTCAGCTTCGTTCTTCATCGTTAGTGCATATGGACCATTCTTAAGCTATTTTCTACCAATTATGAGCGATGTACCAGCTGTAGACCTGAAATCGCTAGCAAATACCATAAAGCACCACAAAACATGTATAAATGGCTAACAAACGTGTCTAAAACGTCCAAATAAGATGTGGGAAATATGTATATATTGAGACACATCAGTGTCAATTTCGGGTGCACGAATGGCCGATTGGCGAGATGTTGGTATAGTTCGAGGAAGGTCCTCGATCTTCATGTTGAAGAGATCGGGAGGGTTTTGTTGACCGGCCATGTTGACGGTTGTTTTCGGTGATTCGGGTGGAGTAGGTGTTTTATCGGAGAGTGGTTCTTCTTTTTCGGAATGGTAACCCCACTCGTTACTTCCCGACTCGTAATAAGTCTCGTGAAGTATGTGGTCGGATTTGGGTCTAGGAGTGGTGTCTATGAAAAATGGGTTGGAAGTTGATGGTTGTGATGTTTGTGTTTTGGTGCGCTTTTTGAGTTTTTCGGGGTTAGATATGGCTCTCACTAATGGTTTCCCAGAGGTACGAGTGTTCATCCACTACCTGTGAATAATCTGCGAACACAACACAACAAACAAAAACCTTAATAGCACGTGGGGTACAATTAAAGCAAACTAAAATACAATAAAGCAAGTAACTTCTCCGTGCAAAGCACGAAAAAGGATCGATTCACATAATCTCAACCAAAAGTACTTAAAATCAATCCCCGGCAGCGGCGCCAAAAACTTGATGTGTGAAATCTAGTTTAAAATTTATAACAAGATCTACCGCTAACTGACTACAACACACTTACGAGCAGTGTACCCGTTCGTATGTAATATAGCTAACTGGCAAGACCAGGATCGAACACAAGGACTGATTTTTGTACTAAAGGTTGTAAAAATGTGAAACAAGTAAAAAGTTTGGTGTGACTGAATTGTCACTTTGCGATTCTGAAAACTATGTAATCGACAAGTAAAATAAAGTACTCAACCGATATCAATCGAGAGCACGCGAAAAGAGTTTGAGTTGTAAACAAATAATTAAAAAGCCATCTATGTCGAATCCGCTACGCAAAAAGTCTAGGTTGCATACAGGTTAAGCTCAAAATTCATATGTGTTGGTGATAATAATCGTGATAAGACAAAAACACAACCGGGTGCACTCCGTTTGTAAAATCGACTCGATCACCTATTCAATCCAATTTCTTGCAACAAGTGGTACCACCAACCCTATTACAATTCCTCGAACTAACTAGTTTGTTTGATTATTTAAATAACAATTTTTATCTTTGTGAAAGAAACGTGGTACCACCAACCGTTAAATCCACTTAACACAGTAATTTCTATTAGACTTGTATTCTTTACTATCATACCATGACCTAGCAAGAGTTATTCTTAGACAAACAACTAAAATAATACTTGCATTCAACTGGTACCACTATCGAAGAACACAAATATCACCAAGAACACAAGTTTAAGTAGAAGAAATCACTTCATTAAGATCTTGACAAAATGTTAAGTAAAACCAACTTGAATTCAAAATATTATGCAACCATAACTAATTGTTTCACTTCATCTTCATAGATGTATAGAGATTTAGCTACTCATAATGAAAAGAGCTGAAAATTCAAATAAAAAGGAGAACATAGTGTACCAAATGTGAGGTAATAATCCAAATCGAGGTTACAACCGAGCTACAATCACTAATCAAGAGCCAAAATTAATCTTCAAGTCTTCAAAATAGTTTGGATGATGAATAACCCTTGAAAAACCTTCAAAATCGGCTGGAGAACAAGTGTGGAGGCTGGAGTGTCCAAGATTAGGTTTAGGGTTGAGTGGGGTTTGGTATTTATACCCCAGGAGAGAGAAAGTCGACCTGTCAGACAGAAATCGCGCCGCGATACCCCATCCTCGCGCCGCGATAGGGGTCAAACTTGGAACGTTTCAATACAGGGGAATTTATCGCGACGTGATCCTCCAGTCTCGCGCCGCGATGTCTCATTTGTGTTGTATCGCGCCTCAATGGATCTTGGTTGCGCCGCGATCTGCTCCAGTACTTGACAATTCTGCATCGAGTTTGTAAGGCTCAACTTGATAGATGGTACTACTGAAGACACCTCAATGTCGATGGTGGAGTTACTTTGCAATATATGCACTGAACTGGAGACGACCAGTTGCAGTGTGTATATCACAAGTTCTAGATAGATTACTTATTTAAATGACAATAAGTAAAGAACAATGCAATAATACAAATAACTTGTAAGATAACTTGATGAGACAATATGTATTTTTTAATGTGTTATTTATTTATTGATGTTAAATAAATTACAAGGTTGATGCGGAACCAAGATAATACAAGAATGTAAATATCCTAACAACCTATGAAATACAATTGATCTACACTTCGGAATTTCTCAAGACAATCGAAACACTTAAAGTTGTGAAATGTTCCTTTTAGCGATTGAGAGAATATTGCACAAGTTCACCAAGAATATTACAGGTTTGCAAAGTGAATTCTATCGAAGTGTATTCGAAGAAGTAATATTCTTGGTTGTGCAATGACTTGTATTTATAGGCAAAGTTAACATTGGATGTTAACTTTGGCCGTACAAATGTGGTTGAGAGCATTTAAGGAATAGCATTTAATTCCTTAAAAAGCAATGTAAAGTCGCATGTTAAAGCAACTTTAATCAACCACCTTTATGTACCTTTTATTACTTAAATAATAAAATAATACTTGCATTCAACTGGTACCACTATCGAAGAACACAAATATCACCAAGAACACAAGTTTAAGTAGAAGAAATCACTTCATTAAGATCTTGACAAAATGTTAAGTAAACCAACTTGAATTCAAAATATTATGCAACCATAACTAATTGTTTCACTTCATCTTCATAGATGTATAGAGATTTAGCTACTCATAATGAAAAGAGCTGAAAATTCAAATAAAAAGGAGAACATAGTGTACCAAATGTGAGGTAATAATCCAAATCGAGGTTACAACCGAGCTACAATCACTAATCAAGAGCCAAAATTAATCTTCAAGTCTTCAAAATAGTTTGGATGATGAATAACCCTTGAAAAACCTTCAAAATCGGCTGGAGAACAAGTGTGGAGGCTGGAGTGTCCAAGATTAGGTTTAGGGTTGAGTGGGGTTTGGTATTTATACCCCAGGAGAGAGAAAGTCGACCTGTCAGACAGAAATCGCGCCGCGATACCCCATCCTCGCGCCGCGATAGGGGTCAAACTTGGAACGTTTCAATACAGGGGAATTTATCGCGACGTGATCCTCCAGTCTCGCGCCGCGATGTCTCATTTGTGTTGTATCGCGCCTCAATGGATCTTGGTTGCGCCGCGATCTGCTCCAGTACTTGACAATTCTGCATCGAGTTTGTAAGGCTCAACTTGATAGATGGTACTACTGAAGACACCTCAATGTCGATGGTGGAGTTACTTTGCAATATATGCACTGAACTGGAGACGACCAGTTGCAGTGTGTATATACAAGTTCTAGATAGATTACTTATTTAAATGACAATAAGTAAAGAACAATGCAATAATACAAATAACTTGTAAGATAACTTGATGAGACAATATGTATTTTTTAATGTGTTATTTATTTATTGATGTTAAATAAATTACAAGGTTGATGCGGAACCAAGATAATACAAGAATGTAAATATCCTAACAACCTATGAAATACAATTGATCTACAATCGGAATTTCTCAAGACAATCGAAACACTTAAAGTTGTGAAATGTTCCTTTTAGCGATTGAGAGAATATTGCACAAGTTCACCAAGAATATTGTAGGTTTGCAAAGTGAATTCTATCGAAGTGTATTCGAAGAAGTAATATTCTTGGTTGTGCAATGACTTGTATTTATAGGCAAAGTTAACATTGGGATGTTAACTTTGGCCGTACAAATGTGGTTGAGAGCATTTAAGGAATAACATTTAATTCCTTAAAAAGCAATGTAAAGTCGCATGTTAAAGCAACTTTAATCAACCACCTTTATGTACCTTTTATTACTTAAATAATAAGATAAGGCTTATTATCCGGGTAAAGGTACATAAAGCATACAAGTCAATTCCTCGTAATCAGTGTAAAGCTTTGTAAGGGCTTTCCACTGATGGTCTCCAGTTTGTAACTGACTAGAATGCCAACTGGGCTTCGCTGCCATTGCCATTCTCTATCTTCCATTTGTTGTCTTCGACTTCAACTGGAATGATTCTTCAACTGGTCAGTTCTCAACTGGAGGAAGTCTTCAGTTGCGTTGACTGTACGGTGCAACTGGACTTCAATATATTTCTGGACAAATCTTCTTGGTCACCAGTTTCACTGGTCTCCAGATGCAACTGGTGACTGCCAAGTGTAAACTGGTGACTGGACAGTTCCAGGTGAACTGGTCCTAACAGAGTTCGACCATGCTTCATCCGCTAGTGCATATGGACCATTCCTAAGTCGTTTTCTACCATTTGTGAGTGATGTAACTGCTGTAGACCTGAAATCACTAGCAAATACCATAAAGCACCACAAAACATGTATCCTAATTTAGTACATTAGTTACTATTTATTGATTGTTATAGTTGTGAACTTTTTTAAGGTATCCTGTGAACTCTTTGATAAGTCAATGGTATACTTACATGTTGATTTTTAAATGTTTTTTGAACCCACGGATGTACCACCATCATCCAATATTTAGTGTAGACTTTTAAGTATCAAGTGTAAAAGAGAAGTTACTTTTCAACTACTGATCTCATTGTTATATTGGTTATAGTGGAAGGCAAAGATAGATAAGTCATAAATCTCCATTTATATACATTGTTGTATATATAGTGTTATTGTTTCAAGAAAGTACTTACATATATATAGTATTATTATCACAGTATGTGTTTTTATTAACTATTGAAACCACTCTATGGAACTTAGGATGTTTTGAAGGCGAAACAATCACCTGAGAGTTTTAAGCTATGAGAAGATGTGGACGATGGATCGTGCCTATGTCATTGGAAACCAAAAAAGCCTCAAAAGGACCATATGGTTTGAGTAAAGACATCGATCGAAGGTGTCTTGAGCTATCTTGATATTCTTTAGTAACTAGGGACGTTTCCGCTAGCAGCTATTCTTTTAGATCCGGCGGCCTTGATCCAAGTTGGATAATAATAGCAAGATAGAAGAAGCTGAATCGTCTCTTCGCGAGAGCAGTTTCTTCAACTATGAGGTTAGTTTTTCTTGAGTTGGTTACATTCGGATCTGTCATCTATGTTTGTTCAAAATTGTCATTTAAAAATCATGTTGTTTGGCCACTATTATGTTGTGGGTGTTTGAATGTGTTTTGAAACCATGACTAAAAAAATCCCTACTCATATGAAAGTTAACTGGTTTTTGATGGATACAATTAGTTAGTTCATCACTTATATATTATTGCAGTCAAGGATTTAAGTAATGTACTATCAAACAGTTTACATATCAACTAGCATAACCAAATTGTTTTTCGGGTTTAAGTGCACAGATTTTGATGGAAATGAGGCGATGATCAATTCGGTTTTTCATAACCCATTCTTAGAGCATCCATAAAAAGGTGAGCTAGGTAGATGGAAATGGGGTTCTGATTGTTTTATATATATTATTTATGCAAATAGTTTGCTAATTAAAGGTTAATTTGTAGAGTTTGATTGTTGATATATGAGTCGACCTAAATGAAGCCCAGACTGCTATTATTTGTGCAGCCTATAGAATTTAAAAACTTTAAACAAATCTCAAACCATGATTAAAGAAAAAAGAGTCTAAAATGTAGGATGTTCTTATTAACATGCCATGATTTTTACAGTAATACAAGAAATAGCAAAATGATCTTTCAATTATATTTTGGCAACTGAGGAGGTCGGGTAGTTGGGTACAAGTTCAAAATTGGTAATGATTTTTATGATGCAAAGGATTGTTCTTGATGAAGTAAAATCCAATGGAGGTTGAAGATGTGATATGCCCCTCACTTAGGAAGCTATTACCCATATATAAAAGAGGGCAAAGGTAATATATCAAGAAAATGAACTTTGTAATCGTAACATGCTATTAACTCTTCTATGGCAGTTTGACGTGCCAAACATAGCGCCAAAATCAGCAGCAAAGAAAAAAACCAACAGAGAAGAAACCTGCATCCGGAAAAGCTCCAGTAGAGAAGAAACCAAAAGCCAGAAGGAAGCTTGCGAAAGAAACGAGTGTAGCAGCAGCCGATAAGAAGGAAAAGAGTAACAAAAAGGGTGTGGAGACTTGCAAGATATATTCCTTTCATTATTAGGTGAATGAAGAACCTGGTGAAGGAAGTTTCGTTAAGCTTGCTGAGTCTTCACAGTGTGCGGTGGATTCCAAGGTGAGTATATAAGTCTATTGATCACTTTACACTTAATTTTACTAACTAACATCATGTTAGTATTTCTGTAATCTTTTTGAAGGATGTTGTGTCTGTTACTGGAATGCATTTGGCCGCTGAAGGTGAAAAAGACACTGGAACCAGTCCTGTCGGGAAAAGAAATGTTGCTGATGTAAGTCCTCCCGTCCATGAAGCTCAAGCCTCTACCAACAAAAGGATCAAGAAAAAGTTGGTGCCCTTTAATGTGTAGAAGAATCATACTTCTATTCTCTCTTTTGTTGCAGATGTTATTTTCAAACTTTTTACATCTTGCATTTATCGAACCTTTCATGTTGGTCTGTAATAACTATTAGCAACTTTGGATCTTAGTCTTTTGTATGATTACTCTTGGCATCTATCTACTATTAGCTTAATGTAATAATTTGTAGAAGTTATTATGGTAATGCTATTATCTATTCAGCCATCTTATTTGAAGATCAAACTATCTTTTATACAAGGTCTTAACTGCAATTATCTATGCTAATGCTACTTACAAGTGAGTATTTTGTATAATTAGTTCAGATGAAAAGTTACAGGATTACAAGGCAAATTTTTATCACAAAGTTGTTGGAAGCTACTGTTGACTTTCTTTGGAAAAAGTTAAACGCAAGGATGTTTAAGAAGCAAAGGAGGACGATATAATACTTCTCGAGGCCATTCTTTCAACTGTAAACCTCAAGCTTGAATAAAGAAGACTAAAAATGTGGAGCGATTCATGGCTGCCTGGACCTTCCAGTTTTATTAGTGAATCCTCAAGTGTAATTCTTTTGTGTTTAGCTGTGTAATTGGTTAGTACTATAGTATAGCTATTAGGGACGTTTGGTATGTGGGTCTTTGCATTTTTGCATGTAAAAAACAGCTAACTTAGTGATTTGTTAAGTTGCATATCTTTCATTGATATGAATAAAATAAAAAACGTCATGATTGTCAATTGTTTGGCTATATCAAGCAAGTGTTTGGCTAAAGGACCAGATTCATGCTGATGAAGTTGCTCCCGTAGAAAATATGCTCGATGGTTTTTTTCATGTTAGTGTTGTATCAATTTGGATATTCTTATGATCATGTCTCATTTTGGATGTGCTCAAGTTTTTTGTTATCTTCTTCGTACTATTGGGAATAGATGTTTAGGTATTATATTTATTTAATAAAACTGATTGTATAATTTTCCTATTAACAACCCGTGTTTAGTATATATATATAAAACTGATTGTATAATTTTCCTATTACACAAAAACAAGAATATGACCAGTCGTCAGTCTTCAGATACAGTTTTGCGAAACAACATTTTTTCGCAAAACTCAAAACCTTTATCGAAAATACTGAAAAACAAATTAACTCAAAAGGCTCGCGTTTTACGCGAGATCTAAATCTAGTTGAAGCTATAGAAAGGAGTCGTTAAAAAGTCGTGTGATTACATTAAATAACCTTTTTGTTGACGTTTCCAGTGGAATGTTGTCGTTTGGGGCTTTGGGCCATCAATGACAATGAGCGAGTCATTTTGTGTCGCTCGTATAGTAGTAGTATATAGTTATACTAGGTATTTTACCCACGCGATGCGCGGGGTTGTTAGGTTAACACAAATTAGTTAAACCAATTAAACATTTTATAAGGTTTGTCAAAAGTTAATGTTTAATATTAAAAGCCATGACGATAATTAGAAGACAAAGTTGCCTAATAAAATCATCAAATGCAATTAATAGTTGTTACAATGTTACAAACAGTTACGGGTAGGCTTAATTGAGCATATGTAACGCCTCCACTACATACACAGTGCCTTTCTAATGTTTTGCTTCAAGAGTTCTAAATTACATACCACTAAGATGAATTTTGGTTGACAATCTAACTTAGAATTGAGAGTATGATTTATTCATAAACGAGAGAAAGTGTCCGCGCATTGCGGCTGTGAGATGGTGGGGGTGATAGGTCATAGGAGGTGATAAGTCATAGAGTGTGATAGCCAAAAGCTTTAGCCGTACGGGCTCCGCCCTCGGATTTAAAAATTCGTCGAAAGTACATCGAATGACATCTCTAATGAAAGAGCATGAAATTTTAAGAACACCCATACAATTTTTATAATTGATCGATATACGGTTTTTGAGATAAAACATTTTGAATGAATTAGAGGAATAAAATGATTTATGGAGGAGAGAGAAAAAATAAGTGGTTGAGATTTGAGGAGAGAGAAGAAAATGATTGGTTGAGATTTAAGTGTATTATAGGTATATTAGGTAGAGATGTTTAAATTAGTGAATAAAGAAGAGGGGTATATTAGGCATTTCAATTCATTAATTGAGAATTTGAAAAAAGGTACTCCTCCTTTATAATTTATTATAGATAAGGTAAAAGTCACAGATATATTGCATTTTGTAGTAATTGATTCTTTACCAAAAAATACGCATTAACTTACAAAATGTTTAAGAATGACTAACTACTAATAACTTATCACATAACCAAAACAATCTCCTCATTATCTATACTATATACTATATTATAAAGCAAATCCACTTTTGAACTTTCAACTTTTCAACATTTAATTTCAACATTTACTTCCCCAAAATGCCCATCCTATTTATTCTATATTTATCTAAAATAACTATACTACCCTTTCTCTCTCTTCAAATCTCAACCAATCATTTTTTTTCTCTCTCCTCCATAAATCATTTTATTCCTCTAATTCTTTCAAAATCTTTTATCTCAAAAACCGTACATCAATAAATTATAAAAATTATATGGATGTTCTTAAAATTTCATGCTCTTTCATTAGAGATGTCATTCGATATACTTTCGACGAATTTTTAAATCCGAGAACGGAGCCCGTACGACTAAGGCATTTGGCTATGACACTCTATGACATATAACCTCCTATGACCTATCACACTCATCATTTTACCGCCGCAACGCGCGGGTACTTGCTTTCGTTTTCTTTAATATGCTGAAAATTCTATATGAAAAGGATGCGAACTCATCTCACCAATGTTAATTTTGAATTGCTCCCAGTTAATTTTACAATAACAACCTTATAAGCTATAGTATTCGCATCAGGGAAACTCTCTAAGGCCTTTCCCAACAGTGAACACTTCCTCACCTCTTCCTCATCGCCACATCATTGCCACATCACTTATTTCTTACATCTCAATTTCGTGACACACTCTTGCCAACAATACCTCTTCTTCACTTCTTCCTTACTTCTTCCTCATTATTTAATTATTTTCAATTAAATAAAACATACAAATATAAATTACACATTTTTATAAAAAAGAATCCATTAACAAATAAACAACATTATATTTATTTAAAAAAATATTACATAAAAAAACATTAATTAAAAAAAATTACACCAAAATAAACATTACATATAATTATAAAAAAAAATTACATATAATTAAAACAAAACATTACATTATTAAAAAAAATTACATTAACGTTGACGGTAGTTTGCCGGGAGGTTCCAAATGTGTTCGACTAGAGCCTTGCGAAGTCGATGGTGCACTCTGATGGATTAAAAAAGGATTGTGATAGTGGATTAACGCCTGAGAAAGTCGTAAAACCGCTTGGCGAGGGGTTACTTGTTTGCGGTGCAGATGAAGAATTAGCAGGTGATGGAAACTGAGTTTCGAGTAGGTTTACCCACATATCGTTAGCGGGTGATCGAATTTCTTTGCTTTTTTTAGACATTGTAGTAAATTTAGTATTGAAAATAAAATAAACGTACTATGGAAATATAGAGCTTGTTAAAAAAAAAAAGACTAAATGTGTAATGAAACAATCTATATGGAAATATATGTATGAGAATCTATATATATATATATAATATAACATCTATATGGAAATATATGTATGAGAATATATATATATATGCATATGAATAGAACATGGTGTACACGTATGAGAAATTTATGCCAAAAATACAAACTTCCAAATTTTGCCTTGAAATGTACAAAACTAAAACATTATCATACCATATAAATAAATATGTTACAAAAATAAATGAATTATATTTACTGAAATATAAATAAAATACTACTAAAACATCCACATAATATCTTTTCATATATAATAAAAGAAAGATAAAAAACATATATGCATCCGTCCTTTGACCCCACTAATCCTCACCATTCTCGTCTTCTCTTATTCTCCATGGTGACAAACTTCAAGGACGAGTCCTCAAGAAAAGGGCATGCCAACAGTGTCCTTGTGGTGAAGAGCTTAAGACGAGACCGTGACATACCGTTGGGAACGGTCTAATAGAGTTCAGATAGAAAAGTCTGTTAGTTTTAACTTTTAACTCTTCTATTACAACTTTTCTTAAATTTATTTCTACAAAAGGCCATGCATTATTAAGAATCTAGGTTTAACATGATCAAAAACTTTATCGTAATGATATAAAGAATAAGCAAACTACATTTATTATGATATATAATGAATAAACATAGACGAAAAACAGTGAAGATCGAGATCATGAATAAAGAATTAATATACCAACATATAAAATGTTCATAAAATTCTACTCTAAACTCTTTCATCATCATATATATGAAATCTCCACGACCATCTTATAAAGATTGAGCAATCATGACATCGTGATTTTGTTGAAAGGCTGGAGATTACACATTTGAAAGGCTGATTGCAAATTAAAAAGAAAGAATGATAAGACTCTTAAAAAGATCTGAAAGTTTTTTTTGTTTATTTTTAATGTCGAGTTCATATGAAGGAGCAGAGATTAATTGATTTTTAAGGATGTATACTGTAATCTTTTAACGAAGAGGATTTGAACAAAATCTATAAGGAATTTAGAAAACAAATAAATATCTAATATTATATTATTACATTACATTATACTTGGATCCGATGCATTAGTTTAATAGGGGAAGTGTATATACTTTGCATATAATAAATTAAATATTTGAAAAAAAAAATATGGAAGAGACATAGGATAAATCCTATGTGGCAATATTTAGAGATCACTTTAAAATGAGGTGGATGGTTTAAAAAAGCATAACTACTTTTTTATTAGAGATATAAATAGATATATCGATATCAATATCAAGCGGTGGGTTAATTTAGGACCATCCTTAATTTAGAATTATTAGGATCAAATTTCAACCATTCATTTTTTATCTCTCCTCAAATCTCAAATCCCGTTTTCCAGAATCCAGCGACATCTCCGGCGACGGCGGCGACATTTCCGACGACATTTCCGGCGAGAATCAGTTTCGTTTTCGGGTGGATACGGTACGGGCGTTGCCCTCATCCGTTCTAAAGGGGTTGTCACCGGACACATATGAAAATGGTATGGATTTGATGCAAGAGATGGTGGCGGTTTGATATGGTACGGGCGTAACCTTTGCTTCTGGCGCCGGCGCCGTGGCTGGGGTGTAACACCCCAAAGATTTTAAGGTACAAGAAATTAACCCCTTTTCATAGTTTTGACATTAAATTAATTTCCTAGTATTTTATTTTAGTTTTGGGGTTAATTTAGTTGGAACTTTAGCGGATAGCGGGTAAAATACCCACTTTTGGAAGAGATGGGTCGTGGCATCTTTAGGATGTGCCAGCCAACTCTTTTGCCTTATGAGTCATGCTTCCACTCTATTTCTCTTCTTCACCATTTTCTTTCATGCATTCCTTCACACATTTCTTCAAAAACAAAGAGTAACCCTCTCAAGTTCAAGAATAGAAATCATAATAATAATAACAATCACCACCAAGTAATCTTCATTCAAGAAATTAAAGTTAGGGTTTGTAATTGGGGTGGTGGTGGCCGTTTTTTCAAGAGAAAGGGAGAAAGAAGGATTCTCAAATTAAAAGTCTTGCATTGGATTGTTGTTGTTGAGGTATTGAATTCCCCTAATTTAGTTTTTATCCTTCTTTCAAAATTTAGGGTTCATGGATGAACCAAATTTGGGGGTTTTGCTAGAAATTGAATTATGAGTATGTTTCCCCAATTCCTTAGTTAACCTAGTTGTCATTGAGTTGTATGAATGAGTTTGATTATGAAATGGTTAAGTTCATGTGAAAATTTTAGTTATTGTGAAAAGTTGAAATTTTGATAGTTTTGAAATGTGGATGAAATGGTAGGATGAACTACCTAATGTTGTTGTTAAAGATGAAAGTAACTCAATGACAAATGGGTTGGGTTTTGGGTTTAGAAAGGCTAGTGATTGAGTATGACTAGGTTGAGCTAGTCAAGTGTGAATGTAAGCTTATACGTGTTATGTGATGATCATAGGTTGAAGCTTGTTGTGCTTTATCGTGTTAGCTTTATTGTTCAAGTTGCGGAGGAGGTGAGTATATTTGCATACCTTTATGTATACGTTGGGTCAATTACCATGAGACGTGGATATTCCGAGCATGGTAATTGATTTGGCGTTGAGCCCATGTGGGGCATGGTATTGATGAGGCCTAAGAACCTCCGGGGCCTAAGAACCCCTATAGTTGACATGAAATGAGGCCTAAGAACCTCCGGGGCCTAAGAACCCCGATAGTCATGATTGTTTAGCTTATATGGATCCATATATGGTGTTTAGCGTGCAAGGTGAGTATTATAGATATGACACGACGGTGTCATAGTCTATATGCAACAGTCCTTGTACTTTGCCCTCCTTCGTATTCATAAATGTATGCAAGTATATTCACTAAGCCTTTGCTTATATTTTAGTTGTTTACCTTTTATAGGAAGTTCCGGAAGAAGGAACTAGTGATTTATTTGAAGTTGATGTGTTAGACGAAAAGATTTTGAAGGACTTGAAGGTATTTAGGTCATTCTTGGAAGAATGACAATCTTTTGGATCTGAAGCTTAGAATCCCCACCTCATATGGCTCTTGGTACATTTTGGGTTTGAAAGTCATATTTTGGTTAAAATTCTGTTTATGTCAAGAGTAAAGCTTTTGGAAAACTTGTAAAGTTGCAATTTGGGCGAAAATGGTGTCAAGATGGGTAAACGACCCATTGATGGTGTGTATGAGATTTGATCAAGAAAGAGTTGCAATTATGTTTTAAAATGTGTCTTTATATCAGTAAGAATTATTAAAATGTGTTTGAAATGTTGGTCATGATACTGCAAGAGTTGGAGTTCATTTTATGTGTCAAATATATTTAGAGTTGCTGAATTTTTGAGCAGGTCTGAGGCCAGTGAGATCCCACTGCGGCGCAGTGGGAGACTTTTGTCCCTTATGTCAGACAGTTTCCACTGCGGCGCAGTGGGAGGGTGTCATACCCACTGCGGCGCAGTGGGTACATGCTGTAAAAAAAATAAAAAATAAAAAATATTTTACTTTTGGTTTAATCGAGTCTAGTCCTTTCATGGGGTGGTCGGAGATGATGGTGGTGGCGGTGGTTGTCTCGCTGGAGAAGAAGGGAGGAGGAGGAGGTGGTGGCCGGAGAGGGAGGAGGAGGTGGTGGCCGGAGAGGGAGGAGGAGGGAGGAGAGAGGGTGAGGAAAAAAAAATGAGTGATTGAGATTTGAGGAGAGAAAAAAAAATGAATGATTGAGATTTGATCCAAATGCTCCTAATTTAAGATTGGTCCCAAAATAACTTTTCCCTCAATATCAATAGATGTTTTTATTTTATTTTAATATATGATACTTTATAAACTTAATTCTTTACAATCTAAATCAACATATCTTTCCTAAAGAACGATAAATGAATTTGATGGTAACATTATTGATTTATTGTCTGTTATTTACAACTTACTTTACCATCCAAGTAAATATTATTTTAAGATATCATAATCATTTTATTGAACCTTTGTTTCTATTTTGACTTCAGATATATTCAAATTAACAATGTAGTTTCATTCTCTATATCAACTTCATTGGGTTTTGCATTAGCCCAAGCAATTCATGGTGTTTGCAACCTTAAACCATTGAGCTCCCAGAAAAATTTCCAAATTGTTTTGCACGACTATCTTCGGCAAAATTAAATCCCGAAGATCTGGAATGATGATGAAGTCATGCGAGTCCTCAACCAAATGGCAAGTCCGGGTATTTTATCAAAGTGGATAATTGAGATTTGCTTGTCTTCATTGTTGATACTCTTTTAGTGTAATTCAACATTGATTCTTTCACCTTCATTTAATTGGTAAATTTAGCCAAAACGAAATGAAGCATTAGCTTTCATGTACTGTTGTATAACATTGATTTTTCAAGTGACATGGTGGGACATACGTATGAATTCTCAAATTTTCAATCTTCATGTATTTATATTTTCTTATATTTATAGATCTTTTTGCCGGAGGAAATTAACTAGAACTATACTATATTTATATTTGATGTATTATATACGTTGATGTTCTATTAGTTATTAGAGTTTAAGATGGACTATTAGAGAATGTAAGAAACACAGATGAGGCTGCACTATGATTTTACCTGTTGCTTGTAATTAGCATTTTCCTGAAAAAATGGTAAATACTGGACTTGGTTTACACATTTTTAATATTGTTATAAATTATAGTATGTTTAACGTTTGAGCAATGGCAAAATGGATCTCATTTGTGTCCTAAGATAGAATTTTTACTTTTATATCAGATCCATTTTGTTTAAGATCATAGCAAATCAAATCCAGGGCAGATATATTGATTGTTTAAACACTCTACATCAACTGATCCACAACTCCACAAATTATAAAGTTTATCAAATCAAATGATGCATTTTTCTGTACAACTACAATGGTTCATTGGAAGAGATTTGGTTGGTTTCACCTCAAGTTGTAGAGTTTGTGGGTTAAGTTGAAAGACCAGGAAGAAGGCAAAGGAAATGTGATAATTTCCCCATAAGATGGTTTGTGATTAGCTTCTTTAGTTTAAAAATCTGATGAGGCATACAACTTAGATGTGTAACACATGATGAACCCAAAAAATGGAAAGGTAGATGGCAAACATCCTGATTTGTACAATACTTATAAGCTCCTACAAAAATAAATCAAGACGACATTTTTTTACACAACACACAGTATCCCAATTCCTAACCCCAAACACTACCATCTAATTCTATTCTACTGCCTGCATAACACAAAGTTCCTCGAATGGCCTACAAATCACGCAAATACCCTTTTGCTCAAGTTATACAAAGTCCTTTGTTTGTCCAATACCATTCCACATTTCGAAGCTACCAACATCTTGACTCTCCCTACTTGACTCTGACACCTCAGTCTTGGCTCCTTGTGACTTCTTCAGCTTTGCTACAAGAACCCACATATTTGCAAGCTCGTTTTCAAGATACGCTTCTCTCTCTTTAGATTGCTCTACTATACCTTGTAAATCAGATTCTCTTTGATTCTTTTCAGATAGCATGGCTTCGTAAGACATTTCTCTTTCTTTGCTCAATGCAAGTTCTCTCTTTAATTCTGATTGTGTAGGGCTGGCTTCTTTATGTCTGAAATGGCTGTTGTCTTTACGTCCATTTTTAGTGGCACCCGATGGTCTACGTTGGTGTGGGGAGTTCTTTTGTGAAGCCAACTCAGCTGAGAGTCTCTCATTGTGGTTCATTAGTTTTGCAACTTCTTCTGAGAGTGCTTTAAGCTCAACTGCAGCGGCTGACGCTAAGCCTTTGGCATAAGAGCTCTCTTCAGCGAGTTTTTTATTTCGGGATTCTAACTGCTCTTTTGATCCAGTTAGCTCGTTCACTTTGTGTTTGAGTTCTTCAACTTCAAGTGCCTAAGTTCAATACAAAAGCATTACTTTGCAAGCTGCTTTGATTATTCAACAATGTTTCTTGTGAAGTCATTCTCAAAGTAAATTTGTGTGCGTTTTTTTGGAATTGAGTAAAGGTGACAATTTTAACCCATTAAAAAAAAATCTGAATCAAGTTGGGCTATGTTTTATCTCAAACAAGACAAACAAGTATAATAAAATATATAATCTCAAAAGGAACATACCAAAAGTCTCCCAGTGTACTTTGAATCAAGAAATTAGTTTTTTATGGCAATGATTTTTTTTATTTTTTATTTTTGCAAAAAAGTGCTTTGGCTCAATTCAACACCCTTTTAAACTATGGTAGTGTCATATGTTCTGGCTGACAACCACAGAACCAAAAAAGAACCAAACCGCACCAGTACCAGCTATATCTGGCCTAGTTCTCGGTTCTAAAGTATTTGAAAGAAAAAACAGTTTTGTTGGTGGGATATGACAATAGGCGCTTCTCGTCCCAGTCCAGTCTGGAAGTGGAACCATATCATTCTTTTGCTTTCGCTTTTACAATATTTTAAATCTTGAAAAGATAGATTTTTCAAGCTATAAATCCCCAGGTTTGTACTTCAAAAACCGATCCTTGGTCCAGTCTGGTTCCCGACTTCATTATTCTTATCTTGCGGTACCTGTTTAGCCCAGTTTCGTCCCCAAATCCTGATGTTCCCCTTGTTCATACGTGCCTATTAATTATCCATTTTGTCCCACCCATTACCCGAACCTACCCATTTTGGCAGCTCTAATTACAGAAAAAATACCTGAGCTTGACGAAGCAGCATTATCTTTGCATCTCTTTCAGCATCGAGTTTACTCTGTGCATCAGAAAGTTGTTTTTTCAAGGAGTTAATTGTTTCCTGTAGTCCTTCACATTCATTGATCTGGAGGAAACATGAAATTCACTAAATCATCAACAGAAAAAATCATTATGTTGCAGGAGAAAACATCAGCGCTGGGTTCTCAATCTTACCTTTTGGTTGAGCTGCTCTTGAAGTACTCTATTATCCCCAGCTTTAACCTGGCAAATGAGAGATTAAAACATATTTCAAGCTGGAACAAACTTTTCCTTAGATATAAGCATGAAAACATTCACTTCAATGCTCTTTTTACTGTTTGATCGCTGGAAGTTCATTACTTTTTTGGCACGATATAAACTGACAAACTTCCCAGAAATTAGCAAAAACTGACTAGAGTGCTAAAAGAACATACCTCAAGCTCAAAGGCCTTCTCGTTTAATTGTGCTTCTAGCTCTGCCAAAGACTGCATAAGATGGAAATTTGAGCTAAGGATGAAAAGAGTACACCAAGAGGCAAGAACATAAATTTTAATGGTAGCAGATAGGAGTGGCAAGATGTGTGGATAAGGTTGGGTTGACCCGCAAATATTTCTTTGTCAACTTTAAAAAAAGAGGTGTAACTAGTTAATGTGTTATGATAACACGATTTGAAAGGTTAAAAACAACTAAGCGGCTTTCAACCTGTTTGACCATCATTGTTTTAGCTAAAACTTTGATTTGATCCATTTGAAAAGGCACACAACAAAATCGACACATTCATAAGTACGTGGATCAAAATCATCACTTCTAGTCATAGCACTTACTCGCTGTTCAACTTCATTCATCTTGTGACAAGATGATACGGTAGAATTAGCAATTTTGTCTTCAATGAGTTTGATTTGATCATTCTTTGACTTGATTAGTTCATTCAACCGCATGATCTCCGCCTGTACGTGATAAAGTGTGAATATGCAAAGTTGCAAACACCAGTTACGGACTTACGGTTGATAAAAGATTTGAGTTATTACATTCATAGATTCCCTCTGTGGGTCTCCAACATCAAGTGACAATCTCTTTAGAGCACTTGTATGAATTGCCATCTCTTCAGACAAAATCTTTTGCTGCTCTCTAAGGAGGTCAATTTGGTCAATTGTCCTTGTGCTTACTAGAGGACTTTCTTGTAGAAAAGTACCTTCATTGATGTCTTGATGTTGTCTGGCCCCCGGTGAGAATTCAGCAGATCTGCACTCCGATAGTAGAGACTGTGAATGCCGTGATTCAGTAGGATTATCTGCTGGGGGCGTTGAAGGTGTACTGATAGATTTGGCAACACTTGATTTATCACTAGGACTAGTCAAAGCTCCAGAGATACTGTCTCTTCTCTAGTAAAAGAACAAAAAATAGATAAATAATGAGAGCGTGAAAAACACATGAGCCACATAGAGGAGTTGGTTCAAACACACTGATATATTTTCACGTAAATAATCGGTAAATCTTAACATTTAAACAATGAAAGCAATGAAATTCTTATGTGTGCATGAAATCACAAAAAGTGTAAACATTAGGTTTAGCGCAAAAACGCATTAAATACTTGAGCATGATAGATATTTACACATGTCATCACATTTTATACATTAAATACTTGTTCTCAGTAAGTAATACGCTTATTGTAACAAGTATTTATGGAGATAGAACTGTTGCTAAAGCAATGTGATCATAAATGATTGAAATCCAAGAAAAACTACGTCTAAATTTAACGTGCATTTAACACCTTGCATATACGGATAATACTCATTGAGATTTTCTCACAATGTGAGAAAAAGAACCTAAAGATGACCAACTAGACTTCACGATACTTTGATATCTTTACCTAAAAGGAAAATTTTTTGTTGAAATAACTAAGAATTGATAGACCTAATTTCAGTTTACATTTCGTTAAACCCAACAAAGCAAGAATTGCATAGGGGTACTGACCCGTGGTTTCAACCAATTAAGTAACCCAGGTTTCTTGGCCTTTTTCTCCTCTTTCAGTGGATCACTATTATTTTCCACACTTCCATCAAGAGAAACATACAACTCAGAGTTTTCGTCATCCAAAATTAAGTCACGCTTTCGATGTGGGAGATACGCAAGCTGGCCATTGCAAAAAAATCATACAGATTACATAATTAAAATTAAAAAACATAGTTAGTATATGACATTTTTGGCGTGTTAGCCAGAATGCTATATCACAAAATCAACATATATATAAAGTGTAAAATGGATTGAAAAATGGGCCAGTCATTCAGTTACCTCTTCTTCACCAAAGGAATGTCGTCGTCTTAAATTAGAGCGATGAGAAAGTTTAGATGATGGAGAAGACTTGGTGGAAACTAAGATTAATTTGGTCAGCCTCTGTATTCGGCTTAACAAAGCCGCTTTGGCTTCTTCTTCTTGCTCCAATCTCGATTGCAGCTTCATTTGACCATCTTCTAACTATACACATCACATATACCCAAAAGAGACTGGATAAATAATAGGGTTCACTAATTCATGAGATAGAGAGAAGTGCAGCCTTTTCGGAACATAAATGACATGATGTTCATTTATTTTGGGGGCAATGAGTTGTCATTACTGGTGATCGTTTACATATTTGGTAAATCCATCCACTTGGATAATATAAAACCCAACTCCAACCAATTACATTAATATTCAGTTATGCACAACATAATCAATGAGGTCAGAGTTGGTGATATGGGCGGGTCGGGTAATGGTTATAACAGTAACGGTAAGTTTTTGTACAAGTCGAAATAGGTCGAGTTAGGGGACCTGAAACACTTTTGTGTTCAAACTTTTAAAGCATCCTATAAGTTATTGTGTTAAGCATGAATACCAGCATTATCATTCATAAGAAACAGTTTTTCTTTTTAAGTTTTAGGCATTAAATATGAACTTTGGGGTTACTTTTGACCCATTCCTTCAAGCTATTTTATGTATCTATCTGTTTGACCCGTAAGAGATAAAATGCAATACACATAGACCTATTCATAAGGATATACTGAAATTTCCACCTCATATCGAGATCATGAAAATCTGGACATGTCGTGTAAGAGGAAGGAATAATAACTTCCCTATCGCCATAGCCTAATGGTTGAACAACAATGAATCGGCATTGATGACTATGACTTCATTCTACAGGAAATACAAATGTAGTATGCAATTTGCATTATTCTGATCGAAGTAGTACCTTTTGTTTAAGTAGAAAAATGTCATCACCCCGGGTATCCTTGTACTGAGGAACTACAACGATGCCACTTTTCAACTGTTCTAGCTCCTCCTTTAATAATCGAATTTCATGTTGGTATTTCTTGATAAGGGATTTCTCATCAATGATCTACAAAATAACAGCCTTACATTACAACACTGTCAAAGAAGACTAATTTCCAGCAGTCAACGGTTTGGTGTCCATACCTTATTTTGTGCTGCTTGAATTTCAATGTGTTTGGCACGGTGGGCAAATTTTAATGTATTGTGTGTCTCCTCTGAATTGCTTGATGAGGGAGTAACCGTGCAAATAAGCTAAAAAGTGGACACAAATAATTACCGTGAACAAGTAGTATTATGATCAAAAATAGGGGTAACCGAACGGGTGGTTGAGGAGGATTGGGTTAACGATCATGTTTGGATATGCGTCAGGTAAGGTTGAGTGGAAACACTTTTTGTCCAAAAAATTTTCAGATTCTTTGAAAACAATTAGTACGCCAAATATGATTACATAAATAAGTTATTTGGAAAATAATCTATTTTTATAATACATTAAAAAAAATTCGGCATGAAAAACACACAAAGTGAAACTATCTATTTGAACTGTTATAGATAGTACATAGCCTGAATACACCACTTCAAAAGTAAATGGGTTGCAATTGATTTAAAACTAATGTGCAAGACTTACAGATACTCGTCCATGACCACTTAGTGAAGATTGAAGGAGCCGAGTCAATTTCGAGTCCCTGTATGGTATATGAGCTGCTCTCATGTCTGTCAATTTTGATATAACCTATGACAGTTCTGGGTTAGCAAGAAATAAAAGAATATGACTAATAGCTAACAAGGACCCCACTAATATCATAGCTTAGACCCACATAAAATATATCTACTCTTTCGATGTATAATACAAATGACGAAGACAATGATGTTCAATCATTAGAGTAGAAATTAAGGCATTTGTTCTCCGAGGACCTCAGACATATTTATACAAAACCTTTGGTTATAAATATTCATACTTTTACATGTCTCGTCTTCTTCCGCATACAAATAGCAGAAGACTGCCTTTGTAGTACGAGTAGTATAGACCTTGAAAATCATCATGACAAAAATAAACATGTGTAAAGGAAACTGTTACACTGAAAAAACACTGGCAATGATTGGGACCTTACAGTTCCAAGGGTCAGCAGACTTTTATTTATGTAGGATCCTTCTTTCCGCCGAACACCAGTAGTCTCGGCTTTAGAGCTCTCAGAACCCGCCAGATCTATGAGGTTCTACAGTTGAAGTGAAATGAAGTATGATTAAAACTAATAAGAATTAATAAGTGATAGTGGTCTTACATGAAAGAGTTTACAAAGCTGGGTCCTTTTAAACTACTCGATGCATGTTGTTCACAATAGCAAGGAACCAAAGAAGCAAATGGAAGCTAAATATCAGATGCATACCAGCTGTGACAAGTTGACATCCCCGCTGTCACCATTTACACCACAAGGGCTACTCTCTATCGTCTGTTATAATGTAACAAAGTAGTAAAATATCAGAGAAAAAAAATAACCTAGAAAAACAAGATGATAAACAGTAATCAACACAGATAATACAAGACAGAGGCTTGATAACAATAAATGAAAACAGTTGAAGAGCCATCTTATCTAATTGGGAAATGAGGGTCCATCTCATATGCATGTATTAAGCATGTGTATGCTGGAAGCTCCTACTATTTCCTTCATAGTCTAACTACTCCAACATCTGACGCAAATCATTGCATGGAGTATTGGCGTTTCTTTTTTGGCTAGTCCATTGCTAGTATCTTTGTTTCTGGACTAATTACTGCTAACTCATATGCATGTATTAAGCATGTGTATGCTGGAAGCTCCTACTATTTCCTTCGTAGTCTAACTACTCCAACATCTGACGCAAATCATTGCATGGAGTATTGGCGTTTCTTTTTTGGCTAGTCCATTGCTAGTATCTTTGTTTCTGGACTAATTACTGCTAACTCATATGCATGTATTAAGCATGTGTATGCTGGAAGCTCCTACTATTTCCTTCGTAGTCTAACTACTCCAACATCTGACGCAAATCATTGCATGGAGTATTGGCGTTTCTTTTTTGGCTAGTCCATTGCTAGTATCTTTGTTTCTGGACTAATTACTGCTAAAGTCTCTTCAGCTATTGCCATTTCTTGATTTATAGATAGGCTGGCAAATAACTACATACGTACACAGTACATGAATAGATTAAACATTTGCATGTGTCCATCGACTCAAATTTTAATATTACAGGTCAGACGAAAGTGTTATGAAGATAATGCGGTGCTTATATCCAGAGCAGAGTTCCATTTTAAGCCATTTCTTTAAAAATCATATGCATAACCTACCTACCTTAAGATTGTTTATCATGATCTACCCTAAAATCCACCAGATGAACGAGGACAAAGACTAAACAGAAGAAAAACCTATAAAACACTTTGGCATCACCTGATGAGCAGTCTTATCAGATCAGTAAAAAAAATATTACACCGCGCTCAGAGAGTAGTCATTACAGGGCAATAAAAATCAATGCAAATCAAAATGAGTTCTTCAAGCAATTACAGAATGTACCAATGTAAATATTGTGTGACTTCTGCTGCTGAGCAGATTAAAATTTGTTGAACCAACATGTCTGTGTTCTGTAATATAAAAGAGCGTAAAAATGGGAGGTCAATTACATTCACAAAAAGAACAGATCAAGTATCACTTGATTCAGTACAGAGCAACAAAAACCCTCAAATTTTCTAAGTGATTTGGATTTATATGATTAGATACATGAAAGCACGGCACAGAAAAGACTAACCTTCTCCAGCTGCAATAAGGGAAAGTGCATGGGCAGGAGATAGAACAACTTCCTCCTTTATACCTTCAACGAAGGTTCCCTACAAGCAATAATTATGGGATATTAAGATTTTTGATAGAAACATAAGGTTTTGAGGGCATTTTATATAAAATTGTGAATTCAAATAGGAGTATAAAATGGGATCTCAAACAGGGGGAACACCATACTATAATGTTAGTAATACATGGTGACTATAACATTGATATGCTTCATAAATATACGTATTCAACATCTAACTTTGACAAGTGAATAAAACTGGTAGTTCTATTTTTCAATACACAATGACATGGCATGAACAAATTACCTGATTATCCTCCCTGATTCTTAAATTTTGGCCAGCTGGATTCAGCAGGTCATTAACAACCTGTGAGAATAGAAAACTTAAGATTGTAACATTACATAAAAAGCCACTTATGCATCTGCAATACATGGCCAAGGAACACAAACACCAGGGTGGTTCTGAAGACTACATAGAGGCAAAAAAAAAAAGCACATATTCATTGAGTTAACATTGAAGAAAGAAGTTGATATAGTATACAACAAAATGAACAAAACTACAAAAACAAACAGAAACTGTATATGTAATTGTACCCAGATAAGAACAGTGATAATTAAGTATATGACTAAATCGCTGTGCAAATAATGAGCTCTACAGAAAAACATATTCACCAAAATTTGAATCAGTTTTGAAAAATGTTGTTCCAAGGCATGAGAATGCAGGATGGCTGATTTGTTCAAATCACCAGTTCACAGAAACATCGAAATTTTAAAATAAGCAACACGTCAAAAAGCATCTATGTCATCACGTCATCTTTAAACCAGAAATCCACCCCAATAAAATTCCTCATATACTATTCAGATGGTATTAAGTAGTGACAACCAAAAGAGCCAGAGATCTGAAAACATTCGATTTAAGGGGAAATTATGTCACCAGTTGGAAGGCAAACATTTTGAGGTAAGGATTTTACTGATTCTGATGAAGAATTACACGATCATAAAGGCAAGCAAAGCAATGAAGGAAATGGCAAAGGTAAGACCACATCACCACAACATTGGTGGATTTGTTTTATTAAGAAGTAAGCACCAATAAGCGAGCACCAGTGAAGAGGTTGTTGATTATTAACCTAAACTTTGGGTTAAATATGTCAAGTCCGAAAGTACGTTAGAGTCTAGTATGTATTATTGATAAGTAAAGGGTTGTGAAGCGAAAATTAGGCAGTTTGGCAGTTCGGTAACTGTCAACAAAGGCGGCAGCCCTTCACAACAGTCACAACGGTTCAAAAGCACCGTTGGAAAACTATATATGTGTATGTCGTGTATCAGTTTTGTGTGTGTGTGTCTGTACAAACAAAGGGTTATATACCCATGAAAGTCTGTACGTTTATATGAAGAACATATTGCAAGTATAATCGAATAGCATGTTTATATATTCATACCTGTGATTTGTTCATCAATATAGCAAGATTAATTCCAACAATTGGCATCAGAGCACGTTAATCGATCCAGGGAAGAACATCGATTGAAAAGCGAAACCGATTTCAGGAATTAACCGCAAGAACAAACGAAAGAAGCGGGTGTGATTCATTCTTCGTTAATCTACAATCAGAAGAAGAATTCGAACCACCACCGCCATGTAAGTGAACCAGACACCACCACCACCGTCGCTATAGAAGCAAGCAGGCGACATATTTGGCCAGAAATCGAAATCGTTGATTTCGAACCAAGAACGTGAAACAGAATTTTAATTCTGTTCAAAGTTTAATCAATCAAAGGGGAATTAAGAACGATGGAAGGATATTAAGACATATATGTTCGCTGATTTGAAATCACGAACCAAAGAAAGGTAACCGTCGAGTAACCGCCATTGCTGGAGAAAAGTTGAGAATCGGAACCACCGATTACAGTAAGAGAAGAAAGAGGGAATCAAAAGTCGATCGATCTGGTGATTGATAGTTCGATAACAACCAGGCAGAAAACAAAAAAGGGGCAGTTGATTTTTCTTATCTTAATTGTCGTGACTCTTGAGACCAGAAAGACAAAGGAGAGTGGGGTATATAAAATTTGACTGCAACCAAGGGACACAAATTGGATAAGTTTTCTTTTTATTTAACTTTTCTATATGATTTTAAAAGTGAGTAAAGCATATAAATATTAAATTTGTGTACCTTGAATAGTTTTGAACAAAAGATGCTTTTGAAATATAAAACACAGATTCTAAAATAACAATTTTGGAAGACGAAATTGAAGTTTTTGTGTTCTAGTTGCAAGAATAAAAGAATAAAACAACAAATTTGGAGAAGTATAACTTCAATTTATTTTTCAAAAGTATTGGTTGTTAGTAAGATACGAAATTCCCTATTAGTAAGAAAAATTCCCGATTGATTAAAATAGAAAGACCGAATCTTTTGAGATTCATAGCAAGTCGAACGGATTTTAAATAATTCGTTCAAGTAAGAAGTAAGACTAAACCCTTGTGGTTCACAAAGTAAGAAGACACCTATCGTTTTTATGAAACCTAGTGTTTAACGAAACCTCGCGTTTCAAAGTAAGTAAGAAAAACTCTAGTGTTTCCAAAGTAAGTAAGAAAAACTTTTAGTGTTTCAAAGTAAGTATGTGCAAACTCTAGTGTTGTTTTTCAAAGTACGTCAGAAAAACGCTAGTGTTGCGAAGTAAGAAAGATCATTTTTGGTCAAAGAGACACTTTTAGTGTTTCGTGGTACGTAAGAAAGACCAATCTTGATCAAAGTAAGAGAAATCTTCGTGTTTCATAGTACGTTAAACCGAACCCTTTGTGGTTCATAGCAAGGAACAAGCCTGTGTGGTGCGTTCAAGGACCATATTTTTGGTCAAAGCAAGTTAAGCCCTAATTAGCAACTTGGTTAGAGCGCGATTGTTGATTAGCAAGTTGGTCAACATTCGTACCGGGTAGCAAGTGTTAGTATATGATCACGTAGAAATGAACGTATGTCCAGAAATGATTTAAGCCTACGGGGTCACACGTCTCGACACAAATGTATTTAATATTAATTAATATATTGAATGTATTTAATTAATATGATCACGATTTCAATTAACGAGTGGTCGTTAAAAACTAACGGTTACTAGTTAACGGCGTTAGTTAAGGAAGGCTTAATTTGTAATTAGGAGATTCTAGAAGTTTCCTAATTATATAATAAAGGGGGCCGGTTTTAACTAATGAGTTTTAACTCATTGAGTTTAACTTGGTTTCTTATAGACTAATCCTAGTATATATCTAATAACGAATCCTAATCTATGTCAAATACGAAAAGGGTTTTGGATATAAAAAGGGAATAGAAAAAGCCCTCATCACTTCTCTCCTTCCTCCTCTTAACCTACGGCCGAATCCTCCTAAAACAAAAGGGATTTCGGTTTGTTGTTTGACAAAATCAAGAGATAAAGCAAACGTTGCGGTTCGTGATCAAGTACTAGCATACGTGCATTCACGTGTCGTGTGTGCAATCGTAGAGAAGTTTATTTTAAACTTTCATAAAGGTTCTTGATTTATTCTCATCAATCAAAGGTACACGTTTCTATTCTTGGTTAATTAATTAATTACATAGATTATTTTCCGCTGCGTGCTTTGTGATTTGATTTGATAAATTGTTATATAACCCAACAGTGGTATCACGAGCCTACTATGTATGTTTTTTTAATTACCAATTAAATCAAAACTTGAAGGGGGGTTAGGGTCTTGATCTTCAAATTTTCGGATATATATATATATATATTTAAATTGTTTTTGTAATTTAATTACATTATTTAAATAAGAAACAAATAATATCTATATTATTAATATATATATAGTTCGAAATTTTCCAGAAAATAAAAAAAAAAAAATTGTTTTTTTTAGGGTTCCTAATCCAAGTTTTGATTAATTACATGTTTATGTGATAAATTGCATGTATATATGGTGTACTTTTAATTATTTAATTGTTAAATAGAAGTAAAAATCATGAATTTTTCATGCAAATTATTCATGATTATTACTTAGATATATTGATATGAAATCTTGATCATTAGGGTTAATTATGCTAGATAATTGAATAATTAATTGTGTGACAATGTGATTATGTTTTGTGAAAGTTTCTGTTTGACACCAGTTCACTAAAAAAATCATAACTAATTAACCGTAAGGAGTTGGAAGCTGAAATCTTTACAGTAGATGCTTGACTCATAGGGCTACAACTTTTATGTTTTGTGCTAAGCCCAGTTCGGCCTTCATCAGGGCCAGATTTGGTCGTGAAGCTGCTGGATTTTCCAGATCAGCATCCTGTTTTATGGTAGATAAATTTGTTATAGATATTTTGGCTTACGCAATCAAGGTAACTTGATGTATGTGGTCTCTTTCCATATGAAAGAGGAGCCAATCTTATACCATAGTGACCAAATTAGGTTGATTACCTTAATTGTTAAGTTGTAAATTTAGTAAGTTTGATTTTGCTTTTTTATGAAAATTGTGTGCAAAATTGTTTTTGGAAAAATAAACTTGACTAAATATATTGAAATAAGATTTTGTTTATAAAATTGGTGCCCTAAAATCAAAAGATACACCGGCTCACCCATTTGAACAAACTCTAAGAGAGGTATAAGTCGGAGTGCGCTAGCCTCCTAAAAGGGCGGGTTTTTAAATCGCGTTTATCGCATACCTTTGCCCTTGCGCTTCTTTGTGCGTTCGAATGGAGCTACCGAGCTCTTTTGTATTTAAAGGCAATAAAAATGAGTTTTATAAACATATTATGTTTAGAAGATATGCATGAATCTTCAAACATAACTTTTTGATCACACATCAAATTCATTGACCCAATAAACTTAAGTCATTGCCACCCAACTCGTAAAGGACACTTGTGGCTGTTGTTTTACTCACTGGTACACAGTGGTGAAATGGCAGTTGCATGGCAAATCCCACTCACTGGTACACAGTGGTGGACAAATTTGCGCGTTCTTGGTTGGACGACTTAAAGCGAGTTAAGCGGTGAGACCTTGACCCGTGGCAAAAGATGGGACAAAACATGACTACAAATCACTTGATGAATCAAGTGTGATTTGTAGGTCCTATTCTTACTAGGAATTGCACATGAAATGCAATTACTGCTCGTCACTTACCTTTTGAGTGCAATCATTTCTAGCAGATCAACTGATGAAATGATTGTATGTCAATTGGATCCTAGCCTTAATGAAATTAATTGTTTATTTGATAAACATTGGGTAATTGATTTCTTAAGGATTTATTATCGAAAATACTGATTTTTGAACTTAATCTGTTTTGTAGATGGCAATGAATCCTTCCACAAACACCAATGCTTTTCGGCAAATGTTTGAAAGAGAAAAGCTTAATGGATCAAATTTCAATGACTGGTATCGTCAACTGAGAATTGTTCTAAGAGTTGAGGAACGCATGGATGTCATTGAAAGGCAATGGCCAACCGAACCAAGTGCTGAATCCACAACAGCTGAAAAAGCTGAATATAGGATTCAGTACACTAGATTCAATGAAGTTTGTTGTTTGATGCTTGCGAGCATGTCTCCCGAGCTTCAAAAACAATTCGAACTCTACACTCCATATGATATGATCACAGAACTTAAATCCTTGTATGAAAAACAAGCTGGAGTGGAACTGTTTGACTTAGTCGTGGAACTTCATGACATGAAACTTGAATCTGGCAAATCGGTTAGCAGTCATGTGCTCAAGATGAAGAGCATTTTTGACAAATTGGATTCGATGGAGTACGCTTATCATAAAGAGGTAAAAGTTGGCATGATTCTCAAATCCCTTACGAAGGAATATGAGGGTTTTGTGCAAAACTATACCATGCACTCTATGAAAAAAAGCGTCAATGAACTTCATGCTATGCTCATTGAATATGAGAAGACGATTCCAAAGAAGGCCAATGACCCAAATGTCCTTATGATTAAGGGGGGTCGGATCCAGAAAGCTAAGAAATCGCACCAAGCTAAAGGCAAGTTTGATGGTAAAGGCAAGGGTAAGCAAGCTGCTTATTCCCCCAAACCAAAGAAAACCCCTCCGGCTAAGAAAGAGCATCCGGCTAAAGACCAGACCTGTCATCATTGTAATGAAGTCGGGCACTGGAAGAGGAACTGTCCCAAGTATCTTGCCGAGTTGAATGTGAAGAAGAAGTAAGCAAGCGTTGCTAGTACTTCAGGTATCTTCACTATTGAATTATTTTCCTTTACTAAGCGTAAATCATGGGTTTATGACACTGGCTGTGGAACTCATATCTGTAATGAATTACAGGCTCTTAGGAAAAGGAGGAAGCTGAAGCCCGGAGCTTTGCAGCTGTTCGTGGGCAATGGTCTACCAGCACCTGTTGAAGCTATTGGAGAATATCATTTAGTTCTTCCTTCCGGTTTAATTATTGTTTTAGACAATTGTCATTATGCACCTTCTATCACTAGAGGTGTAGTTTCAGTTTCTTTGTTGAAAGACAACGGTTTCATTAATGTTTTTAATGATTATGGTATTTCAGTTTCTAAAAATAATGTTCATTATTTTGATGCTATTGCTTGTGATGGTATTTATGAAATTGATATGCGTAGTTGTGATTCAAATAATTCAATGTATAATGTTAGCAAAAGAGCCAAGACTAACTTGGACTCTACTTTTCTGTGGCACTGTCGTCTTGGACACATTGGCAAAAATCGCATTGAAAGACTTCAACGTGAAGGGATTTTACAATTAAATGATGAATCATTTGATAAATGCGAGTCATGTGTTTCCGGCAAAATGACGAGAAAACCTTTTCGCATAAACCGGAGAGGGCTAAAGATCTTCTTGGACTCATTCATACCGATGTTTGCGGCCCATTTAGACATGTGTCAAGAAAAGGAGCTAGCTACTTCATAACTTTTACGGATGATTTCAGTCGTTATGGTTATGTTTACTTGCTTAAACATAAACATGAAGTGTTTGAAACATTCAAAGAGTTTAAAAATGAAGTAGAAAATCAACTCGGAAAGACCATCAAGATTCTTCGTTCGGATCGAGGTGGTGAATACTTAAGCCAAGAGTTTAAGGATTATCTGAAAGCGTGTGGAATTGTCCAACAGCTTACTCCTCCATACACTCCTCAACATAATGGAGTGTCTGGAAGGAGAAATCGAACCTTGCTAGACATGGTGAGATCTATGATGAGCCTTACGACTCTCCCATTTTCGTTTTGGGATTATGCTCTTGAGACTGCTGTACGCATTCTCAATATGGTTCCAACCAAGAAGGTTGACAAGACACCATATGAATTATGGCATGGAAATGTTCCTAATCTGTCTTACTTAAGAGTCTGGGGATGTGAGGCACTTGATGAATCTGTCTTACTTAAGAGTCTGGGGATGTGAGGCACTTGTGAAGCGCGATACGCCTGACAAACTTGAACCCAGAACTACTAAGTGCATCTTTGTCGGATATCCTAAGGAAACGATGGGTTACGACTTCTATGATCCCGTCAAAAACACTGTTCGCGTTGCTCGATATGCTGAATTCTTTGAAAAGAAATTAGTTCCAGAGAACAGTGGGAGATTTGTAGAACTTGATGAGATTCAAGAGAAGATGTGTCACCTTCTGAAGCTCCTAGCAATCATCAACTTGGGGGGGAAAATGTTCAAAGTGATGAACCTCAAGTCGATGATGATGAAGCGATTCTACTTCGTAGGTCCGAAAGGACAAGACGTCCTACTGACAGATTATGTCTGATGGTAGAAGAAAACGTTTTAGGAGATCTCGATGAGCCTCCGAATTTCAAAGCTGCATTATCAGATCCGGAATCTGAAAAATGGCTTGAAGCTACGAAGGTGGAAATGAAATCCATGAAAGACAATCAAGTCTGGAGCTTGGTTGATCTTCCACAAAATGCTCAAACTGTTGGGTGTAAGTGGATCTTCAAGAAGAAGACGGACATGGATGGACATGTACACACCTATAAAGCTCGTCTCGTGGCGAAAGGTTATACTCAACGTTTCGGTGTTGACTATGATGAGACCTTTTCTCCAGTTGCGGACATTAGAGCTATTAGGATTCTCTTAGCCATAGCTGCGTACTATGACTTTGAGATATGGCAAATGGATGTTAAGACTGCTTTCTTAAATGGTTACTTGGATGAAGAAGTCTATATGGATCAACCTGAAGGTTTTATTGATCCAAAACATCCCAACAAAGTATGCAAGCTTCAAAGGTCCATTTATGGACTAAAGCAAGCATCAAGAAGTTGGAACAAGTGGTTTGATGAAGAAATCAAAAAGTTTGGTTTCGTTCAAAATCCCGATGAGCCATGTGTATATCGCAAAGCTAGTGGGAGTAATGTTACTTTCCTTGTCTTGTATGTTGATGACATATTGATCATAGGAAAACACATTCCAATGTTGCAAGATGTTAAATCCCATCTTGGAAAGTGTTTTGCCATGAAAGATTTAGGAGAAGCGACATTTATTCTTGGAATCAAGATCTACCGAGATAGATCAAAGCGATTAATTGGACTAAGTCAAAGTGCTTATATTGATAAGGTCTTGAAGCGATTCAAGATGGAGAATTCTAAGCGTGGGTTTACACCTATGCAAGAAGGACTTAGTTTATCTGTCAAACAGGGTGCTACTACACTAATGAGGTGGAGCGTATGCGAAGAGTCCCTTATGCTTCGGCTGTGGGATCTATTATGTATGCGGTTAGATGCACTAGACCCGATGTGGCGTTCGCGCAAAACATCGTTAGCCGATATCAACAGAATCCAGGTGAAAGTCACTGGACTGCTGTTAAGAGCATTCTGAAGTACCTACGGGCTACTAAAGATATGTTTTTGGTGTATGGAGGAAATCCAGACTTGGAGCTCAAAGTGACCGGATACTGTGATGCTGGATTTCAAACTGATAAAGATGACACGAAGTCTCAGTCAGGATTCGTCTTCGTTCTTAACGGAGGTGCTGTGGATTGGAAAAGCAGCAAGCAAAAAACAGTTGCCATGTCTGCAACAGAGTCTGAGTACATTGCCGCCTCAGAAGCCGCAATGGAAGCAGTCTGGATAAGGAAGTTCATTAGCGGGCTTGACGTGATCCCCTCAAGTGACTTACCTACTGATATGTACTGTGATAATACTGGTGCATTAATCATTGCCAACGAACCCGGAGTTCAGAAAGGTGCCAGACATTATGCTAGACGATATCACTATGTTCGTGAACGGATCGAACTAGGTGAAATCAAATTGCTCAAAGTTCACACAGATTTTAACTTAGCTGATCCTTTCACAAAAGCTTTGTCTAGGCCCAAGCTTGAAAGGCATGCCGAGGGCATAGGACTTAAATTAGCTAGTTATTTCATGTAAATCTGTTGTTTCGGTATTTGGATAAAGGATGTTAAACAATTTATATTTTTGATAATGAAATAAAGTACTTGATATGTTTGATTTCATTTAATATTAATTGTATCCTATATTTGCATGTTTAATCCTTGAATATTTTAATAAATATTCTAAATTGTCCATTGTCGATTAATTATATGGGAATATAATTAAATTAAGACAAATCTGAGCGATTGGTTATATTCTCGGAATATATAATGGATGGTCCCACCAAACTCACATGATATCCATAGTTGATGCATATCGGACTACCCCACTAACGAATTTATTACTTTATGGATCGGAGTTATTAAGTAAAAATTCGTAAATGGTTACTTTATTGATCCTTTGACTTGAGATACAAGCAGGTCAGCATGTATGGATTGCACTTACTTGAATAAGGGAGTACATAAAGGGCTATTTTCAGAAAGTGTATTGAAGTATGATGACTGACACGTGTAGTCAATACAGGATTTGTTCCTTCAACTTGAAAGTTGAAGTATGATACCATTGGCGCCCTCATTAGGACTAATTAAGATGTTTGCATGGCCGTGCCCAAATAAATCCAGATGGTTCTCGATTATATTTGGTAATCTCTAATTAGTTATGGAATGAGAAACAGAATCGTTAAATCATGAAATGACATTGATCCGTATTCATGTTTAACACGGTATTTGAACAAAGGGATAATAAATGCCTCAACCATTTAAATATACTTTAAGAAACTATACTTAAATATTTCTGGGAGCATTGGCGTGTTGCTAGACGCTAACCAATGTTATTACCTTCATTTGTTACGAGCTCAAGTGGGAGCTGTTAGTATATGATCACGTAGAAATGAACGTATGTCCAGAAATGATTTAAGCCTACGGGGTCACACGTCTCGACACAAATGTATTTAATATTAATTAATATATTGAATGTATTTAATTAATATGATCACGATTTCAATTAACGAGTGGTCGTTAAAAACTAACGGTTACTAGTTAACGGCGTTAGTTAAGGAAGGCTTAATTTGTAATTAGGAGATTCTAGAAGTTTCCTAATTATATAATAAAGGGGGCCGGTTTTAACTAATGAGTTTTAACTCATTGAGTTTAACTTGGTTTCTTATAGACTAATCCTAGTATATATCTAATAACGAATCCTAATCTATGTCAAATACGAAAAGGGTTTTGGATATAAAAAGGGAATAGAAAAAGCCCTCATTACTTCTCTCCTTCCTCTCTTTTCGGCCGAACCTCCCAAAACAAAAGGGATTTCGGTTTAGTTGTTTGACAAAATCAAGAGATAAAGCAAACGTTGCGGTTCGTGATCAAGTACTAGCATACGTGCATTCACGTGTCGTGTGTGCAATCGTAGAGAAGTTTATTTTAAACTTTCATAAAGGTTCTTGATTTATTCTCATCAATCAAAGGTACACGTTTCTATTCTTGGTTAATTAATTAATTACATAGATTATTTTCCGCTGCGTGCTTTGTGATTTGATTTGATAAATTGTTATATAACCCAACAGCAAGTAGCCCAGAAAGCAAGTTTATTGGGTAGCAAGTAGCCCATATAGCAAGTTTATTGGGTAGCAAGTAGCCCAAAAAGCAAGGAATTTGATCTTAGGATCAAGAGCAAGAAGTTAGAATCAACTTCAAGCAAGTAAGAGAAACAATTCGTTTCAAGCAAGCAATACCTTCGTGGCAAATAAGTCCTTCGTGGCAAATAAGACCTTCGTGGCGAATAAGACCTTCGTGGCAAGTAAGACCTTAGTGGCAAGTAAGACCTTAGTGGCAATCAAGTCCTTCGTGGCAAATAAGACCTTAGTGGCAAGCAAGACCTTCGTGGCAAAGCAAGAAAGAAGACCTTTGTGGCAAAGAAAGAAGAAAGACTTGTGTGGTACAAGAATTAAAACATGTGTGGCACAAGCAAGAAAAGACAAGCATGACAACAACGGAATGTTCTAAATGGAATGACAAGAAGAAAGACAAGCAAGATGAGTCTCGTCTCATTGATGGCAATGAAGAACCAACCTTGTTGTAAAGAGCAAGACAAAGCAAGTTGAAGACCTGCTTTAAACCAAAGTTTAGTTTAAGGGGGAGTGTTGATTATTAACCTAAACTTTGGGTTAAATATGTCAAGTCCGAAAGTACGTTAGAGTCTAGTATGTATTATTGATAAGTAAAGGGTTGTGAAGCGAAAATTAGGCAGTTTGGCAGTTCGGTAACTGTCAACAAAGGCGGCAGCCCTTCACAACAGTCACAACGGTTCAAAAGCACCGTTGGAAAACTATATATGTGTATGTCGTGTGTCAGTTTTGTGTGTGTGTGTCTGTACAAACAAAGGGTTATATACCCATGAAAGTCTGTACGTTTATATGAAGAACATATTGCAAGTATAATCGAATAGCATGTTTATATATTCATACCTGTGATTTGTTCATCAATATAGCAAGATTAATTCCAACAGAGGTTACTAAGAAGCATACCTCATTATAAATTTCCAAATATGAGACACGAAGGAGAAATTCACGACTTGGAGTCTGGAAAATATAAAAGGATTATGAGATCATACGCTAAAAAAAGTGTAACTTGCACTAATGGTATCACGAGTTTGGCCACACATACCTCTTGAATTATACTGAAAGCATCCTTTACTGCCAATGGGATGATTCCAGGGGACCTCTGATCACCCTGACTTATGTATACGTAAAAAAAATCAAAACAAATACATTGGAATGTATGAGATATATATATATATAATAAGATTAATATCATTGTTAGTAAATATCAAATCAAATCATAGTTATATGATGCTATATGTATATATATATATATTATATATATATATATAGAGAGAGAGAGAGAGAGAGAGAGAGAGAGATGTTTCAAAGACGGATTTTCTAATATAAACATAAGTTGTTTGAGTTTACAAAATGTTTTGGTACATTAAGAATTTAAAACTTTACTTACATGCATTGTGTGTGTCTTCCCACTACTTGTAACACCATATGCAAAGATAGTCCCTTATGTGAAACACCCAACAGAATAAAAAAAAATTAGGTAATGCAGACATATAGAAAGAATTCACAATAACTAACAACTAGAATGGGAAGGCTACTAGCTTTTCATATTATAACTAGTGCAGATTGTAGGCTGCTTTAGTCAGGGATGCTCTAAATCCAAGCATTTTATTATATAGATCAAAGATTGCTGGTTAGACTAATTATATAACTAATCATTCTTTCTGCTGAAGCTCCAGATATGCTAAACTTTAGAGCAGCCACTATAAGATGGTAAATATGATTGTTTTCTGTAGGCTCATGCAAACTTAGATGTTCAGATGGCTTTTCTTCACATCCAACCATTCAGAGGTAACACATTTAAGAATTTATTAATTTATTAAGTTACATTATTACAATACATACCGTTTACACCTTCCATAGCACCACCGACAACATGGTGGGCGGCGATATCGTACACATGACGTGTTGTTGTGGTAGGCCCAAACACCCGATCTGCATAATGTATTTTGTAATGTCAAAAATGTAGTTTGAACAGGGATCATCTCTTAAAGAAAGATTTGTAATGTAACTATGTTAAGTGGACAATATTGTGAAAAAGATGTAAAAGACATCAAATTTGTATCTACCAACAAAACCAACCTCAGCCATCCATTAAAAAGTTATTAAAAATGCAAAGATAATAAATCATAAAACTAGAGGAGAAAAAAAAAAAAAAAAAACATCTTCCTTAATCCAGAGAGGATATAGGACTAAAATGTGGACAGAGTCATCTTTAGGAACTACACTCTAGAGTCTAGAAAGTTTTGATCATTAGATGTGATCTGATGACTTTTAGCATAAATAAGCCCGATATACTTGTTTATGCACATTGGTTAGATGCATCACATCTATACGCTACAAGTTTATTGAATCGAGCCTACGCAGCTCCAGTCAGTGGTCACGATATCGATTTACAGTCTTACCCCTAAAGTTGCATAACAAAGCAACACCAGTCAGCTCAATTCCACTAGTCTTGGCTGCTGCTTATATATGAGAGCAGAAGTTCCGTCAAGCAACAGAAATCTCTAAGGTACGGTGAACAAAGCTTAACTATTAAACTATACCGTCTTACAAATTTCTCCGTCAAAAGTTCAATGACTTCAAGTTTCAACCGACTAAATCATAGTAACTATACTTTCACATTAATATAACCATACCATATGCATAAGCTATGGACTGAGTATTCTCATTCCGCACAATCGTTTCTCCATCCGCATACCACGCAATCTCCTCTCCCTGCCGTATCTCCCTCGGACTATCCATTCACAACAAAATTAAACACAATATCACTAATAAATCAAAATTAACCACAAAATTAAAACAAAATAACAATAATTAAAGGAGCTCAAATTGATGGATCACCTGAGCGGCCGAAACCGAACCGTAACGGTAACATTCTCCTTCGATCTCTCCGAACTCAACGGCGAGCTCAAATTATCAACCGAAGCTTCTACAACGTGTTTCGAAGACGAAGTAGTGGAAGACGATTGCAAATTCGTGTACTTCGAGACTGATTTTCGTGGTTTTGAGCCGGATTGCTTTGACGCCATTTTGTAACGAAGATATTTGTTTTTTTGTTGAATATTTTAACTTACATTTTATGGAAAAAAGAAAATTATTTGATTAGTAAATAGATATATATAGATATCTACCAATAAACTAAAGGTGTGATTTGAGGGAAGTAGGTGAGAAATGTGTCAAGTGTGGGGGCTGTGAGTAGTAACAGTAGGTGGATTGATTGATAGATTATTGATTATTGTGCTTGCCTTGGAAGCGATGATGATGCTGCTGCTGCTAATTTATGATATGAGAGGTGTGTTTTATGTGTGTGTTCCGTACTTTTCAGGGGTGACTTTCAGACCACCAGAAATTTGGAATACTAAAAAAGTGGAAAAAATCTAGAGGCTTTTTTACATTTTAATCAATGGACTTTGATATATTCTAGATAAAAAGTGAATTTTTATTATCTAGATTGTTTGTTGTGTGTATGGTGTCTTTCTAGATATAAGGTTCATAATCAAAATATTGTTTTTATCGTATTTTTATATCATTTTAAAAATGTTACGTAAAAAGATTCAGACTTAACAACTCACATAAAGTAGCTTAAAATTAGCCACCTTAACATTTGTTTCTATGCAAAACATACATTTGGATGAATTTAAAAGCAATGTATATTTGAGGAAACCCGCCGACAAAGACGTCGAAAGATTATACAAGAGACATCATCATATTCAAGGGCTACCGGGAAATGTGTAGTACCATTGATTGTATGCATTGGGTATTGAAGAATTGTCCAACGGCTTGACAGCGTCAATTCAATATAGATGATAATGGGCATCCAACGGTTATGCTCAAAGCTATTGTGTCGTAGGCTCTTTGGATTTGACATGTTTTCCTTGGTAAAGCAGTGGTTAACAAACGACGTCAATGTCTTTCAACGATGTCAGTCTCCGTTGTTGAATGACCCACTAATATGTGTCGTGCCAACCAGTGTATATCGAGTCAACAATAGTAGCATAACTCTTATTTAGCCGACGAGATTTATTTGGAGTGGGTTAATAATCTTAGGATGAGCCGTAACGCAAAGTGCATAAAACTTCAAAGTCTTTTTGTCGTGTTTTTGATATGTGAGTTGTGACTGTTAATTAATGGTAGAACAAATAATGACCATTTAAGATGAGCGACGAACAATGCAAAGCCAAAACAAAAGGGGGCACATCTTCACTCATTGCATATTGTTTCAATAGTGAAAATTCTTATCTAAAATACTAGCATCGTACCCGAGCGTTGAGGCGGATACAATTGACACCACATTATGATGGTTACCGTCAACAGTACTATGTGTTGTGTTTTTTTTGGTATAAAACAATACTATGTGTTTTGTGTGTGTTTTCGTTTCTAAGTGGTGGGTTGTGTGTGTTCAAAGGGTAGGAAATAAGGAGAGTATAAGTATAATTTCGTCATGTGTAACTTTCAATATTTAGGAGAGAGAGCGCTATTTTTTTTTATAAAGGAGTATAGATAAATAATGTGAAATAAAATAGAAAAAAATAATATGACGTGTGATGACAAGTAAAACAATGATAAAAAAAAAAATTTTAAAAAAAAAAACTTCCAAATTGGCAAATTTTGGTGTGATGGTATTTGGACTATGACAAACTTTAATATAACGAGGGAGGCATATTTCAAATAGTGTGTGCATAAAGCATACATCAGCCAAAAAGACGGATTCACGTTCACAGGCATCTCGTGTACAAGAAGGGCAATAAAACAAAAGGCCAACACAAGTGGGCATTTTTCCCACTTCTTACTATGACAAAATAAATAATAGAACATTAGGGGCGGGCAAGGGTGTAGTCGGCAAGTTACATCGGCTAGCATCGGATCTTTGGCAAGCCTATAGTGTTGGAACCACGTTAGTATGACCGTCATTGATCGTTTATCATTCCTGATATGATAATTGACGATAATGAAATCCCTATGTCTAAGTAAATATATGATGGGCGTATTTACTCTTAGAGACGTAGTATAGGATTTCCCATTAGGTGATTGTAACTAAGAGGACTAATGGTACACACATTAAACACCAAAGGGGTTGAATGTGTAATTACTTTCATTATAAATAGAGAGTAATTAACCCTACGTTTAGGTTAATCACTACACATAATTCACCCTTAAATTCGTGTGTTTTCTCTTTTCCAATTCGTGCATCAAGCCACAGCCGAATTACTCATCCCATTATTAATCAACCACCTTGTTTTGGGAACCCGAAATCAATGGCAAATATGTTTAATGCCCTTACAGGTTCCACAGGATCATCTGGTGAGTATTTTCCCTTGAATCAAACCATGTTTATTCCAACATATAGCACATGCATCGGCTAGTTTTGGCAAGTTTAATCGGCTATATATATCGGCCAGTTTTGGCCGATCCTTGTGAACGTTGGGAGCCAGGGGCTCTGCCCCTTAGACCCCGCTTCCAGGGGCGCTGCCCCCCGGACCCCCGTAATGTGTGGGGGCTTCGCACTAATGTACATGGTTTTATCATTTGTGCCCAAAGGTCAAATGTGATTCTCATGGTGCTTTCGTTCTTTTCCTTTTACATAATGAACACTAAGTATATTGATTCTGCCCAAAGGTGATTTAATATATTTTGTGTGCTAAAAGGAACATTTTCATGCATAATATACACGATTCTTAATTTTGTGCCCAAAGGTCAAAAGATAAGCGTTGTGTTGCATGACCCTAATGCTCATGTGTACTTAGATATTAGTTACTTCTGCCCAAAGGTGATGTAAATTCTAAGTAGAGCCTTATGTTAACTTATTGTTTTGGTGTTTACAATAGGTTTACTTATCACTAGCTTCATTAGTATAATGGTCTTAGTCTCATTACTTTTAGGAACATTACTTTAGCCTCTTACGTATGTTAGACATTACGTTAGTTCCATTACTTTTAGAGACATTACTTAATAAGCCTTAGATATCTAATTATGTTATTATAAGGAACATTATTATTAGCCCTTAGTTAGTTTTAGGCATTACTTTAGTTCCCTTACTTTTATAGATATTGCTTAGTCTGCCTTAGATAGCTAATTATGTCACTATAATCTTATTGCCCTTAGTTTTAGGCATTACTTTAATAATCTTCTATTACTTGTATCCTAAATTTGTATCCTCCTTATTTCCACTGTAGTACCTACCCTTGGCATTCAGCCACTTACCGGTGTAAACTATACTGCTTGGAAAGATCAATTAGATCTTACTCTGGGGTACCTAGACCTTGACTACGCCATTCGTCATGATGAACCCGATGCTATTACTGCGAACTCTACTGCAGAACAGATAGCAGCATTTGAGAAGTGGGACAAGGCGAATCGCTTATCACTTATGACGGTCAAGAACTCAATTCCCCTTGGTCTTCGAGGAGCTATCCCTGAGTCTGACAAAGTCAAAACTTACCTCAAATCTGTTGAGGATTACTTCAAGGGATCGTCTAAAGCACATGCAAGCAGCTTAATGCTAAAGATGCTTACTCTGAAATATGATGGAAGTAGCGGTGTCCGTGAACACATAATGAAAATGAGTGACATGGCGAACAAGCTTAAGACTCTCGAAATGGAAGTCTCTGATAATTTTCTTGTGCATTTCATAATGACATCATTGCCTGCTCAATTTGATGCCTTCAAGATTAACTATAATGCTCAGAAGGATAAATGGAAGATGAGTGAACTGATTGCAATGTGTCAACAAGAAGAGAATCGCCTTAAGCTCGCACAACCTGAAGCTGTTCACCTTACTACCACTGCTAATTCCAAGAAGAGGAAGGGTAACAACAGTAACAAGACTGGAAAGAAAGCTTTAAAGATCAGTCCTGGTGCAGTTGCCTCTAGCTCTAATGTCTTGAACATTAAATGTAAGTTTTGTCGTGCTCAAGGGCACATTCAGAAAGAATACCCTAAGTTCAAGGAATGGCTAGCTAAGAAAGGTAACGTACTTTATGTAATATTTGATTCTTTTACGACTGATGTTCCTGTTAATACATGGTGGGGTGACTCTGGTTCTATGGTTCATGTGACTAACTCAATGCAGGGATTCCATACAATCCAGAAGCTACCAAAGGGCCAAAGAAAACTTAGAGTTGGAAGCGGTGATCTTTTAGATGTCGAGGCCATGGGAACTTATGTTTTACATATGAGCACTGGAAAGTGTATTAGACTAGTAGATACCTTATATGTACCGAGAATTACTCGGAACCTCGTATCTATTTCTAGACTAGACATTGAAGGTTTTGTAATAATTCATGGTTTCGGCAAGATTACTATTACTCTTAATAATGAATTGCTTGGTCGTGGTTTCTTGGATGGATTACTTTATAAATTAGAACTAGATCATAATTTCTCACAATCTTTGTTACCTTTTAATGTTGATGATATAACTAAAACAAAGACAAAATCACTTAAGCAACAAGAGAATTCCTCCATGTTGTGGCATAAACGTCTTGGCCATATCTCACGAGATCGCATGACAAGACTCGTAAAGGATGGAATCTTACCATCTCTTGACTTTAGTGATTTTGAAACATGTATTCAGTGTCTCAAAGGCAAAATGGCTAAAGGGAATAAGAAAGGAGCCACTAGAAGCTCCAACTTGTTGGAAATAATTCATACTGATATTAGTGGCCCCTATCCCGCTTCCATTACAGGACATACTTCATTTATTACATTTATTGATGATTATTCACGTTATATGCACCTTTATTTGATTAAGGAAAAGTCTAAATCCTTGCAAACTTTTATTGATTTTAAAACTTTGGTTGAAAACCAACTTGAACGTAAAATAAAAGTTGTGAGATCAGATAGAGGAGGTGAGTATTATGGTAGACATACTGATGTTGGTCAAGCCGCTGGTCCTTTCCATGACTTTTGTAAGGATCATGGCATAATTAACCAATACACCATGCCTGGTTCTCCTCAACAAAATGGTGTTGCTGAAAGGAGAAATAGAACCCTAATGGACATGGTGAGAAGTATGCTTGCCAACACCAACTTACCTACTTTTCTTTGGACTGAGGCCTTAAAAACAGCCGTTCATATACTCAATAGAGTTCCTTCAAAATCTGTCCCTAAAACTCCTCATGAGATCTGGACAGGAAAGAAACCGAGTCTTAAATATATGAAAGTATGGGGCTGTCCTGCCGAAGCTAAAGTCTATAACCCTAACTTAAAGAAACTTGATCCTAAGACTATTACATGTTTCTTTATCGGTTATCCAGATAACTCAAAAGGTTATCAGTTTACTGTCCTTCCCACACTACTCGCATCACTGATACGCAGCATGCCACGTTCCTAGAGAACTCAGAAATCAGTGGAAGCACGACAAATCATAACTTCGATTTGCAGGAAGTACAAGAAGCGGGGGGAAACAATTCGTCGGTTATTACTCCTCCGATAATTCCTCTTGTACAGAACGCTGCTCCGAATGTCACTGATCCAACTCCTCCTAATATTAATAATGAGACCACTAATGCTGAAGGATCTTCCGAAAATCCCAAAAATTAACTCAGGAGATCAACGAGGTCACGTAGGGCCACTAATTTTGATGACTTCATAACTTATCTCACTGAAGTTGAGGACATTGGAAAGCTTACTGATCCTACCTCCTATAAAGAAGCCATTAATAGTGATCAGGCCACTTAGTGGAATGAAGCCATGATTGAGGAGCTTAATTCCATGAAGCATAATGACGTTTGGGAATTGGTTGAACTTCCTGAAGGATCCAAAACTGTCGGTTGCAAATGGGTCTTCAAAACCAAATTAGACCCGAAAGGAAACGTCGAACGCTATAAGGCCAGATTGGTTGCGAAAGGCTATACTCAGAAGGCTGGAGTCGATTATCAAGAGACCTTTTCTCCCGTGTCTCGTAAAGACTCTTTAAGGATCGTTATGGCACTAGTAGCTCACTTTGATCTTGAGTTACATCAGATGGATATCAAAACAGCTTTCTTAAATGGAGACTTGTAAGAAGACGTATACATGTGGCAACCTGAAGGATTCATTCCAAAAGGTAAAGAGCACATGGTCTGCAGGCTAAAGAAGTCCATATATGGGTTGAAGCAAGCATCACGACAGTGGTACCTTAAGTTTGACGAAGTCATTAAAGAACAAGACTTCATAAAGAATCAAGTGGATCAATGCACCTATCTCAAGATCAGTGGGAGTAACTTTATAATCCTTGTTTTGTATGTAGACGATATTCTACTAGCAAGTGATAACTTGGATATGTTGCATGAGTCGAAGCGGATGCTTTCCCAGAAATTCGACATGAAAGATCTCGGTGATGCCTCTTATGTTATAGGTATTGAAATACTTCGGGATAGGCATAATGGTATTTTAGGTCTTTCTCAAAGGGCGGGCGGATTTTAGAACGCTATAGCATGCAACATTGCGCACCCACTGTAGCTCCAGTAGTTAAAGGAGACGTATTCGGAACTTTCCAAAGTCCGAGCACTGAGATTGAAAAGGAGCAAATGAGGATGATACCTTACTCATCAGTAGTTGGGAGCATTATGTACGCTCAGGTTTGTACTCGTCCAGACTCGCTTACATCGCCGGTATGCTAGGCCGTTACTTATCTAATCCCGGATTAGCACACTGGATAGCGGCTAAGAAAGTTTTACGATATCTGCAAGGGACCAAAGACTACAAACTAACGTATAGAAGAAGTGACAATCTAGAAGTAGTAGGCTATTCCGATTCCGATTTTGCCAAAAGCAAGGAAGATAAGAAATCTACTTCTGGGTATATTTTTATGTTAGCTGGCGGACCTATCTCTTGGCAGAGTCATAAGCAGAAACTGACTGCAACGTCCACCATGATGGCTGAATACATTGCCGTTTATAATGCTACTTGCCATGGGATGTTGATTAGGAATCTGGTCAGTGGACTCAAAGTCGTCAACTCCATTTCTAGACCATTGAAGCTTTACTGTGATAACTCAGCTGCCGTAACTTTCTCGAACAGTAACAGTTCAAGCTGTATCTCGATACAAAGTATCTGTTTGTACGCGAACGGGTTGAGGAAAATGTTCTTTGTATTGAGTACATAAGTACAAATGACATGCTAGCGGATCCGATGACCAAAGGTCTTCCTCCTAATGTCTTTGTAGGACACGTGTTGAAGATGGGGCTTATTAAAGACTTAATTTAATTTAATAGCATATTGTACTTATTTGGTCATTAGTATTATTGTTTAAAATTTTTCCTCCTTATTCAGATTTTGTTTGTCTATTAATTACACTTTGAGTACTCGGATTGGTGTATTGACATTATTGTAACAAAATTTGTCTTAGTCAATTGATCATTGCTTATTAGTTTTAAATTTGAGTCATAGTTTGACTAGTGGGGGTCCTGAGTTGATGTTCTTCTCTACGACTGTACTTATTGGCTATGATTTCGGTTTAAAACAAAATGAGTATTATTCCGGAACTTATTTGAATACTCATAGGTAAATGATCGCTCGGTCAAGTGGGAGAATGTTGGAACCACGTTAGTGTGACCGTCATTGATCGTTTATCATTCCTGATATGATAATTGACGATAATGAAATCCCTATGTCTAAGTAAATATATGATGGGCGTATTTACTCTTAGAGACGTAGTATAGGGTTTCCCATTAGGTGATTGTAACTAAGAGGACTAATGGTACACACATTAAACACCAAAGGGGTTGAATGTGTAATTACTTTCATTATAAATAGAGAGTAATTAACCCTAAGTTTAGGTTAATCACTACACATAATTCACCCTTAAATTCGTGTGTTTTCTCTTTTCCAATTCGTGCATCAAGCCACAGCCGAATTACTCATCCCATTATTAATCAACCACCTTGTTTTGGGAACCCGAAATCAATGGCAAATATGTTTAATGCCCTTACAGGTTCCACATGATCATCTGGTGAGTATTTTCCCTTGAATCAAACCATGTTTATTCCAACATATAGCACATGCATCGGCTAGTTTTGGCAAGTTTAATCGGCTATATATATCGGCCAGTTTTGGCCGATCCTTGTGAACGTTGGGAGCGTGCCTTGTGACCGTTTTTTTTTGTTCTTGTGCCAAAACTTCCTTGATTCACCGGAAACCTAAAATTTTTTTGGGGGGTTTTCGATTTTGAGGCTATTTCTATGTTTTTCTTGGCTTCTATTGCCGGAATCCATGCCGGAAAAACTTGTCGATGCTCCTAACGTATAGCACCCTTATTTCCGGTGAGATCGGAAACCCCTTTTTGGGGTTTCCGGCGACCCCTTTTTTGGGGTTTCCGGTTTAATCGATTTTCCGGTGATCTCTTTTATGGGGTTTCTGGTTAGATCGTGGCTGCATGTAATCCGGTGACCCCTTTTTGGGGTTTCCGGTGGTTGCCGGCCAGAAACGTTCACTTTTTTACGGCCAAAATGTTGTTTGGCTTTGGCAAGGGTGTAGTTGACACATTTATTGGCTATTTGGCTACTTTAATCGGTTTTCCGGCGACCCCTTTTTTGGGGTTTCCGGTTTAATCGATTTTCCGGTGATCTCTTTTATGGGGTTTCTGGTTAGATCGTGGCTGTATGTAATCCGGTGACCCCTTTTTGGGGTTTCTGGTGGTGTTGCTTCGGTTTTCCGGTCACTCCTATTTGGGGTTTCCTGTTGCTTCAGTTTTCCGGAGAGCCCTTTTTTGGGTTTCCGGTTAACTGCTGTTGCTGCTGCTTGTTGATTTGGTTTTCCGGCGAGCCCTTTCTTGGGTTTTCTGGTTAACTGCTGCTGCTGCTGCTGCTGCTGCTTATGGTTGTTGTGGTTTTCCGGCGAGCCCTTTCTTGGGTTTTCCGGTTAACTGTTGCTGTTGCTTATGTATATATATGTATATTTATCTTTTTACATTGCCGTTAATTGCATGTTTGTGATTAGCTTGGTAGTGTTAACTTAGCGGTAGCGTTGCCAGATTTTTCCTTGGTAGTGTTGCCGTATTTTGTTCCATTAAAACAATAGGTAGCCGGAAAAAGTAGTTTTAGCCGATGATGATATCGTTGAACAGTTAGGTTGCCGGTGTTACGTTAAATGGGCGATGGTGATACAAAATGTTCGTAAAAATGGGACTCGGATGATCCGGGGCGTATCTTGGTGAGGTAAACCTTCGGGTTAGCAGCCATGGCGTCTCCGACTTCCGAAATTCCTGACCCCAAATTCTGAGCCCAAGTTTATATTTTATAAAAAAAACGGTCACTTTTTATGTTTTCCGGCAACTTTTTTTATTTTCCGGTTACCTTTTATATGTTTTCCGGCATTGGTAGATTGGCAAGTTTTGGCTAGTTTTGTACACTACACCATGTAATCTCACAAGTTTTGGTTAGTTTTGGTGTAACACCAGTCATTTTAAAATCTGGATTTTCAAAAACTTTTGCCTAACGGCGTTTAGAAATGCGGAAAACAGAATCATTAAAACATAACTAACCCTTATCGGATAGTTCATTTATAAAAGTGGTGTTACAACATCATATCATTAAAATAGTATAAGATAATCCAGATTTGGCACCAACATAAATGCCAACATAAACAATACCTAAGTCATATTAAAAGTAGCCAATCATTATTAAGGCTAACATAAATGACTAAGCGGGAAAACTAAATGTCTTCTTCATAGCAACTACCCGCCTCACCAAGCTAAGTCTTTCACTAGCTCAACCTGCTTAACCTGAGGGAACAACGTTTTTCAAAAGAGCAAGTGTTAGCTTTAAAAGCTAAGTAAGATAACATGAGTTATAAAAACATTGCCATTTCATTTTATACTAACAAAAGCCTTTCATAATTGTTAATATCACTTAATCGTTATAACACGTTAAGATCACCACATTTCTATGGTGTCTACCATATCATACATTAGCAACAAGGTCATTTCATCAACAATAAATCATCATACATAACTTAACACATTAGGATCCATCGTAGTCCTAATTGTGCCTAACATCATAAACTTTACTTCCTTTCTTACTTTTCTTTACTTTACTTTACTTTCTTTTCTTTACTTTCTTTCTTTATTATATTAGCTTAGGCTACACTTTAACCTAAACTAATCACATGTATCTTTCTTTACTTTATATTAGCTTAGGCTACACTTTCACATAAACTAATCACGTACATCTTTCTTTACTTTACTTTCTTTGCCTAAACATAGGCCACTTACTTAGGATGTGGGGTTGTGTGTAGACGGCCATAAGACCTTACATGGAGTCCTCACACCCGACTTGATGGGTAGACCTTACGGTGGTCCATCGTCGTCGTTAAGGAAAGACAAAGTCGATCCAACTGAGTATACCGTTTGAACTTTGCGCGTGTAGTGGTTAGTTACTCCACCCGGATACACTCAAACATAACTATGCCACGGGGAGGTATCTAGATTCCCACACCACGTGACCACGTACACACTAGCTCCGAAGAACTAGCATGGGTTAAGCTTAACACAAGACTTTACATATGCTCGAGACTTCTTTATTATATTAGCTTAGGCTACACTTTAACCTAAACTAATCACATGTATCTTTCTTTACTTTATATTAGCTTAGGCTACACTTTCACCTAAACTAATCACATGTATCTTTCTTTACTTTATATTAGCTTAGGCTACACTTTCACTAAACTAATCACATACATCTTTCTTTACTTTATCTTTCTTTATTATATTAGTTTAGGCTACACTTTCACCTAAACTAATCACGTGTATCTTTCTTTACTTTATATTAGTTTAGGCTACACTTTCACCTAAACTAATCACGTGTATCTTTCTTTACTTTATATTAGTTTAGGCTACACTTTCACCTAAACTAATCACGTGTATCTTTCTTTACTTTATATTAGTTTAGGCTACACTTTCACCTAAACTAATCACGTGTATCTTTCTTTACTTTATATTAGCTTAGGCTACACTTTCACCTAAACTAATCACATGTATCTTTCTTTACTTTATATTAGCTTAGGCTACACTTTCACCTAAACTAATCACATGTATCTTTCTTTACTTTATATTAGCTTAGGCTACACTTTCACCTAAACTAATCACGTACATCTTTCTTTACTTTATATTAGTTTAGACTACACTTTCACATAAACTAATCACGTGTATCTTTCTTTACTTTATATTAGCTTAGGCTACACTTTCACCTAAACTAATCACATGTATCTTTCTTTACTTTATATTAGCTTAGGCTACACTTTCACCTAAACTAATCACATGTATCTTTCTTTACTTTATATTAGCTTAGGCTACACTTTCACCTAAACTAATCACGTACATCTTTCTTTACTTTATATTAGCTTAGGCTACACTTTAACCTAAACTAATCACATGTATCTTTCTTTACTTTATATTAGCTTAGGCTACACTTTCACATAAACTAATCACTTTCTTTTCTTTACTTTCTTTGCCTAAACATAGGCCACTTACTTAGGATGTGGGGTTGTGTGTAGACGGCCATAAGACCTTACATGGAGTCCTCACACCCGACTTGATGGGTAGACCTTACGGTGGTCCATCGTCGTCGTTAAGGAAAGACAAAGTCGATCCAACTGAGTATACCGTTTGAACTTTGCGCGTGTAGTGGTTAGTTACTCCACCCGGATACACTCAAACATAACTATGCCACGGGGAGGTATCTAGATTCCCACACCACGTGACCACGTACACACTAGCTCCGAAGAACTAGCATGGGTTAAGCTTAACACAAGACTTTACATATGCTCGAGACTTCTTTATTATATTAGCTTAGGCTACACTTTAACCTAAACTAATCACATGTATCTTTCTTTACTTTATATTAGCTTAGGCTACACTTTCACCTAAACTAATCACATGTATCTTTCTTTACTTTATATTAGCTTAGGCTACACTTTCACCTAAACTAATCACATACATCTTTCTTTACTTTATATTAGCTTAGGCTACACTTTCACCTAAACTAATCACATGTATCTTTCTTTACTTTATATTAGCTTAGGCTACACTTTCACCTAAACTATTCACTTTCTTTTCTTTACTTTCTTTGCCTAAACATAGGCCACTTACTTAGGATGTGGGGTTGTGTGTAGACGGCCATAAGACCTTACATGGAGTCCTCACACCCGACTTGATGGGTAGACCTTACGGTGGTCCATCGTCGTCGTTAAGGAAAGACAAAGTCGATCCAACTGAGTATACCGTTTGAACTTTGCGCGTGTAGTGGTTAGTTACTCCACCCGGATACACTCAAACATAACTATGCCACGGGGAGGTATCTAGATTCCCACACCACGTGACCACGTACACACTAGCTCCGAAGAACTAGCATGGGTTAAGCTTAACACAAGACTTTACATATGCTCGAGACTTCTTTATTATATTAGCTTAGGCTACACTTTAACCTAAACTAATCACATGTATCTTTCTTTACTTTATATTAGCTTAGGCTACACTTTCACATAAACTAATCACGTACATCTTTCTTTACTTTATATTAGTTTAGGCTACACTTTCACCTAAACTAATCACGTGTATCTTTCTTTACTTTATATTAGTTTAGGCTACACTTTCACCTAAACTAATCACGTGTATCTTTCTTTACTTTATATTAGTTTAGGCTACACTTTCACCTAAACTAATCACGTGTATCTTTCTTTACTTTATATTAGCTTAGACTACACTTTCACATAAACTAATCACTTAACTTTCATGACTTTACTTTAATTACTTTCACTTAACATACTTTAATCATATTATATTAAATGCATAAGCATTTAATCACATAATCCCATTTAGGGCACATAAACTTAACGAACACTTAACTTTCATGACTTTACTTTAATTACTTTCACTTAACATACTTTAATCATATTATATTAAATGCATAAGCATTTAATCACATAATCCCATTTAGGGCACATAAACTTAACGAACACTTAACTTTCATGACTTTACTTTAATTACTTTCACTTAACATACTTTAATCATATTATATTAAATGCATAAGCATTTAATCACATAATCCCATTTAGGGCACATAAACTTAACGAACACTTAACTTTCATGACTTTACTTTAATTACTTTCACTTAACATACTTTAATCATATTATATTAAATGCATAAGCATTTAATCACATAATCCCATTTAGGGCACATAAACTTAACGAACCTGTCGTTAATTAACCGAATAGTCAAATAGTCAAACTTGAAAAGTTTAGGATGTTACAATTACCTCCCCCTTAAGAGGATCCTGTCCTCAGAATCATTTCACCACTCATATATAAATGACTTATCCGTACCCCTCACTTAATCATATCATTTCAGGATTTCCTTGAGTTGTACTTTAACTTAGCATAGCCAAACTCATTCAGCTTCTTACATAGTCTTTTCCACCTTCACTTTACCATTTCAACCGTTTCGTCATTTCTTTGGTTCAATCTTTAAATCAAACCAATTAATCAACTCATTTCTTCAACCTCCATAAGTAGTACCCATATTACATTCGGCGTAGGCTAATCATTTGGCGATTAAGCCCCTCATACACGTATCCTTATTAACTTGCTACCATAACTCACATAATTCATTGAACAAAGGGTCGACTCGCCATAACTTTGATGCATAACATATCCCTCCATAAAGTCTCATAATTAGACCATATTACCCACTTTGTTCAAAATAAGCTTTCTTTGCTCACCACTAAACCTTCAGTCACTTTTGAGTAAATCAGAACACTCCTTTAACATTTCCAACTTTATAAACTATTATCTTCATGATCTTTGGCTCCACACCTTTCCTTTCAATAACATGTCGTATCATGAAGTGACATCCAACGCCTATGGCATAACCATGGTTGCATATGAACACAACAATAATTCTCGATGCACCATCGCACAATCATATGATTTTCCTGAGCTTCTATATCATTCTTTCTCTTTCCCATCAATCTAGAAGTGATGGACATCCTTTGAGATCAGCATTCCTTTTATACTTTGCCAAAACACCTTTGAAAATTATTTACATAACGGCCGTCTCGATTTGAAGCATTCAACAATTAGCTTTCACACTTTAAGAGAACTTCTTTAACATACATCTATTCATGTCCAATGAAACGGTACAATCATTTGCCAGGAAATAAACATCCTTAGACAACTTGTCTACTAAGGCTCCTATCATATCATTACCTTTAGCTTCCCACGCAACCTTGTCTCTTAGTCCATGATAACGTGACTCCTCACTTTCGTTAAAAGATCATTAAATAGTCATTTTGTGACAAAACTTTCAATGTCTAGTCTTGGCTTTTAACCCTATATCACGTCAACATATAAAATTTACTACACCTCGTATCATAATAGGTCATATCACATTTCAGGCGGCATCCAAATAAGCATGTCACCACGGTTCATAAGCCTCCTCAAGTACAACTTTTGGGTCATAAGATGACCGAATGAGACAAAACTCAGTTCTTAACAAATGTAGCAAACTCAAAGACCCTTTCCATAATGCAAGGTCTGACTTTTGAAGATCTTTACTGAATAAGTTATGACGTTTGCAAGACAAGTCTGCAGAATTCGTCCAAAACTAATCAACATTCTGAGCAACAATCCTATGCGCCGCATAGAACTCCTATGCGCCGCATACAATCCTATGCGCCGCATAGAACTCCTATGCGCCGCATATCGGGCACCCAACTGAAATTCATTTTTCAAAAATGGCATATATGCGCCGCATGAAAGTCCTGTGCGCCGCATATAACCTTTGGTCAGGAATTGTATGCGCCGCATGAATTAGTATGCGCCGCATGAATTAGTATGCGCCGCATATTCTTGCGGCACAATTATGCGCCGCATGAATTAGTATGCGCCGCATGAATTAGTATCGCCATAGAACTCCTATCGCCGCATAGAAAATATGCGGCGCATGGATGGTGCATGCGCCGCATATTCCACCTTTGGGCACAAATGCGCCGCATGAATTAGTATGCGCCGCATGAATTAGTATGCGCCGCATGAATTAGTATGCGCCGCATGAATTAGTATGCGCCGCATATTTATGCGCCGCATGAATTTATGCGCCGCATGAAACTAATCAACATTCTGAGCAACAATCCTATGCGCCGCATAGAACTCCTATGCGCCGCATAGAACTCCTATGCGCCGCATAGAACTCCTATGCGCCGCATAGAACTCCTATGCGCCGCATAGAACTCCTATGCGCCGCATAGAACTCCTATGCGCCGCATAGAACTCCTATGCGCCGCATAGAACTCCTATGCGCCGCATAGAACTCCTATGCGCCGCATAGAACTCCTATGCGCCGCATAGAATCCAAAACAGCCCAGAATATGCGCCGCATAGATGGTGCATGCGCCGCATATTCCACCTTTGGGCACAAATGCGCCGCATGAATTAGTATGCGCCACATATTTCATGCAATTTCGTCACAGAAACTAATCAACATTCTGAGCAACAATCCTATGCGCCGCATAGAACTCCTATGCGCCGCATATCGGGCACCCAACTGAAATTCATTTTTCAAAAATGGCATATATGCGCCGCATGAATCTATGCGCCGCATATAACTCCTATGCGCCGCATAGAACTCCTATGCGCCGCATAGAACTCCTATGCGCCGCATAGAACTCCTATGCGCCGCATAGAACTCCTATGCGCCGCATAGAACTCCTATGCGCCGCATAGAACTCCTATGCGCCGCATAGAACTCCTATGCGCCGCATAGAACTCCTATGCGCCGCATAGAACTCCTATGCGCCGCATAGAACTCCTATGCGCCGCATAGAACTCCTATGCGCCGCATAGAACTCCTATGCGCCGCATAGAACTCCTATGCGCCGCATAGAACTCCTATGCGCCGCATAGAACTCCTATGCGCCGCATAGAACTCCTATGCGCCGCATAGAACTCCTATGCGCCGCATAGAACTCCTATGCGCCGCATAGAACTCCTATGCGCCGCATAGAACTCCTATGCGCCGCATAGAACTCCTATGCGCCGCATAGAACTCCTATGCGCCGCATAGAACTCCTATGCGCCGCATAGAACTCCTATGCGCCGCATAGAACTCCTATGCGCCGCATAGAACTCCTATGCGCCGCATAGAACTCCTATCGCCATAGCGAAATCAAAACTAAACGAGTCATAAATCCAAAACAGCCCAGAATATGCGCCGCATGGATGGTGCATGCGCCGCATATTCCACCTTTGGGCACAAATGCGCCGCATGAATTAGTATGCGCCGCATGAATTAGTATGCGCCGCATATTTCATGCAATTTCGTCACAGAAACTAATCAACATTCTGAGCAACAATCCTATGCGCCGCATAGAACTCCTATGCGCCGCATATCGGGCACCCAACTGAAATTCATTTTTCAAAAATGGCATATATGCGCCGCATGAAAGTCCTGTGCGCCGCATATAACCTTTGGTCAGGAAAAATAATTTCAAACGAAACCTAAACGTTTTCCTTATGCGCCGCATAGAACTCCTATGCGCCGCATAGAACTCCTATGCGCCGCATAGAACTCCTATGCGCCGCATAGAACTCCTATGCGCCGCATAGAACTCCTATGCGCCGCATAGAACTCCTATGCGCCGCATAGAACTCCTATGCGCCGCATAGAACTCCTATGCGCCGCATAGAACTCCTATGCGCCGCATAGAACTCCTATGCGCCGCATAGAACTCCTATGCGCCGCATAGAACTCCTATGCGCCGCATAGAACTCCTATGCGCCGCATAGAACTCCTATGCGCCGCATAGAACTCCTATGCGCCGCATAGAACTCCTATGCGCCGCATAGAACTCCTATGCGCCGCATCAGAATATGCGCCGCATGGATGGTGCATGCGCCGCATATTCCACCTTTGGGCACAAATGCGCCGCATGAATTAGTATGCGCCGCATATTTCATGCAATTTCGTCACAGAAACTAATCAACATTCTGAGCAACAATCCTATGCGCCGCATAGAACTCCTATGCGCCGCATATCGGGCACCCAACTGAAATTCATTTTTCAAAAATGGCATATATGCGCCGCATGAAAGTCCTGTGCGCCGCATATAACCTTTGGTCAGGAAAAATAATTTCAAACGAAACCTAAACGTTTTCCTTACACCCAAGCACAACTTTAACACTCCACAGCTCGAAAGTAGCTTCACATCACGTCATAGTATTCATAGAATTGAAGAGCTTCATGGTTAAAGGGTTCAATCAATCGTAGTGTTACATCTTTACTTGCTTCAATTTCATTATTCTTTAATCCATTTATACGTGTCTATTCTTTGCGCGGTTAAATACGATACCATTCAGTGATTCCATCATTCTCATCTACCATTCTTTCAACTTCCTTTACCTTTATGTACACCATAATCATAAAATATAACTGGCTATAACTTTTCACCGTTCTTCACACATATCCATACACAAACTCTTGAAATTTCGTAAGGAGGGATTAGCCACTTTACCTCCAAGAACCGATTATCTTAGTAGGGAAAGATTTAACAACGGAATAAGCGAGAATTAGAAGAATTAAAGCTACTTGAAATAATCACATAATAATACATGAAGCACATAATAAGCCTTAATCCTACTCTCTCACTCAACCCCAACCCATCCTACAAGCATCTTATCTTATGGTTGAAGTACAAGTACTAAAACCTATCGTTTCTTATCTTACGGTTTAAGTCCAAGTCCTATGGTCCATAGTCATTGGTTCACTTAAACCATTTCTCCGATACCAACTTGTAACACCCGTCATTTTAAAATCTGGATTTTCAAAAACTTTTGCCTAACGACGTTTAGAAATGCGGAAAACATAATCATTAAAACATAACTAACCCTTATCGGATAGTTCATTTATAAAAGTGGTGTTACAACATCATATCATTAAAATAGTATAAGATAATCCAGATTTGGCACCAACATAAATGCCAACATAAACAATACCTAAGTCATATTAAAAGTAGCCAATCATTATTAAGGCTAACATAAATGACTAAGCGGGAAAACTAAATGTCTTCTTCATAGCAACTACCCGCCTCACCAAGCTAAGTCTTTCACTAGCTCAACCTGCTTAACCTGAGGGAACAACGTTTTTCAAAAGAGCAAGTGTTAGCTTTAAAAGCTAAGTAAGGTAACATGAGTTATAAAAACATTGCCATTTCATTTTATACTAACAAAAGCCTTTCATAATTGTTAATATCACTTAATCGTTATAACACGTTAAGATCACCACATTTCTATGGTGTCTACCATATCATACATTAGCAACAAGGTCATTTCATCAACAATAAATCATCATACATAACTTAACACATTAGGATCCATCGTAGTCCTAATTGTGCCTAACATCATAAACTTTACTTCCTTTCTTACTTTTCTTTACTTTACTTTACTTTCTTTTCTTTACTTTCTTTGCCTAAACATAGGCCACTTACTTAGGATGTGGGGTTGTGTGTAGACGGCCATAAGACCTTACATGGAGTCCTCACACCCGACTTGATGGGTAGACCTTACGGTGGTCCATCGTCGTCGTTAAGGAAAGACAAAGTCGATCCAACTGAGTATACCGTTTGAACTTTGCGCGTGTAGTGGTTAGTTACTCCACCCGGATACACTCAAACATAACTATGCCACGGGGAGGTATCTAGATTCCCACACCACGTGACCACGTACACACTAGCTCCGAAGAACTAGCATGGGTTAAGCTTAACACAAGACTTTACATATGCTCGAGACTTCTTTATTATATTAGCTTAGGCTACACTTTAACCTAAACTAATCACATGTATCTTTCTTTACTTTATATTAGCTTAGGCTACACTTTCACCTAAACTAATCACGTACATCTTTCTTTACTTTAGGGCCCTTAATCGTGCACGTGTCATGACAAACCTATAGAAGTCTAGTGACTAGGTGTTCAAGCCATGCAATCAATCATAAGACATATAAGCATCAACATATCGTCATCACATATTAACATCACATCGTCAAATCATAAAAATCCGTATCAACATGTCACTCATATCATCATATCGTTATAGTAACATCGTATCATCATGTAATATTAGCATCATTTCATCTTAACATGAGAGCAACGCTTTATCATATCGTTTCATAATCATTTCGTCATATCACCATAGTAATGCGTCATCATGTCATCAATTGCATTATAGCATCATATCATTTTGTTAACATAATATCTTATCATATCAATATCATGTCAATTTATGTTTACATCATAGACATTTCATGTCATAGCATAACATAACATAATATCTTATCATATCAATATCATGTCAATTTATGTTTACATCATAGACATTTCATGTCAACACATACTTTATTCCATCATATCGACATATCATAGCATAGCATAACATAACATAATATCATCTTTACGTATTTCATTTCATCAAAGCACGCATAAGATTACCATTCATCATCAATGGCAACCATAATCAATCCCATAGTAACCTCCCATTCATTCCCGAATACATATAAACATACAAACATTCATTTGGGGAAGTTAGCATATGAAAACTTATATTTTGTTGTCTCTCATGTGGTAAAAGATGTTATCTTACCTCGTTACCGCTCAATAATGGGTTACGTACATCTTACAGTGCTTGCTAAGTGCTCCCGACAACCTAGAACGAGTATAAGATCGATCTATAAGCAAAAGAAGACTTAAGTACAAATATGGGCAAATATGCACCGCATGGACGTTTTATGCACCGCAAATATGCACCGCATGGACGTTTTATGCACCGCATATTTCAAAAAACCCAAAATATGCACTGCATGGAAATTCTATGCACCGCATATTTCAAAAAACCCAAAATATGCACTGCATGGAAATTCTATGCACCGCATATTTCAAAAAACCCAAAATATGCACTGCATGGAAATTCTATGCACCGCATATTTCAAAAAACCCAAAATATGCACCGCATGGAAATTCTATGCACCGCATATTTCAAAAAACCCAAAATATGCACTGCATGGAAATTCTATGCACCGCATATTTCAAAAAACCCAAAATATGCACCGCATGGAAATTCTATGCACCGCATATTTCAAAAAACCCAAAATATGCACCGCATGGACGTTTTATGCACCGCATATTTCAAAAAACCCAAAATATGCACTGCATGGAAATTCTATGCACCGCATATCGGGCTCCGATTAGCAAACCTGATTTTTGAACTGCTTTAAACGATTCCCATTCGATCTCAAACTCTAACCCCGACCTGGAGGCATCAAATTGACCTCTTTTAAGACCCAATTGATGAGTTCAAACCATCAATTGATTCCTTGATCCATTACAAACATAAATCACTTAATTGATCACCCGAATAACATGAAATCGGTAAACGTTTTGCAATATAACCCAACCCAAATCCCATGGCCTTGATCGGACTCTCATATAAGACTCACAAGATCAAAAATCAAAGGAATATTACCTATAACATCAGAAGATAATCATAAAGATGAAAGATCTTAATCCAATCTTGCTCGAAACACCACGAAACGAAGAGTTTTGATGAAGAATTGCTTTTGGGAGGGAGAGGGGATCGACTAGGGCTTCACACACGTACTAAAACCTGGAGAATGACAGTTAGGGGAGCCTAATTATCCTTTAACCCCTGGCCATCACCTCAAGAAGTTCCATTTTTAGTCCTTTAACTCTCAAACGTTGCAATTCTAGCTTAACTTTCTTACCGGAACACTTAACGACTTAACGAACACTTAACTTTCATGACTTTACTTTAATTACTTTCACTTAACATACTTTAATCATATTATATTAAATGCATAAGCATTTAATCACATAATCCCATTTAGGGCACATAAACTTAACGAACCTGTCGTTAATTAACGGAATAGTCAAATAGTCAAACTTGAAAAGTTTGGGATGTTACATTTGGTTAGTTTTTGGCAAAAACACGTGGCGACTTCTCATTCGCCAAAAACTAGCCAATTTGCCAAAAATTGGCACTACACCCTTGCCCCTTAGAACTACCTTTGTATTTCTTTGTAGTGCTACAACATATTTATCTTGATATTATATTTGATTTCTTAAGATATACTCCCTCTGTCCCATTAAAAGTGTCCAGTTTTGAATTGTCAAAGTCTTTCTTTTGTAACTTTGACCTTAAATATTTTTTATTGCATTATATAATATTTGATGAAAGTTATACTCAATGAAAACATATCTAAACCTCTATCAACTCATATAACTTTCATCAAGTATTATACAATACAAATAAAAATATTTAAGGTCAAAGTTGCAAGAGAAAGACTTTGAATATCCAAAACTGGACACTTTTGATGGGACGGAGGGAGTATTTATCTTGATGTTATATTAAATTTGTGTAGATATATATAAAATTAAAGTAATGATACATATGCTTAAAAAATATGTCTAATAATATGCCGATATTATTATTTTATTACACATGTATTACAGTATTACATATTTGGTTTTGTCATGTGTCTACTCCTTTTTAATTTAAGTTTATTATTTAAGTACATCATACATTTTCATACAATTGTTATATATTGAACTAATCACATCCTGAAATAATATTTTTTATTGCATTATATAATATTTGATAAAAGTTATAATGAAAACATATCTAAACCTCTATCAACTCATATAACTTTCATCAAGTATTATACAATACAAATAAAAATATTTAAGGTCAAAGTTGCAAGAGAAAGACTTTGAATATCCAAAACTGGACACTTTTGATGGGACGGAGGGAGTATTTATCTTGATATTATATTTGATTTCTTAAGATATACTCCCTCTGTCCCATTAAAAGTGTCCAGTTTTGAATTGTCAAAGTCTTTCTTTTGTAACTTTGACCTTAAATATTTTTTATTGCATTATATAATATTTGATGAAAGTTATACTCAATGAAAACATATCTAAACCTCTATCAACTCATATAACTTTCATCAAGTATTATACAATACAAATAAAAATATTTAAGGTCAAAGTTGCAAGAGAAAGACTTTGAATATCCAAAACTGGACACTTTTGATGGGACGGAGGGAGTATTTATCTTGATGTTATATTAAATTTGTGTAGATATATATAAAATTAAAGTAATGATACATATGCTTAAAAAATATGTCTAATAATATGCCGATATTATTATTTTATTACACATGTATTACAGTATTACATATTTGGTTTTGTCATGTGTCTACTCCTTTTTAATTTAAGTTTATTATTTAAGTACATCATACATTTTCATACAATTGTTATATATTGAACTAATCACATCCTGAAATAATATTTTTATATAAGATAAACGTTACAAGATAAGTAAATAATAACTACAGTAACTTATGAATATCCATCTAAGGTTACTAATAGTTTTAAAGTTCATGTGGAAAACTATGAGGTTCAAAGAATAACAATTAATTTTTGGAGAACGACCACCTAACTAATTATAAATGTTTTTAAAAGTATTTAGATGGTATTAACCATCAATAGATTGATTAATATTTTAGAAACTTGAGACTTTAAGATTTTAAGTCAAAACCAAGTATAAACAAAATTGATCACCGGGTTGAAATTTTATTGGATAATATGATGTCTGGAATTGAAGACGAATATATAAGAGGAGTCTAAATTTGAGGTTAAAAAAAAGTAATTAGATGGTGAGCTAAATTCTTAAATACTCACATGGATTTTTAAAACTAAGGAGGTATTTATATTATAAATGGATAGACAATAAAAGATTATGTTCAAAAGGATTAAGTTCAAGTTATTTAGAGGAGATGGATATATAAGAGGAGTCTAAGTTTGCGGTTAAATAAGTAATTAGACGGTGAGTTAAATTCTTAAATACTCACATGGATTTTTAAAATTAAGAAGGTATTTATATTATAAACGGATAGACAAAAAAATTGGTGGGTTCTGTAGCGGTTAAATTGGTGGGTTTTCCCTCCCCTGTGGTCCCTGACTTCGTGGATCGGTCGCTAGTGACTGCCTGCTCCGTATGGATGTAATGGCTAGCCGTCCCGTGACACGAACGTTCAAAGAAAAAGACAAAGAAATTATGTTCAAAAGGATTAAGTTCAAATTATTGAAGTATAATAATCAATATTTTCATGACCATTGAAACTTTTGTTTTTGTCAAGCTAAAATGTTTATTCAATGAGGATTATTTGCATAAAAACTTCACATCTTTTTGGTGAAAAAAAAATCAAAATATTTGAACTTTTTAAGCATGAAAACTTGTAACTGTACACTTAATTTTGCTACTTAATTTTGCGCTGATAATTTAATTTGTTAATAGATGACTTTTTAATTTAGCTTATAAGTTATATACTAATTGTTTAATAAATAAGTGAAAGATAAGATGGTAATTGGATGGAAACCACCTGATCCCATGTACCATTTGGTACCCACTAATCCCCCAGCCAGGCTAGTGTACGTCCAGGTGATTCTCAACCACTTAATAATCCCCTGATTATCTCAAGTTTGCCTTTGGCAAGACTCGAACCCAAGACCTCCCCTGGAAAGTGGCGGCTGGTGACCACTGGGCTGTTACCCAATGGTTAAGTGAAAGATAAGATTACGCGTGGTTAATAGTGTTACATCAGATACAATGCAAAAAGTGATGACAGATGCATCATTAGGATGGCTACCGGAAATGGTTTGCATTATTTGGAAGTATTGGGTACAATCAAAGGCATTTAAAATAGTTTAGGAGTAGAATTTGATAATTTGTCATTAAAAACTATTTGATAGATAGTAAGCGTCTCGTAACCATTTCTAATGATTCCGGCAAAAATAATTTTTGTGTAATTTGGATGCAGTCTCAGTTTTTGTACAAACATGTCTTTAATGAAGTTGATAATTTAAACTCATATAATATTTAATTTCATTACTCACATTATTTTTCGGTTATTTTATTTTGGGTAAATTGTTTAAAAAAATAACTAAATTTTACAACAATAATAATATGAATTATTAATCAGTTTGAACATATATGATGACTATAAATCACCATATTTGAACAATGTTGAAAACTTGAGATAATAGTTACTCCTTTATTTGTTTTATTTGTTTATTGACTTCTTATTATTGTGAAATTAAGATCATCAACATTATTGAGGTTGAGGACAAAAAAAAAAACAAAAAAACAAGTGCCTTTTTTCTTAAATACGATTTGGCCGTTTGTATATTGTTGGAAGGTAAGTAACCCAATTTAGTAGATGTAGTCCATTATTATTACTACTTTCATTAAATGGAAAAAATAATAATGGTCAAAGGTGACTCAAGGCAATGTAGTCCACAAGTAAACGTGTTGTTTGATGATATGAATATGAAGGTTTTGTGTGTTTTAATATGCTGACTAAATTTTGATCGAGCAACTAAGCTATAGTTCCACGAAAAAGTGGAAACATGACTAACATGCGATACAACGACCAACATTAAAACGTACTCATAGTGACAAACAATTAAGTCCTAAATTATTGGAATAATCGAAATGCATTTGCTAACATGTCAATACGCACAAACTATAAGCAACAAACACAAACATATGATATTTAACATAACTACCTAAATATAAATTTCGTGCATACACATATACACATAGTAACCCTAAGTTAAAACATTAATATCAAAATATTTATAATTGTTTTTGTACGGAATAAAATTTAAGATTGAAAATATCATCGTATATAAAAATCATTAACAAACTTAATGTAGTTTTATTAACCTACCCAACTATCTACACGAAACTAAGATCTTTAATGATTAAGATATCTTAGAAATTATAAATTCATTTTGCGTTTTCGTATCATTCAATTTTGTTTTATTTTATATAAAATAAATTTAATAATTCGTAGAGATTTTAGATCGAAAAAGTCCACTTTTATGTAAACTAAACATAAAAGCATACATCACTACAGTGGATAATCGAGGATTTTGTCTCATGAAGGGAAGACTAAAATTCAATCTTTAACACTCATGAATTTAAACATATTTGGGGTAGTTTAGAACAACAATAAGATGAGTAACAACAAATAGTCATTCAAAGGAAAAAAAACACTAATCGAATTTAATATCAATACATCTCATTAATCTGCCTTTCACCCAAAAAAAAAGAAGAAAAAATCTCATTACTAGCCATAATTATAATCATTAAATATGGTCCCAAAATACTTGATATTAAATGTTAGGTTTAATAATTATTTTTAACTAGGCCCAAATCGATTATAAATTTGAGAGAGTTCAACAACCTAAGGGCCTCATGTAATGTGAGTGTCATGTTAGGTGGTCAACAACTCAAAATCATTATCGCTTCAATAATGTGTTTAGCGTCTTTTCTTTTTTATTTCGTTCTCTACTCGTTACAAAGTTATGAGTTAAAGGCATATATTCTGGATTAATATTTATATTTCTACCAATACAATGTACCTTTTTAGGCTAAAGACTATTTTATACTGAGGATCGAGTATTGTTGTGGTTGGTACAAAAAGTATCATCAAATGCACATCATACAGGAGACTGCCCGGTATAGCAAAGTGTAGATAAACGGGCCACTTCGCCAGAAAATTTAGATGATGGAAAACAAGAAACATCAATGGAAGTTTAGGGAAATATTTTGATACCTCAAAAAATTGGATCCTAACTCGCTCATTAGAAGCAAATGGTTAGATTTCTATTCAATCAAATCAACTTTATACCATGACGTCAGATATGTCTAACTTTTTTTTTTTGAACATCATTTTTAATCTAAATCTACTCCTAACTACACGCACGCTGGGATGAAACCCAAGACTCTCAAAAAAATCCCCTATTAATCCACCCCCACAAATGTGGGAAGTGGGACAATGGGACTCGAACCCAGGTGGATCCTTCCAAGGTTTAGGCAACGTAAAAGAAATTACTATACTACAAAGGATTCTATATACACTATTTAAAGATCTCGGTGAAATTGTTCAATAGCAAAGAGTACTTTTCGTTCCATATCGACACTAGTATTGTTTCATCCGAAAGGAAGGAGACTTATGATAGCCAAGTAGCTTAGGCATGATTCTACAACAGTCTTTGAAATCTGTGCAATAGTGAAACTGCAAATTCATTTTAGGCAACAGCTAACCTGCATAACTCAGTTTCATGTCTTCCGAAAACAAGCTCTTAATGTTTTGCTCATTAGCAGGCCACAACTTTTATCATAACATGAAAATATAGAAATTACGGATTTGATGCCATTTCTTGACGTATTCATACATATAAAAAATTCCACCATAAAAATAACTAATAAAAAAATCAGGGCCAGTTATAGTCTTTATTCACCATTTTGGAAATCCTAAAAAGCAGTCATCGTGAAACATATTGATGAGGACCTTATACGGCTACTGATGGAGGCATATCAAAAAGAGCACGAATGTAAGTACTGTGTTCTGAAGTAGTTCCAAAACCAGGTATAAAATCACGGAAAAATCTGAGAACTGCAGCTAGATGTTGTGGGTCCTTTGATGCATATGCTGCTTCTAGGAACAGAGACGGCTGGACAGTACTAACCTGATTCATAAGCAAAATCCATATAATATTTAGGAAACAAACCTTCCCAGCCTGGAGAAAGATACAAATACATGTAGGTGGCAATGTGCTTGGATGTGGTGTGTTTACTAACATGTTCAAATTGGTAACTTTTGGTATGGGTCTAAACATGTGAAGTCAGGGTGGGTTTACCTGAAGCATTTTTTAGTCCAAATACTTTTAATCTTCTTATAAATGTTAAATACAACAAAAACAATAATATTTTTCAGCAACTGACTTTTGAATTAAATGACTGGAGAGGCTTTTTTATACATAAAAAAAATACACTTAGGGGACACTTAAACCCATTTGACATTTTCTTTTTTAGCTAACTTCCAAGAATTAACCCGTTTGAGACATTTATATAATGGTATACATTGCTATTTATAACATAGATGTTTGAATAATGGTGTACATTAAGGTCGAGAGTAATGACCTTATTCTTGCGAGCATAACGCAAAGCTTCAAGATAACATCCATCATGTACAAGCAGCGTGACATAGTCATGATGAAGCATGAGCTGTCTCATCATATCCAGACCCAACTTCCTGATTTGGATGTTCTGACATCCTGTCTCTAGCAATTGAAGAGCAACCTCCTTCGAGGGCTCAATTATCTGCAAATGAACAATGCCATCTTGAGATTCAAGACAATTGTCTAAAAATGTACACCTTCCATCCATTAAACTGTAATTCTTTATTGTTTTTAAAGAGTGTGCTAAACTTGACCTAAATGGCTACTTTGACCTCGCATATAACAATTGTTATCGATAGCGGCTCACCTAAGGGTAGTTTGCATATTTGACAGATATTCACATTTACCTAGAATTAGAGGTGGCAAAATGAGAAGGTCGCATAATGAGCTGATAAGAGTCATGTCAGAACAGGTAGCTTTTGATACAGGACCAAAATGGTTGGATAAGGTTGGAATTGTCACCAATTTTTTGTTTATTATTTAAGCTTTATGTATAATACATACATGTATTAAACAAGATTACTAAAATTATATTTTCAAATAATACAACTTAATAATATGAAAAACTATTTAGAAGCGTTTGAAACACCTTGGGTTACTTATTGCCAAGTCAGACCATCTCAATTCTTTTTAGCTAATTTTTGATGTTGGAGTACAATTAACCTGAAGATAACATAGTCCAAATTCACCCATTTAATAGGCAGATAGGCATAAATTGCCACCTATACCTATAAGTATACGCCAGCCAGTTAAGGGTAGCAATTTTTATGGAATAGATGTAATAAATTGTAAGCTAATCCACACAAAGTGCCTAAAATTCCCATACCTTATTCATTATAAAAAGTCCAAGTTCAGCGTACCGCTCATTGCGGGCAAGCAGCCGCACTGCCAAAACATAGATGTCCGGGTGCAGTTTTATTTTTTCCAAGTTGGCACTACAAAAACATAGACATGAGAAGGACCATACACAATTTGGATTAGCATTAACAGCAGGATTAAAATAAAATAGATGCACAGTTCTTATAAACAAAATATAACTTCATCTAAGTGACTACTTTCAACAATATGAAACTGCTAAACTCAATGAACGTACACCAAATTGCTAAATTAAGCTAAGAACAATTACCTCCTTATGAACTCAACAATGATGGCAAACAAATAAGAAGAATCCGCAATCATCTCTTCCTCCGCAGGAGCAAATACAAAGCTATACACCTCATCTGGGGGAATGGCTGCCGAAGTAACTTGGGATTCTTTCTGTTCAGGAACATTAGCATTCAACGGTTGGTTCATTGAAGAATCTCCAATTCTTGAAGCTTCATCACCAACTGAACTTTCTCCATCTAAATTTCCACTAGAAGAATTACCATCAACAGATTTGGATTTCTCTTTCCTGAAATTAGCATTATCCTCAGAGTCTGATGTTGAAAAGCCGGAATCATGTCCAGTTCTACTGTCAACTCCCCTAGCAGTTTTACCAGATTCACTAGTGCCAGTACCAACACTGTTTTCAGGTACACCAGAAACTGTAGTTTTTTCTGAGATTCCACCTTTCAAGTAACTACCAGTTTTGAGTGAATATGCAAAAGAGGTCACCAGCACATCTATTGCCCGAAAAACCATAGGGAGAGGTCTTCTTTCAATGATAACAGAACGAACTAGTTCCAGACATAGCTGTTTAGCCTGAAACATACAAGAAAAAGGTAGTCATAGAGCTTACCATTGTCTCATATGAAGATTACAGAGAACCTGAGTAATGGATTTTATAAAGGCGGCAAATGTCCATGTAGAACTGGTTGGGTAGCATGTCCTGTAACTTTTGGTAGGGTCAAAACAGGTCGGGCCAACACAAACACTTTTGGCCAAATACATTTTAACTATTGACAAAATTATTAGTGTGTCGAAGATGATTACAAAGAGTATAATATTTCAAGAATAATCTAAACTTACGAACAAAATGACTCGAGTCTTTTTATTGCATTATAAAGATAGAAAGATGCTATCGCAACTTTCAACCTATTTGACCCCTTTCAAGATAGGCAGGTCAGATGGGTTGGGTAACAGTAAAAGGTTATCTTCTGAGACGGTTTAAGTGGGTGGAGGTTCCAATACACTTAATCCAAAAACTTTGTCTTAATTCTTTACAAATAATTAGTGTAAAAATTAATTAACTTCAACTTTTTAACTAGATCAATTATGGGAGTGCAAAAATCAACCCAGACCAAAAAAACCAAAAAATCAAACCGAGGCCGTAGCAAACCAAACTGGTCCAAGAAATATATGAATGGGGTCTCATTTCTATAACTTCAAAACAACTGGTTCTTGGCTTGGTTTGGTCCAGAACAGGGGAATAAAACCGGGCTTACTTTTCAAATCTTAACCAACGCCGTTTTAAACATATATTTTTCAAACTACAAAGATCCAAGTTTGTATGTGGTACCAGCTTGGAACCGAGTCCAAACCGGAACTAAACCAGTAGATCAGTCCAGATATCGGTTCCATTATTCTTATCATTCGTTTAAAGTCCATTCTGATTTTGTCCCGATGAACAATACTAAAATTATTAAGGAGGTTTCTTATGATATTAGAAAAAGATGTTGGGTCACTTTCGACCCATTTAACCTGTTTCCTACTAAGATATTTTATTTCCCCAGTTAGAGATAACACAAAACCCAAATCGACCCATTTATACATCTACTTCATAACTTAAAAGCATATTTTTACTTTCTTTGCTTCTAACTTCCTCCGCTGCAAGAACTCTAGAACAGATGGCACTTCTGAGCTACTTGCAGAAATTGCCTGCAATTTTTAGAGAGAAAATAAAATTAAAAGATTAGAACATTACAACTTGCCATCACAACTTTCAATGAAACATTACAGACATCAGAACTTGCCTCCAAATCCAAATGGATCTTCCACAAATACCCAGTGGCAACATCACATACAAGATCAGGAACAAGAAAATTCCAGTCATCACCATACAAATTAGAAGTGCCATTTAGCAGTGTTGCATCTGAACTTTCTGCGTCCTTCTTACTCATTTGAGAAGATGAAACGGTGGCGAGTGGTAAGCCTCTTATTAAAAGAGGAAGTGGGGCAGACACAGGAGTCCGTGAATCAGCAAATATATCATACAATATAATAACCTTTGCATCTACTTGATGAATGAGCAGAACATTGTCAACTACACTCACAGCTATCTGGCTGGAATAAATAGGCAGAGACCCCTAACGGAAAGATAAACAGAAAGGAGTAAGTGATTATTTTGTTGGAAGGATCAATTATATAAAATACAGAATAGGCAAGAACAAAAAGCTTGAGTCAGAAACTGAATTCAAATTATACAAAGCAAAACCAACCCTGAATATCATTTCCATCACAAGCTCACCATAGTAAGATGCAATATACACAGCTACTATTCTAAATGACACTTAATTGTGGAGCCACAAATGTTAAGATTTAACTTTGATGAATAAATCCCCGTGCATAAAATCAATGGCAACTGATGAAGTCCTTTTATGAGGTGCTTGAATTTGTGTTTCTGGTTTGACTGGGTGCACAACTTCAACTCATAATAGTTATAATGAAGTGATGAACATCTTCCACTGTTGATTATTTAAGGATCATATAATCAGTTCTAGATGTTCGTTTTCTTACCATCCACAACAAAACTGATTATGTAAGGGTAAAAAGAAAAGAAACCTATTTATCACCTCTTTTAACTAAATTTTCTTAAAGAAGCCATTTTATATTAAAAAAAAAAAAGAAGCATCACCCCTTGAGATATGACCCTATCTTTTTAACGTAATAAGAAACTTTTTACCCAAACATCTAAATATCAAGTCATTACTATTTTAAGCATCAGAAGCACTTTTTCTACAGCCTGTATGAATATAATTGCTTATCTGATTTTGCTTATTCAGTACCACCTAATCACATACAAAGTATATATATTTAGTTTGATCTCTAACCATTTTCCTTTTTTTCTTCTTATGAGGCAAGGGTTAGCATGTTTTAACCAAATAGAAAGCTGGAAAGAATCACATAATCTGACAGGCAGCATCCATTTTATAGTTTATATTTTAAACTGCTCTTAATATTGTACAATGGGATAATTACCTGCTGGATAACAGCATCACGATAAAACCTATACATATGCAGTAGCATTGCAACTTTATCAACTTGTAAGCAGTATATCCTTCCATAACTGTGTTTCCACCAAAGTTATTGGTGTTAGAATCTGGGACCTTCAAGAGTTCAGAAAGCGATAGATATATATAGAGCTTACACGGTGACGATATGAACATCTTTAGCAGCAAGAACAGGCTTGCTATTTATATCTGCCTTTGCCATTGACATCTCAAACCTTGGTAGTCGAATTACACCCGCCGAGGAAAGCTAAACAGAAGAGAAATGATAGTCTAAATAATAGAATTGCAAAACCAAATATGTATAGCTATCTATCAGAATATGACGGTTTCACCCATGTGCATTACTCACTATGACATAACTATTGAACGCAACTGAGAAGTTCCATAACTTCTTGGCTGGCTCTAACATATGTTAAACGAGAAAGAAACAAATTCTAATCAATGTTAGAATGCCTGAAAAACAAGTGTTCTTATGTCTATATACCTGGTATCCTGTAAAGCTTTTGCATTGCATTCCTGAAGCAAGAAGCACCAAGCGGCTTTCATGTGTGTAGATGTACCAACTTACATTCATTTTTTTTGTCTCAACCAACTCAAGTGATTTAAGCTCTGGTGAGTAAGTGTAGAGGTCCAGTCCACTGTTATTCAAATATAAATTTCATAAGTCAAACTGAAATAAAAGTAAGAAGTTATTTCACATGAAACAAAACAAATATTAGTCTTTGTATATCTCGTGGCCACAACTCCCACCAGAGTACCAGAAAAATTTTCTACTAGGCTACTCATTCCATCAATCACTTGTTATGTAACTTCTTAGCAATTACCTGGTCTTGACAAATACGATATCACAAACTGCACAATCTGTCCAAAAGAACCCCAATATTATATCAGACCCAGACTTAGACTTCTGACTAAAAGTGTCCCCGGTTTCTCTGATCCAAAACTGAACCTCATGATTTGATCGTTGAATAGCAATGAGCTTTGCATCTAAAGAATATCGGACAGATAATATTGGACCCTCGCTTATGGTATCAGTTGTTGAGGCAACATCACAGGTAAAGGGAGAAGTTTTCCAAGAAACAACCTGTCAGTCAAAAAACCTCAAAGATTTAACTCCTACAAACCTATCCAAAAAAATGGAAGAACAAAAACGTGAGATATAGAACCAAATGAACATCTAAAAGAACTTGCACAGATCTATACAGCACATACCTGGTTAGAGGTTGGTGAGATTAATAGCTTATTTCCATCATCATAAAATAAACCTCTTGATTCATCATTTCTGCATTTTAAGGGTGGATACTGAATGTATGCATGTGATAATCCACTAGATCCACCAAATCCACTCGCGGAATGAGATCTGGATGTATTCCCAAACATTTAAAACAATCCCGTTTTGCTTGATGTTTAAACTTGACAGCAAAGTAAATCCTCCTCTGGAGCAATAACACTGAAGAGATAAAAAAAAAACAAGACCATCTATCAATTTGATTTAAAAAAAAAAGAAACAAGATTATCAACTCAAGTATTGTGACCTTTCCTAATGTACCAAGATATATGGACTTTGGAAGGCAAATTCTGCTTATCTATCACTTTCCCTTGAGCTGCATAAAATAAGTAAATTTGGTGAAGGTGTTGGTTGGAGAAACGGAAAACAAATGAAAAATAAAATAAAATTTCGACCATATTATGAAGCAATCAATACCACATTCTGCATGCAATTCTTTAAGGCGAGAAATTCTTTCAAGCACATATCACGTTCAATTTGAGGAACCTTAGCTGCAACACAACTACCGTAATCTTTTGCCTGAAATTTTATATATTAACACATTAACATAATATTACTAAAAAGGAATTGACATGTTCAGATGATAAGAACTTCATCAAAAAGCAGTCTGAGATTCATCTAAAATTTCACTTTAAAATAGGTCCTATTCCATCAAATAAATCAATTAAAACTGAGCAAGTATAAGCCAAGAGAGTGGAAATGATAACTTAGCAACCTGACCTCTTATAAATTTATATAAATATTCAAGCTACTGATTTAAAGTTTCTGTACGATCTTACATTTAAATATATCTTACAAAAGTTAATGCCTGGTAATTCTATTAGTCTCATCACCTTTTGTGCATATTGGCTTCAGCCAAAAATAAGTTGAATAACGCAGCGTCATCGTTTGCATATTGGGCTCTCTAAACAAAGAGTTAAAGCCACGTATTTAATGGGCTCTGTAGGAATGATTTAGAAGTTTTTAGGAAGCCAAAGCATTTCACTATAAGTTATCCCACAAAACAGAGGATACCCTGTAAAGAGATGGTTGAGAAGTACATGCGAGAGATGTCTCAACCTAGAATTATTGCTATTATAAAAGCTTTTTTGCATGTTCTAATTAAACAGGTGGTCGTCTTATGTCTCCCCTTCAAAGCACTCCACCCAAGAGTCTATGGTGGGTAATGTAAATGTGCCCTATGATTCCTATAACCGGCTATCACCCTAGCCTTCCGCCAAACCTTTTAAATCAGAGATCAACTTTGTGCTCTCTTGACCATTGAAGTCATAAAAGGCAAAAACTACATTAAACAACGTGAAACATTCACTTTGTGTAACAATGATGGTGATGTTAAGATTTGGACCTATGGGGTACCAATTTAGTGAGAAAATTAACAGCACCAAAAATGTTAAAGAGCACATATCTTGCCAGTTGGAAAGTTATAGATCCGGAACTCAAAGTTAGAATAATGGAAAATTCATTAGAGAACCAAGTGAGTGTGACTCCATCTTTCCTTCCCAAGTACATCATTTTCTCTTATTATCATGATTTTGTATCATATTAAAAATTAAAAAAAGTAAACTACAACCATTCCCTACACTTCTTGAAGGAAACCTACAACTACATGCACGTTATAAATCTTTAAACTTTACATGTGTACAAAAATTATAACTCATGGTTCATATTTCCAAAGAACTTACTTTCTTGGCAACGTTTTCCAAACATTAATCATCATATACCCGGTGTAGTTATAGCGGTCCAGAATCAAATATTGGTCAAGGACCGACATTTGAGATATCGGTTATCGCGGTGGAATAGCGGTAATTTTAATCTTACGGTATATAACAATTAATACTTAATTAAAATATCAAAAGTCAAGCTTAAAAGTGTCATTATTTAAAACATTAGCATTAATACTTGCAAAAATTAGTGTTTATTATGTTATGTTTGGGCCAAAAAAAAAACTGTTATAGCACCACTATTTGGACCACTATCGGTAAATATCACCGATAATAGCGGGACTGCTATTTGGATTGCAATTTTGCCTGAACCCCGATAACCGCTATAGCACCGCTTTTGCGCTCCTATCAGCTACATAACCCAATATTCAACAGAAACACAATCTTGCTGTCATTATGCAATCAACAGGAACTCTTAAATAGAATAAACAAAAATATAGAATACCTAAGGCATAATTTTGCTACTTTTTTAAAAACTGTACCTGAGCGCCACAACTCACTAGAATACGTTTAAGTGGGGAGGATGTTGTCTTTTCTTTCATCACCGACTACCTGCTATATGTCGGTCCAAACTTTCAAATCAATTCACAGTTAACAAATAGTTCTATTAACTAGCATGAATAAAAGATAATAACCCGTATGTCAAACAAAAAACAACTTATTCTTTTTCCAAACAATCCCGTATCAGTTTGACCTACTTAATCATTACAATAAATCAGTAACATCAGCTGTAGTCCCTAAGTTTGTTTACATGCATTTTAAGTAAGCGATATTTAGTCAGCAACAACTATTAAACCGATTCCCTGGTTTGCATTTTATTCTATTTCCGTAAAGTAAAAAAGAAGCCGAAAGTAAATCGAATACACTTTAATCTCTATTCAACGTCACCGTTACAAAATTTGACATAAATGATCACCACGACACCACCTGACCTTCCTACATATCATCATTTCTAGTCAGAGGCTGCAAAATGGGTGGGTCGTGTCAGACTGGGTAACGGGTAAACGGTTGTTCAACATATAACATATCAAACGGGTTCGATCAAAGGGGTTTTAAGTCAAATTATGTTCGAGCCAATACCAGCAGTTTATAACAAATTATTAAATTGTATCAAACAATGGCCAAATATATTCATTAGAAAATAAAATAATAGGTAAATTTGATATTAATAAACCTAATTGATTGATTTTAAAATTACAAAATTAGGGTTTATGGAAAATGTTTTTATCTGGACTGACTTAAATTTATGATTCATGATCCCTCTTTTTTCTTCTTCTTTTTAAAAAAGAAAAGAAAAGAAGTGTTAAATTACCTGTAAATTTTGATTCCAGTTGTGTAGAAAACATCACGGGATGATCAGCAACTTTTTTATTTTTGAATTTTATTTGTTATTTGTAACACAGTGATTTTTGGTCAGTATGTAGACAGAAGACTTGAGGGTATATTTTGTAGTTCAAAAATATCTATTAACTTATTGAGGTCTAGTACAAAATTGGACTTCACTTCTTCGCTTAAAAAGATTGGGCTTGAGATATTGGGCTCAAACTTAAAAAACTGACGGCTGGTCCCTCATATAGATATTCATAGGTTTCGTTTTGATGGACTTTGTATGTTTGTACATTTAAAAATAAGGTACGTATGAGATAATTCAATCTTTGAAACTTATCATTTCAAATGAATCATAAATACATAAATAATATATATATTTTTAAGAAACTTTGTATATATTAAAAACACGATATCTTATGTTCATGGGACACAAGTTACCAAACCCAAAAACTATCTTTATTTTTTGTATACCGAAACCTAGTTAGAATTGCAATTAGAATTAGAAGTTAACTCACGACAACCGAAACAAGAGTGATTCCAGTTTCTTTATAAGCTTTCATAAATACGTACAAAATGGACCCCTGATATAAGTAGCTGCTTCAAGTCTAGGGGAGACAATGCTATCATAATTAAATGATAAATGTGTTGAAAAAGCTTCTTGATCTTAAATCAAGATCAAGATCAAGGACCCCATTTAGCAAAGTATTAAAACATTAGTTTATGAATAAACCTAAAACAGAGAACAAAGTGGAAAAGGTCAAAAAGTGGTTTTCTAGAATACTATATATAGGTGCTTAAAGTTAATTAATTAGTTATGTTTTGTACTTTGATATGTAAAACATGTGACTGAATTTGCTAACTATTTCAAAGAAGGTTGTTATATCATGCCATTTTCCTGTTATTACGAGATTAATGCTATTTACTAGTTATCGTAAATACAATTATTAGGTTTGTTTTGAATATTGTTAGTTGTATCTTTTGATCCAGTCAAGGAGCTTATATATATTTAAGGAAGGAACCCTGTCCCCGGTACCACATTTGATACTCATCATGACCTTCTTGTTGTATTTGTACATAAAGCAAGTAAAGTCGTAAACAATTAAAGTTTGTATACTATCAAAATCTTTGGACTTGTTTATGACATTGAAGTTCACATGGGTATCTTGTATGTTTTGGAAGATGCAATGCTTTCAGCTAACAAGCTTCCATGAGAAGGGTCCTACCTTATGGCAAAGCTCATAATTGAAAGTGTGAAGTCAAGAAGTTTATATGTGGATGAAGTGGTAGAACAAAAGAAGTTCAAATGAGAGACATGTTTGTATGTGGAGATCTGCTTACTTTGTGTTAGGGACCACATTGATAATGCCAATAGCAAAGATGATCATTATATAAAGATCAATGGTCCACCAAAACATGTGTTGTATCAACTTAAACCTCAATCTTCTCTTAATCATTCTATGGTTGAATAATCAATCTTTGACAAACAATGTTAGTGACTTGTATATATTGCACAATAAGTGTTGTATAATATTCATATTTTTAGAAATTTATGTATGGTCAGCTAAACCTAGTATGTATATAGATAAAAATGGTAATTGTATAGAAATTGTACACCTAACAAAATAACTTACTGTATATGCAACAAAAGTTGTTAGTTACCATGAAGTTTTACCATTCTATTATTGGGAAAAGCCAAATTCTATGTGGGGCAATATCCAAAGGCAAGTACTAATGAGTAACTGCAATACATGTGGGATTGTCAAGTCAGCTATCAGTTATGCTACGTGACCAATTGAAATATCAAAAGGAAGAAACAATTGACAAACACTACTTGGGAAAGAAATAGTATATAGTATACGTACATGAATAAAATACATATATCCATCGGTGATTGCAATTCACGTGTCTTCTAAGTTTCAGATGAAATTCTTCCGTTACAATGCCAGCCTTTAGTAGGGTGGAAGATATCTAACAATAAGTCGGAGGCCAACATTACAAATTTCGGCTCTAAGTCCCTTTTAACTATAGTAGTCTTATATATTTTACCTCTTTATATTATTGACCATGGGTCTGGTCGATAGAAACCGATAATAAGTTAACTTATTCACAGTATTACTTTATTGCAAGTAATTTTGTTGTTAATTATAAAAGTTGGATTGTGGCCCTTAGACTATCCGGAGCAAGGCGTTTTTTTCCACTTTTTATGCCCCGGAACGCCCGGAACATTGCCCCGAGGGGCGTTCTCTGTAAAAAAAAGCAGCAGGCGTGAAGAAATGGACGCCGAAATGGAAGGGAAAAAAACACACACACGCAGGAGAGAGAAGGAATCTTTGTGGGTCCATGTTGGGGCTTTCCCTTTAACGCCTTACTCCAATAAATATAAAAGGAATGCCCCTTGATGACTGGACTGCCATGTGTCGCGAGATGCCCCTAGGAGGGGCCTTAAAGGGAAGCTTTGCTCCGGATAGTCTTAGAGACTACCCAATGCTAGGGACTCATCCTTCAAGGACTAGTCCCTGTCAGCGTCACATCAGCAAAAAACACTCCAACGACTAATCCCCTCAAAACACACCCAATACACTCATCCCTCAAGGACTAGTCTTGGACCCACCAATTATTTAATTCTACCCTTTTATCTAAACTTTACACTTTTAACCCTTTAAAATTATAACAAACTAAAACATACACAAATAAAAAACACTTCATTAAAAATAAAAACATTACAATACTTGATATAAAGAAAACACACATAAAAAAAACATTACAATACTTTATTTAAAAAAAACACACATTAAAAACAACAAACATTCACGGGAGGCGCCATATATGCTCCGTAAGATCATGACGAAGAGCATGATGCACATGTCGATCTCGAAGCTCCTTGCCGGTTCGTTGGTGAAGTGTCATCCTTTCCTCGAACGTACGCTCAGGTAAGACGATTGGATCGTTGTCGTCTCCTTCCTCGAGTGAGCTTATGGCGTACCTCGCGTCTTCAACCTTCATGTTATGCAATATAACACACGCGTACATTGTTCGAGTTATCCGATTCACGCTTTTTGATCTTGCTGGTTGGGTTAGAATGTGCCATGAATTTTGAAGCCCTCCAAAGGCACGCTCGACATCTTTTCGGGCACTTTCTTGATACTTTTTAAATTTCTTCTGCTTCTCATCTTGAGGGCATGAATACGACTTTACAAAAGTCGACCATTCCGGATAAATGCCGTCGGCGAGATAGTAACCTTTTTTTGTAGTGGGTGCCATTAACAGTGAACGAAGTATCAGGCGCACGATCTTCCATGATTTCCCTAAAATAAATTACATTTCAAGACATAAAAATATGAACAATTTGGAGATATGCAATAAACTAAATTGAAACTTACCTAAATAAAGGCGACTGGTTGAGGACATTTATATCGTTGTTCGAACCAGCTGTGCCGAAAAAAGCATGCCAAATCCACCTATCGTACGAAGCTACCGCTTCAAGCATGATGGTTGGATGACCGTGATCACCACGCGTAAATTGACCTTGCCATGCCTTGGGACAATTTTTCCAAGGCCAGTGCATGCAATCAATGCTACCAAGCATGCCTGGGAAACCATGAAGCTCCTCGTGTCGAGCATACAAGCGTTGTATGTCCTCCGGTGTTGGTCTGCGCAAGTACTCATCCCTGTAAAGTTCAAACACACATTTGCAGTAATAGTCTAGATAACATCTGCTTGTTTCTTCACCCATCTGTAGATACTCGTCAAGCGAGTCGGGATTGTAGCCATACGCCAACTGACGTATGGCGCATACACACTTTTGGATTGTACTGAAACCAACCCTTCCTCGACCATCAACCTGCTTGTCTTGCATTCTTTGAAAATGCAAGGGCACAGGACCTGGATGTCGAGATGGGTATGATTTTATATCGTTCACAATGCGCATGAACATAGGTCTCGACATACGAAATCGTCGCCTAAAGCTCTTCAACGAATACTTTGGGTTTTCGTTAAAATAAGCTTCCATTAGGCGTTGTTCAGCACCATATCGATCTCTCTCGACGGGCATACGGGGTATGAATGGTCTTGATGATTCACCTTCTTCAAGCAAATCAACGCATTCGGCCATGATGCCCATAAGCTCATCATCGTCGTCTTCATTAGGAAACAAATCCGGTCTCATGTACGTTGGTACACTCGAAGGAAACATGTTGTTCATGATGATTTGTGTATACAAAAGTGTGTTTTGGTATAATATATCTGAATATATGAAAGAGTGGTTTGATATGGTGGTTCAATTGAAGTATATATAGCCATTTTGAAAGTCATCATTTTTATCATATATATATATATATATATATATATATATATATATATATATATATATATATATATATATATATATATATATATATATATATATATATATATATATATATATATATATATATATATATATATATATATATATATATATATATATATATATATATATATATATATATATATATATATATATATATATATATATATATATATATATATATATATATATATATATATATATATATATATATATATATATATATATATATATATATATATATATATATATATATATATATATATATATATATATATATATATATATATATATATATATATATATATATATATATATATATATATATATATATATATATATATATATATATATATATATATATATATATATATATATATATATATATATATATATATATATATATATATATATATATATATATATATATATATATATATATATATATATATATATATATATATATATATATATATATATATATATATATATATATATATATATATATATATATATATATATATATATATATATATATATATATATATATATATATATATATATATATATATATATATATATATATATATATATATATATATATATATATATATATATATATATATATATATATATATATATATATATATATATATATATATATATATATATATATATATATATATATATATATATATATATATATATATATATATATATATATATATATATATATATATATATATATATATATATATATATATATATATATATATATATATATATATATATATATATATATATATATATATATATATATATATATATATATATATATATATATATATATATATATATATATATATATATATATATATATATATATATATATATATATATATATATATATATATATATATATATATATATATATATATATATATATATATATATATATATATATATATATATATATATATATATATATATATATATATATATATATATATATATATATATATATATATATATATATATATATATATATATATATATATATATATATATATATATATATATATATATATATATATATATATATATATATATATATATATATATATATATATATATATATATATATATATATATATATATATATATATATATATATATATATATATATATATATATATATATATATATATATATATATATATATATATATATATATATATATATATATATATATATATATATATATATATATATATATATATATATATATATATATATATATATATATATATATATATATATATATATATATATATATATATATATATTGGGCACCCTCTTATGGCTTATTAGTCTTATTCATCTCATGTAACTTTTTTTTTTTTTTTGAGAGCAAACAAGAATTATATTGATAGAAAAAGCCTTCTGGCAAGTAGCAAGAGACTAGAAAGCCAAAAGTACGAAGTATATATCTCATGTAACTTATTGTTGTAGATTTCAATTTATTACTAAAGCTATTTTAATATATAATATTTGCTGTTTAAAAAATATTCGTGCCACATATATTTTCATATTAACTTAAGCCATATGTCCCAGATTAAGAAAATTTAGATTTGATTTGATTTGTATAAATATAGTTTATCATTACAAAAAACCAAGTATTAGCTTTTTCCACTTAAGCATCTACCACTTTGTGCTGCACATACACATATGTGTGTGTGGTACTCCATATCAAGTCAACATCTTAATCAAAGATGTGGACCATTTAGTCAGTCATTGAAGTAAATTTAGGGGTTACCTGTTCGTTGAAATTGATTGATTTTTGAGGCCAGTTTTTCATGATAAGTTCGGGGAATTCAAAGATGTCTTTTCATACATATACATACCGATTAATAAACGAATAAATTAACTTTGTGAATTACTCATTATATTATAAGGGCAAGCAAAATAAAAGTATAAATAAATGTATTTTGCATATCGAAAATACCTTGGCGACCAATCAACTATAAGTTATGGCTTCAAGTCTCATGGTGGACAAACTTCTTAATATTATTGTGTAGATTATGAGTGGATGTCTACTTAATTTGGCTTTAAAAAAATAATTTATACATATCCAAACTTTTAAAACGTATATGTATCAAAATTTCAATTATATATATCCGGTTACATCTTCATCAATTACAAGTATCTGATTGCATCTTCGCATCTTTCCCATCAGTCCACAACCATTTCAGTGTAAAAGTGACAATAGAAAGGATAAACAGTCACATGTATTGAATAATTTAATTAATCACACACACACACACACACATATATATATATATATATATATATATATATATATATTATATATATATAATATATATACATATATATATACAGGGGTGAGATAAATTGAGTCCAGCTTAATTTGAGTCCAAAAAGGGTCCATGTAACTTACACATGTGTAAGTCGTGGTGACGGTGGTCGCCGTCGCCGGAAAATCATGGTGGTGGTCGGAGATGATGGTGGTGGTGGTAGGAGGTGGTTGAAATTTGAGGAGATGGAAGAAAATCAATGGACTCAAATTGGACTCAAAATAAGCTGGACTCATTTTATCTTTTCCCTATATATATATATATATAATTGTTTGGTAAAAACTTCTAGTTACCAGTTTTTGTTCAGTGTTAAATAATATGGTTCAATCCTGCCTTGGTAATAATCTTCTTATTTTCTCATTCTGTATGTTGAGTATGTGCAAGGACTATTATGGAAGCTTTTACTTTTAGAGGGTAGAAAGTGTCACTTCAAGAAAGCTGCTGGTTATGGACAGGATTTATAAGAGAAGAAAAGAACAGGGACCAGAATAAAAAATTGATGCTAAATATCCTCCTTGGATCTAGGGTTATTGTCAGTCTATAAATACGCAGTCATGTATTTAGTGCCATTATCTTTTCCAGCCGTTGTATTCCTTTTTTCTGACCGTTATGAATGTTCCATCCTAAGGAAAAGATCCTACGTTCCAGTAAATTTTTGTTCAGTGTTAAATAATATGGTTCAATCCTGCCTTGGTAATAATCTTCTTATTTTCTCATTCTGTATGTTGAGTATGTGCAGGGACTATTATGAAAGCTTTTACTTTTAGAGGGTAGAAAGTGTAACTTCAAGAAAGCTGCTGGTTATGGACAGGATTTATAAGAGAAGAAAAGAACAGGGACCAGAATAAAAAATTGATGCTAAATATCCTCCTTGGATCTAGGGTTATTGTCAGTCTATAAATACGCAGTCATGTATTTAGTTGCCATTATCTTTTCCAGCCGTTGTATTCCTTTTTTCTGACCGTTATGAATGTTCCATCCTAGGAAAAGATCCACTGCTTTCAATCATGTGATTGCAATGTTAATATTTTAAGTTTTCTGTATTATGTATCAAAACTCTTTTATTTTTGATCAAGTCCTAATTCAATAAATTACTTTATGATGAAAATCTCTTATGTTATGGTTCTAAATCTGATCTTGAAATCATATATATCTATTATTGAGTATTTTATCATGATATCAGAGCTTAGGCTCAATCTTTTATAATCTCAATCGATCGATTCTCTCCTCCAAACCTTTTCTAGGGTTTCGGAATTCGTTGATTGAGAATATTTAGGTTTTATCCATATTTTTCAATTTCAATTCAGATCTATACAAAATTGATATTGAAATTATCTTTTCTTTATTATAAAGTCTCTAGTGATACAAGGTTGACGAGATCTCTTTGGTTTTCCGTGTTGAGCCTATTCTTGTCTATAAGAATTGGGGCTGACCGTTGTAGAATCATAATACCATTTCTCTGCATATCCTCCATATAATATCTGGATAATATATAGTCACTGTCCCTTTTGTTTCTTGAAAGGAATTATTGTTGGCGACCCCAGTGTAAGTCATCTATTCCGACCCTCTCTGTAGCAAATAACCCTGTATTTGGAGGGCTCCAAGTGCAAGGAGTTTGTCCTATAGGTTGGGACCCTCTTATTGTTCTAAGATTTTATTTATCTGCTTCTTTCTCTTTTATATCTCTAGTTGTTATAATATTATTCTGTGCTACTTGTCTGTTGTCTGCTGAATTCTCTGTTCTGTTTCTTACTTACAATGGATAATCCTAATGTACCTCCTGTTTTGAAAGCCAATGTGCCTCCTGTTGTGAACTCTAATGTGCCTCCTCATGAAGAGTTTGAAAATTATGATATAATTGAACCAATTCAAATAAGTAAGCTTGACTTTGGAGACCCCTTGTATTTACATGCTAGTGACACCAGTGGTGTCCCTCTAATTGGTTTTAAACTCAAGGCACTGAGAACTATAAAGTCTGGGCTTGTGCAATGGAACTTGCCCTTGAAACAAAAAACAAATTGGGTTTCATTAATGGTACTGTTTTAAAAAATGAAGAAGATGAAATACTGTCAAAACAATGGGATAGATGCAACTCAGTTGTTCTATCCTGGATTCTTGGTTCTGTGAATGAAGAAGTCTATATGGGACAAAATTTTTCTAAAGAAGCAAATGTAGTTTGGGAAGAGCTTAAGGAAACCTATGACAAGGTTGATGATTCTATAATTTTTAACTTGCATCATAGTATTAATTCTCTTACTCAAAATGGGACTTCTTTGTCTGAATATTACCATAAGTTGAACTCTCTGTGGAAACAATATGATGTTATGGTTCATTTACCTACCTGTGTTTGTAATGCTGCTAATCAACTGAAAAGTCATAATCAAACTATGAAATTGATGCAATTCCTTATGGGATTGGATGATGAATATTCTCTTGTTAGGAGCAATTTATTAACAAGAGACCCTCTTCCTACTGTCAAGGCTGCTTTTGCCATTATGTCCAGGGAGGAGTCTCATAGGGGCACTGCTTATAGGGACTCAAACTGAAAACTCAGACCTCTGCTTTTGTGTCTAGAACCCTTGACAGAAGGAATACCAGCAGACCTCCTCTTAGCACCAACATGGATTTTACCCCTGAACAGAGCTTTAATAGAGGAACTAACCCTGATTTATTCTACACTGGATGCAAAAACATTGGTCACACCATTGATAGGTGCTATGAGGTTGTTGGTTATCCTTCTAAATTTGGTAATTCTGGGTATAGAAAACCTCTTGTTGGACAGTCCTCTCAGTATCTTCAAAAACCTCAAACTGGTCAAAACTTTTAAAGATTTTCAAACAAACCAAGTGGGTCAAGAAATTATTCTAACAACAACACCACCTCTGAAAATGTTTCTCCCAGAGATATTACCTCCTTGTCTTTTACCCCTGAACAGATTGCTCAGTTGAAGAATCTCTTAAATGAGAAATCTGGTCCTTCCACCAGTCAAGCCAACATGGCAGGTATATTTTATAACTCTAATAGGTTTTTTAATCAAAACTTTCAAAGGTTTTTCTGTACAAATGTCTATCTTAAAACCAAGGAAGAAATCCTTGCTTGGATCATTGACTCTGGTGCTAATCAACACATGACTTCTTGTGATAAGAATCTCTTAGATGCTATTGATATTTCCAACTTGAATCTTAAGGTTGGCTATCCCAATGGGACTGAAACTCAAATCATAAAAATAGGAAATCTGAAATTATCCAATAATATTATCTTATATGATGTCTTGTATATACCTGAATACTGTGTGAACCTTCTATCTGTTCATAAGCTAGCTAGGGATAGCAAACTGTGTGTCAGTTTTGATGAATCATCATGTTATATTCAGGATTTGAAGGAAAGGACCACCTTGGGGACTGGTAGAGAAAATGGGGGGCTGTATTTGTTTGATAGGGCAAAAGGTAAGGACCATATTTCTAGTAATAATGTTGTTGGGACAGGGGTGTCCATAAATCTGTGGCACAGCAGGCTGGGACACCCAGCTGACCCTGTCTTGAGAATTCTCAACATTAAGGGTGTAACCTCTCAACCTTGTGAAGTTTGTTTAAAGGCCAAACACATTAGAGAGCCATTTCCTCTAAGTGACCACAAGAGTTCTAGTATTGGGGAACTTATCCATTTAGATCTATGGGGACCATATAGGATTACCAGTAGGGAAGGATTTAGGTATTTCCTAACTATAGTTGATGATTTCTCCAGGGATGTGTAGGTATTCTTACTAAAAGGTAAACATGAAACTATGGAACACATTATCTATTTTTCAAAACTGTTACAAACTCAATTTGGGGCAAAAATTAAAACTCTTAGAAGTGACAATGGCACAGAGTTTGTCAACAATCAAATGGAATCCTTTGTAAAACAAAATGGAATTTTGCATCAAACCACATGTGCTTATACCCTACAGCAAAATGGAATAGTTGAGAGGAAGCACAGACACCTCTTAAATATTGCTAGGGCTCTTATGTTTCAGGGGGGAATCCCTCTTAATATGTGGACTGATTGTATTCTAACAACAACTTATCTTATCAACAGGCTACCATCTTTTGTTCTTGATAGCAAATATGCCTTTGAAATTTTTTTTTGTACTAAACCAAATCTATCCCACTTTAAGGTGTTTGGTTGTCTTTGTTTTGCAAAAATTCTTACTCCTCTTGATAAGTTCGGTAGTAGATCAATAAAATGTGTTCTTCTTGGATATTCAAACAACAAAAAGGGATACAAATTGTTTAATCTTGATGACAAAACTGTTTTCTTTTCAAGAGATGTAAAATTTTATGAAGATATCATTCCTTTTAAACTAAATTCTGAAACTGATTCTTTTTACAAAGGTTTAAATCAACTAAACTTCTTTGATTGCTTATATGAAGACTCTCCAAGCATCTCAATACCCAATGATGAAGGGATAGAACATTATAAAGGTGATGGCAACAGTGCAGACACATCCAGTAATGGGTCCAACCCTGCTAGAAGTGGAGGTACACCTACAACACCTTCAAGTAATGACAACTCTATAAATTCTAAGGGGAATTATTCACCCCTCAACCCTTTAAATGGTAGTCCTCTTCCAAATGAGCTTGCTGTTAGGAGGTCAGAAAGACAGTCCAGACTCCCTAGATTACTTGATGACTTTGTCATATAGGGCAAGGTCAAGTATGGGATGAATAGGGTTGTAAACTACTCCAAACTTAACAATGAAAATATTAGTTTCTCCTCTAGCCTAAATAAGAGTATAGAACCCACCTCCTTTTATGAGGCTGCCCAAGATAAGAACTGGCTTGATGCCATGAACCAGGAAATGGAAGCCTTAAATAGGAATGGAACTTGGGTCCTTACTGAACTCCCTGAAGGCAGACAACCCTATAGGATGTAAGTGGATCTATAAGATCAAGTATAAATCTAGTGGTGAAATAGAAAGGTATAAGGCTAGATTAGTGGCCAAAGGGTATAGCCAAAGAGTGGGCTTAGACTATGATGAGACATTCTCCCCAGTTGTGAAAATTGTTACTATTAGATGCCTAATCAGTCTTGCTATTCAAAATTCTTGGCCTCTTTACCAGCTTGACATAAACAATGCCTTCCTTTATGGTAACATAAGTGAGGATGTATATATGACACCTCCTGAAGGCTTCTTTGACAAAAATGATCATAGAGTCTGCAAGCTTGACAAGTCCTTTTATGGGCTTAAACAAGCTCCCAGGAAGTGGCATGAAAAGTTAACCATCACCCTTCTTGAAAATAACTTTGTTCAGAGTCAAAATGACCACTCTCTGTATACTAAAACCAGTTTTGGACATTTTATTGCCCTTTGGTCTATGTTGATGACATAATCATCACATGAAGTAATCTTGATGAAATTAATAAGGTCAAATCCTTTCTGAGCTCAAAATTCTTGATAAAAGATCTTGGGAAGTTGAAATACTTCCTTGGGATTGGGGTTCTTGACACCCCTGAGGGCGTTTGTTTAAGTCAAAGAAAATATTGCATTAAGGTCTTAAATGAGTTTGGTCTGCTGGGGAGTAAACCTTCACCCACTCCCCTTGAACAAAATCTCACCCTTGTTGTTCATGCAACTGAGAATGATAGACCCATTGATAACCTCACTGAATACCAAAAGTTGATTGGCAAACTCATCTATCTCACCCTTACTAGACCAGACATTTCCTTTGCTATTCAATGTCTAAGCCAATTCCTGCATTCTCCTCTCCAATCCCATCTTAAACTTGCTTTTAGAATTCTTAGATATCTAAAAGGTTCACCTGGAAAAGGAATTCACATAAAACAAAGTACGTCTTTTGATCTTACTGCCTATGTGGATGCTGATTGGGGAAGATGTCTATCATCTAGAAGGTCTGTAACAGGGTTTTGTATCTATTTGGGTGATTCTCTCATTTCATGGAAGAGCAAAAAATAAAACACTGTATCCAGATCCTCCACTGAGGCTGAATACAGATCCATGGCATCTGCCACTTGTGAAATCTTGTGGATTCAAAAAATTCTGAATGATTTGAATATTAATGTCAAAACTCCTGTTGATTTAATTTGTGACAACCAGTCTTCTATTCAAATTGGTCTAAACCCTGTTCATCATGAAAGAACCAAGCACATTGAGATTGACATACATTTGGTAAGAGAAAAGGTAAGCCTGGGAACTGTCAGATTGGTTAAAGTTGTCTCTCTTGATCAAAATGCTGATATCTTCACTGAAGGATTGGGTATAAAACAACACAACTATCTGGTAGACAAACTTGGTCTAATAAATCTGTTCCAAGGCTAGGATTGAGGGGGGATGTTAAATAATATGGTTCAATCCTGCCTTGGTAATAATCTTCTTATTTTCTCATTCTGTATGTTGAGTATGTGCAAGGACTATTATGGAAGCTTTTACTTTTAGAGGGTAGAAAGTGTCACTTCAAGAAAGCTGCTGGTTATGGACAGGATTTATAAGAGAAGAAAAGAACAGGGACCAGAATAAAAAATTGATGCTAAATATCCTCCTTGGATCTAGGGTTATTGTCAGTCTATAAATACGCAGTCATGTATTCATTGCCATTATCTTTTCCAGCCGTTGTATTCCTTTTTTCTGACCGTTATGAATGTTCCATCCTAGGAAAAGATCCACTGCTTTCAATCATGTGATTGCAATGTTAATATTTTAAGTTTTCTGTATTATGTATCAAAACTCTTTTATTTTTAATCAAGTCCTAATTCAATAAATTACTTTATGATGAAAATCTCTTAGGGGCAAGGGTGTAGTCGGCAAGATTTATCGGCTAGCATCGGCTCTTTGGCAAGGTTGTGGCATATGCATCGGCTAGTATTGGCAAGTTGGATCGGCTAGTTTTGGCCGATGCTAGTGAACGTTGGGCAAGTGCCACGTGACCTTTTTTTTGGAAAAGTGAACGTTGGAGCGTGTGTGACCTTTTTTTTTTAATCCCCCCCCCCAACTTCTACATATACAACATACACATACATATTATCAAACATAACTAAACAAAACACATTTTATTATTATTAAAAAATACATTTCACAATAAAAAGACAACACATAATTAAAAAAGACAGTACATGATAAAAACACGAAACACATTAAGCCTACGATTACTCATCATATTCTTTTATTGACATACTTCCTTAGCCACAGTAAGCGTAATCATCGAGCCACCACTTGTCGTGTTGAGGGCATTTGACTTCTCACATGGTTTTGTCTTTTCCGCAATTATCGTGGAACGATTCGGCCCAAGTGCATTGGTCACCCAACGTGTGACCGGCCTTAAAAACATCATCGACTACCCTCTTGACCTTGTTGATCTCCCCCTGTAGAAACGAATAATAGTGCTCTTCGTGCTTCGAAACATTGCGTCCTGGCGCTTGTATTGCCTCTACCTGTTGCTCGCACCGTCGTCTTTTCTAGCGTAGGTAGCCCATGACCCCAGAGAGTTCTGTTTGATGGAGGGTGTCCTCTTTGATATCAGCCATGAGTCGTGTTTTCATCTCATCTACGGTCAGACGAGGTCGGTGAACATTCTTTTTTGACGATGAGGACGCCATTTGGTTGGAAAGAGCGAGTTTGTAGAAGAATGAAAATTGGAATGGTAATGAAACTGAATTGTGTCATGGGTTCGTATTTATAGGGTGACATTTAAGCTAGTCGTTCAGGGACTGGAAGTGTAAATGTTTTTGAATTTTTGGCCGTTTGAGGGACTAAAAGTGTAAATATTTTGAATTCGGCCGTTGGAGGGACTAATTGTGTAAATATTTTGAATTTTGAATGTTGAAGGAGCGTCTTGTAGTTTAACTTTAAATACTGGCTCCTTCATCTGAATTTTTACATCTCAAAACACAAACTTTTATACATCTGAAATGGCTTCTTCATCAAATGTTAGTAACCCAAAACCACAAATGACTGTCGATCAAGTGCAGGAGAGTATCATGGCTGATATCCTCGACCACCAATTGTTTAAAGAGGAACTTGTTGCAATTATGCGAAAACTAAATGCGAAGAAGCAATGGTGTCGAGAACAAATCGATTATATACAAACCGGGTATTGTTCTGATCTTGAGTGTCAATACTTTACTTATTTGCAGGGGAAGATTGACAAGATTCAAGTTGCTCTGGAACAACTTGATTGTACGGTTACCACCTTGAACCATCTGATCATAAGGGCGAAAACAATTTATGAGATGAATGAATAATTTGGAATTCTGTTAAATGTGTTGTAGGAACTATTATGTTGTGTGTTTCTCTTTAATAAGTTTGTAATGTTTTTAAATTATGAATAAATTTCCGTTGTTATTAAATTACCAAGTAGACATCTTTTATTAAAATACTTAAAGACATTACATAATTTAGAATACTAAAACACACTTAATTAAAATACTGAAACACACTTCATAATTCAAAACAATTAATAAGCAACCATGATAAGCTCCCTGAAACACTGCTCGTAACTGAAACGCCTCGCATACTTCTCACGGTACTCCTGATGCGCCGTTGCATAAAGCAACTCATCAGGGACGGTCCTCCCCTGTGCATTCAACCTCATACAGATTGCCTCAAACTGCTTACATTCCTGTCGAATCCTTTTGAAGTGAGTTGCTAGTTGATGTGTGCTCCGTGGATCTTCAGTCGTGTCCCTGTTGAACATTTCAGTAATGTCGTTCCACAAGTTTTCGCTTGGGTTAGCCATTTCACATCTACCGGTCACAGGATCAGGTAGCCTCAACATCCAACACCTCGACAACAAAAGATCTTGGTTCAGTCCACCTCAGATGCGCCATTTGGTTGTGATGTTTGAATGAAATGATTTGATAAAGATAGAAAGGATTTGAGATAATATTGTTGTGGTTTGAAATGGTTGTGTTTGTTGGGTATAAATAGAGTGTAAAAGGAAAAAAATAAAAATAAAAAAGGCATATAGCCGTTAGTTGTTTGGTTAAGGTTTAAATGAAATGTTTTATTTATTTGTATTGTGTTTTTAAAATTAATGAAAGTTTAGGGTTTATTTGGTAACTTTTTTTTGGCAAGAATTGGCAAGTTTTGGCACTACACCATAGGTTTTGGCAAGAATTGACAAGTTTTGGCTTCATTTTGGCAAAAACATGTGTCAACTTGTCATTGGCTCTAAACTTGCCAAATGGCCAATTTGTGGCACTACACCCTTGCCCCTTATGTTCTGTTTCTAAATCTGATCTTGAAATCATATATATCTATTATTGAGTATTTTATCATTCAGAGAGAAACTAGCAACATAGTTCTAAAACCAATCAAACTATGCCTTAATTCACAATATCTTTTTCTTTTGGGATAATCGATAGGAAAATTTTATAAGGTTGATAAGGGGACACGTGAATTGACTCTGAGTTACAATAATTACAAAAAATATATTGAAATCAAGAAAGGGACCATGTAGAGGTAGCTTTGACATAAACAATTAACTTGAAGGTGCTCCTTTCAAAAGGGGTTGTGTTAATGCAACATCTGAAAAAGATGCCAGCCATGGTTTCGGTGGTCCATAAGTAGGAGTTCCAGACAACAATGATATATATGCATCACAATAAAGTAGAAAGCAATACATATATCTATCTATCTATATATGTATGTATTGAAGCTTTCTCAAGACATGGTTCAAAATGGGGTGGTTCTTAGATCCACACTTTTTGAGTGGACATTTTGCATGTGTTTATATCCTATGTGACAGAATAACAATGATTTGAACCTTAGAAAATAATGATGATATATAGTTAAACAAACGAGTGGGTCCATGGAATATTAAAAATTCTTGAAACTAAATAATTTTTACTTACCACTTTGAGCGTTTGATTAACTAAATCATAAAAATAATTTTTACTTACCAATGGAATTAGAATATAAAAATAGTGTTAATGGGAATGGACTTAAAGTAAAAAGTTCAATTTAACTTTTTAATACAAACAAATAATGAGGAGAAATGTTACACTTACAAACAATGTTTACAAACATAGGTGGACTAATAGAAATCACTAGAATTATTTTAATTTTCTCTTTCTTTATTCATACTCTTTGTTTTATTAGTCCACCTATGTTTGTAAATTCGTAAACATTTGTTTGTAATTGGTCACTACTTTAATAAATAATACGGAGTAAATAAAGAGAAATTAAATTAATAATCACATTATTCTGTTCAAAATAAATAAATAAATTAGTTTTCTTTTTGATTTTAAATGAGCAATAAATTAAATATTCCAATAAAAAATCGCTTTGGCCAATAACATATTTTCATTTTCCATCTTTCCTCATCATTTTGTAAAGAATGATAAAAAAGGGTAATGGGGGGAACCTAGCCCCGGTACCACAATTGGACCTTCATCCTAATCCCCACATGATCTGGGCACCCCGAAGGATCGAACCCGCGTATTTAAACTTCACATATGGGTCTAGGCTTCATTGGTAACGGGTACCTTAAAGGAATTATTTTTTGTGACCAGCGGGGATCGAACCTGAGACCTTAAGGTAATCAAGTGTTTGTCTTACCACTAGGCTAATTCCTTGTTGGTTTTTGTAAAGAATGATAAGAGAATAGAAGTATTTTTCCTTTCTCTCTCTTTATTACGAGTATCATTTCATATGCAACCAAACTTGGTGTCACTTGTGAATTTCATATGTCATGTGTATGTGTATACCTTTAAATGTGAAATTAAAAAGTGGGCTCTCCATGTCTCGTTTCTACATTTTATTGCATCAACAATTTTGGTAGCTAGATTGAGGGTTATCATCTGTGAGAGATATCTTATTTCAGACATTAAATTTTTGCCCCTTGCGTGGCCAGGAGTTTAAAGTCCTATGACCAACAAGTATTTTTCGAGTTACGTATATTGTTATTTTTTTTAAAAAAATACGAACTTTTTGTTACCAATAAAACGTATTTACCATAGGGGATAACTATAAAAAATAGAAATGTTTTACTCCATTTCACGAAATTAGCAATATCCTTTAAACACTTTACTTCTTAAAAAGCACCTTTCATTGATTACCCGACAGAGTAACATTTGATCGGGTAACGTGCTGACGTGTCAGTTTATACGAAATTAGCGGTATCTTTTTTTTTTTTTTCGCCGGAAAAATGCAAAAGGAGTTTCAAATCCTGTCATAAAACCACAAACAAGGTGAAGACGTTGTGTATTGGCATGCGCATCGATTCTGGGCACACATAGCCAAAAAAATAAATAATCACAAATAGGCTGCCTTAAACCGCCCTCCCCCTCCCCCTCCAAATATATATATATATATATATATATAATATACTAATAATTAAAACTAAATAATAATAATAATAGTAGTAAAATAAAATAGGTTTACAAGCACGCTCCTAACGTTCTAATCAACCGGGATAATAATGCCGATGTTGCGTGGTGATGTATGGCGATATGTGCCAATGTCACGTGCTGATACTTTTATACCGACCGATCACAGCTTTTACATTTACCCTTAAAATCTCCTTTTAACTATTAATCTTTCACACGTTCAATTAACTTTGTAATGCCATTTTTGTATGGTTCCGAGCTACAAAATTAAAGAATGTAGGTGTGTGACTGTATACTCCATACATGTACATGAATGGATAAAAGGTATATATTTGACGCACCAACTTGTAAACAAAATGATATACCAAGGCCAAACCAGACAAAAGCAAGTGGGAAACGCTATCCCTAAATAGTCACCATACAAAGAATGGGATGTTTGTCACAATGAACATCCATTTGAAAGCTTCCAAATAAATTCCAACCTGGGAGTTTATGTTTGTGATGTAGATTGGTATTTTAACATTAGTAATTTTAAAACAAATACATTTGAATGAATGTTCCTATTATATTATACATTTTTGACGCTAGGTATACAAGTACTCATCCAGATGACACGTCTTCTTAAATAACCTGAACGGAAAAAACCTCATCCGCATACGACCTGTTACATATGACTAATATCCAAAGTACTTGTCATCCCAATGTCATCACAAACGGTCTTAATTTAGAATAGATAAACATTTGGAGGATGCCAAATATTCAAAAATGGTCATAAGAATACCCCGGTTAGATCATGTAAAACCATGTTAAAACTTGCCCTTCCTGGATATCTTCCCCTGAGTAAAATAACTTAAACAGATAAGTTTTGTATGAAATTATATAATGAGATAAAATTCAATAAGATGTGAAAAACATAATAACATAATGACAACTATGTTTTGGTACAACTGAAAAGGGTAAAATACTATTAACTTAATTTATTTTAAGTTTTACTATATCTATATTTCGGGTGGAGATCCCCTCAAGTTAGTTTCAACTTGATGGTCAAGTTAAACCAATCTTGACCATTAGATTATAATCGAAAGTCAAGATTCAAAGATGGTTTTTAAATCTTGACCTTTGATTATAATTCAATGGTCAAAATATTCTCAACTTGACTAGTCAAAGTTGAAAACTTGAGGGAATCCCCTCCCCTATATTCTTACCATGCTTTTATTACCGTTCCTACTTTTTGGTTTTTTATAGTTTGGTCACCAACTTGTCACCATGTTTTATTTATTACTTTTAGTTATGATTTCTCCTTTGGTCCAAAACATTTACCAGTTCCTACTGACATCCGAAATTACAATTCTGTATAAAAGATTTGGTTTTGTTATTTTTAACGTATCGTTATTTTATAAGTTTAAAATGGTGCATCATTGGGGTTGGTACCGGTGACTCATTGATAAGGTCTTTGACCTTGGGATGATCCATTTGAGTTCGAGTCTCATTTCGCATATTTATGAGGGTGGATTAATAGGGGTTTTTCAAGAGTCCCGATTAACATTTGTGTAATATAGGAGTAATAGTAGAATAATATGTCGTTAGAAAAAAAAAAGTTTATAGCGCATTTTTTTACTGTGTGTTTTCATTGATATGATAATTTGTGTTGGTACATTAAAAACCCATGGCCCGGGTTCGAATCCATGTTCCTTTGTTTTCTCCCCAATAGATTACTCGTATATAGCAAACAAAACTCACTTTTTCTAGAATATAGTGTGTAATCCGCGACCAACATAATGCTAGTTGACATACACATAAAAAAGATAAATGGGTGGGAACCTTCTGGTTTCATGTACCGTAGTAGTACCCAAAGCGCACACCGCATAGAACTCATGTCCGGTAAGTTATCATCCTCACACAAGGGATCACAAGATATAGTTTCTCCAAATGCCTTTGACAAGTTTTGAACTTGTGACCTCTAGCCTTTATCTGTGGACCCATGTGTCCACATGATGGCGGTACCATTGGGGTTTCACCCCATTGGTTTGAGTTGTATATATATATTTTTAGTCACTGCTTGTCAGTCCACAATTTGCAACACTTATATTTTAATTATCTAGACAAGAAAGTAAAGAATAGAAAGTAAGGAACAAGAACAAGTGTGAAGTTCAATTACTAGAATCTATGCAAGTCTAATCATATGTATCATTGATTAAACAGTGAATACATGGTCGATATTACAACTTGACTTACAAGAAAATAAAAGAACATACAATTGTAAAGTTTAGACTAACTAAAAACTTATACAATTACAAGAGAGAAAGTAAATGACACACTTGTGGTGACAAAACACAAAGTGTTTATAGTGCGGCTGTGTTGCCTTATATAGGGGAGGAATTAGGGCAACACAGCCTTACTTTGATAGTGATAGATGGTGGTTGTCGAGATCCTATTGGTTCGAAGTACTTGCATTCAGAAGCCTTTGTCTTTGTAACACCCGTCGTTTAAAAACTTGGATTTTTCAAAACTTTGCCAAACAGCATTCAAAATAAGCGGAAAGGATCACTTTCAAAATCTGCCCCATCCGTAACGGATGGTACCTTTAAAATTTGGTGTTACTACTAGCATCATCAAAACAATAAAAGTAAATCCAAGCTTTGGCACCAACATAAATGCCACATTAATACAAGTCTTTAATCATAAATGAAATAGCCAAACAAGAGGCTAAAAGGAAGTCTAAGCGTTTAATGTCTTAGCTAAGCTCCTTTATTCGTCTACCCAAGTCTCACCAAGCTAATCCTCGCCTAGCTCACTTGATTATCCTGAAGGCACAACATTTTCAAAGAACAAGTGTTAGCTAATAAAATTAGCTAAGTAAGATAACATAACTTGAAAACGTTTGCCAATTTCATATATTAACAAAATCTGCATTTTAAGTTAATATCACACACATACATAACATCATAAGATACACATTAGGTTCAACATGTCCTAAAGTGTGCCTATACTTTCTTTCTTCATCTTTCTTTCTTTATTCCTTTGCCAAGACGTAGGCTAAGTGACTTATGCCACTTGCATAGGGATGTGGGGTTGTGTGTAGGCGGTCATAGACCATACATGGAGTCCTCACACCCGACATGATGGGTAAACCATAAGGTGGTCCATCGGCGTCGTTAAGGAATGACAAAGTCAATCCAACTGAATAAACCGTTTATGCCTTTACGCATTAGTGATTAGTTACTCCACCCGGAATACTCAAACGTAACTATGCCACAAGGAGCAACTCAAGTGACCACGTACGCACCAGCCCCGAAGAGCTAGCACGGGTTAAGCTTAACACAAGACTTTACATAATGCTCGAGACTTTAATCGCTTAATTAGTTTAGGCTACTCTTTCACCTAAGCTAATCACATATCATCTTTTACTTTAGGGCCCTTAACGTGCACGTGAACATGGCAATCCTAATCAAGGACTAGTGACTAGGTGATCAAGCCACACATGCAAACATATATCGTATCATTTCATCATTTCATACATACATAATCATTTCATCATTTCATGCATTTATAATCATTTCATCATCTCATGCATATAATCATTTCATCATTTCATACATACATAATCATTTCATCATTTCATGCATTTATAATCATTTCATCATTTCATACATACATAATCATTTCATCATTTCATACATACATAATCATTTCATCATCTCATGCATATATACTTACCACATACCATTGCAACCTGCATATGAATGTTAATCATCATAAACGGTAAGTAATATATCCCTTTGCAGCCTCCCATAGTCACCCATGAACATAAAATGTACATACATATTCAATTGGAAGGTTTAACTTATGAAAACGTGTTTTGTTGTACCAACAGGTGACAAAAGATGTTATCTTACCTCGATACAGCTTACCAACAAGTTAAAAGTATCTTATAGTGCTTGCTAAGTGCTCCGACAACCTAGAATGAATATAAGATCGAAATATAAGCTAAACGAAATGTTTTGTGAAAACTGGACAAGAGGTGCGTCGCACCCCCCACATGGTGCGTCGCACAAAATCATCAGGGGAATTCTAAACATAAGCAGGTGCGCCGCACCTACCCCTTTGGTGCGCCGCATAAATTGATCAGAAATTCTGAACATATGAATGTGCGCCGCACCTTCCCTTGGTGCGTCGCATATCGGGCTTTTGGCTGAAAACCATTTTTCCAAATTGGCCCGTGGTGCGTCGCACCACCCTCCTGGTGCGTCGCACCTGGAGTGTCGACCAGAAACCTAATCTTTGTTCTATGATCAAACGAATTCCATACGAACCCATACCCCAAATCCAACCTGGGGACTTAAAATTAATCCTTTTAATTGCACTTTCATCAACTTAAACCATCCTATTAATCCCTTAATCCTTTACATCATAATTCAATCTTTAAAACACCCGAACGACATGAATTCAATAAACGTTTGATCAAATAACCCAACCCAAACCCTATGGCCTGGATCGAAATCACTACTAAGACATACATGATCAGATTTAAGAGTAAGATCAGCCATAATACCTGTAGATGACTTCGAGGATTCGAAATCTTAATCAAACTTGATCGAAACGACACGAAACGATTGATTCTTGGAGAAAACTTGTCTTGAGAGGGAGGGGATCTGTTCCTAGGGCTTAATCACGAAAATTTGCAGCTATTGGGGTCTTACTAGACCTTAAACTCCTGACCATAAGTTTCCTTTAGTGCCCATAGGCCCCTCGACTTCCTAAACTTTACTTTCGTAGCTTAATTAACTTACCGGGAGACTTAACGATCTAACAAGCACTTAACTTTCATACTTTACTTTAAATTACTTTCATTTAATTCACTTTACTTCATTTCATATTAAACACATAAGCATTTAATCACATAATCCCACATAGAGCACATAAACATAATAGACCTAACGTTAACTAACGGAAAGTCAAATAGTCAAACATAAAACGTTTGGGATGTTACAGTCTTCTTTACCAATTCGGGTATGAGAGAGAAACCCTTCATTTTAGATCCAACTGCAACTTTGCCATACAAGGTATATTACAGTTGGAACAACCACCATGTGACTCTTGTCTTCTTTTGATTCAAATTCTTCCCGCCTTGACAAACAATTTGGATAAGAACATCCCGCTGATTAAGAGTCACTGGACTCGCTGATGTCTCGCTGATGACATCTCACCAGCGACCAAGTGTTGTCAGCGAATCCTTGACTTAACAATCTCCCCCTATTCGCTGAGAAGACTTGCTAAGTAAACTGAACTTGAAATAAATACAAGTATGATAGAAGGATGTCTTATATTTCACATTTGAGTGTTACATGCTGACTAACAAGCATGTTACATCAATTTTAAGACATTTAAAGATTTGCAGCCTCTATCTCCCAAGCATCTTCTTGCTTGGCAATCCTTAGCACTGGATCATTACGTCTGTGAGGCTTCAACAGCTCTTCATCTAACTTGCTGATGAACCATCTGTTGTTGGTTGTGCCAGCACACCTTCTTCTGATGCTGATGATGAACCCAGTGGATGCTTTTTCAATCTCCTCAAGTCTAAAGAAGAGTTGATCATTTTTAATGTTGGTGTAGAACATACAAGCAGGGTTCTGCAACACTCTCCCTTCCTCAAAGAAACTTCTGGGAGGAAGTCTGGTATTCAGAGAGGCATCGCCAGAGATTGGAGGAAGATCTGCTGGCGCAAACCGATACTCAATTTTTCTCTTCGCAGGAGGTCTTTGACCAGCTGAAGAGGAGATGGATGCTGATGTCCCAAAATACTGTCTCAGCATCGGCAGGTTCGCTCTAAACTTTTTTTCAAACTCTCTTGCCTTGTCAAAATATTCTTTGAGTAATCTTTGGAGAGGAGCATAGCTGACTGCAGTCTTATCTTTGACCAGCATGTGTATTTCAAGCCATTCAGAAGCACCTAGCTTAGTCTTTTTGATCCCTTCGATCATCACTGGTTTGTTTGTCCCCTCTCTCAAGATTTTCAAATTTGTTTTCATTCCCATGTTAGCAAGAAAAGATTGAGCAGCGACAATCTTTTCTGGCCTTTTCCTTGCCATCATATGCCTTATCCATTTTTCTTTTCTTCTATGAAGGCCTTTTTCTTCTCACTTAACTGCTTTTCAACTTCTTCATGCTTCTGTTTGTACACACCAGCAGAACCAACAGTTTTTAGAAGCATTCTTTGTTCGCCATCTAACTGATCTTTCGCAAGAAGAGCCAGCTGCTGGATGTACTCCAGATATTTTCTTTCTTTTTCTCGATTTGCTTTGATCCTATCCAGCTCTTTAATGGCTTCTTCTTGTCTTTTGCCTTCAGTAGTCAAAGCGAGTATGTCAATGATTTGATGTTTTTGACCAGCTGAAACTGTTGCTTCTGAGCCAGATGGTTGAGATTCTAATAACTGAGCAGCTGGATGAGAAGAGGAAGGTTTCTTGAGAACCTCGAGTCTCTTGCGTTGAGAGTCAGTCATGGGAGTTATCACAGCTTGATTAAGGAAGCGTCTATGGAAAATTGGAAGAGTTTCCTTCGACCTATCAGTGGCCATCTCAACAGCCATGCCAGCTTCCCATGCTGCCTTAACTGCTTGAGGATCATTTGGATCAATTTGCTCCCCCTCAAATTCAACTATTTCAAGCTCTCCCTCAACACCAGCAGGGGCTTCTTCAACATTTACACTACTTGCATCAACATTTGTTTCTTTTTGAGTGACCTCATCAGCAGTTGGAGGCACTTGATTTGTAGCAACAGCAGTGGCAGTTTCTTCAACAGATTTCTCCAGCTTATCATCAACCTGATCACTTTTCTCCCCCTTGGAAGTTGCTCCACCATCAGCAACTTCCATTTCAACAGGTTTGGTTGATGATTTACTCACCAACTGGAGTAATAAGTTCTTGATATCCCCCACCTCCTTCTCCAGCTTGATATGCCTTTGGCGATCTTCCTCAGTGAATGATGCTTGAGGTTTGGGAAGATCATCAACTTGTTTTTCTAAGGCATTGATTGCCTTGACTTGGTTTTCAATCTGTGTGGCCAGAGGAGAGATGAGTTCGCTGAGCTTTTTCACTTCTGAAGCAGTGTTGGTGCTGGTGGAGGCTGACTTTTTGGCAGAATAGCTTGTGGCACCAGCAGTTTTGAGGAGCGAGATGGCACCGGATTTAAGAACCTGCTGGTCTCGACGAATTAAATTGTTTGTAGCACGAATTTGCTCTTGATCTTTGGCCATGGAGACTGAATTTTCTTTGAGTGTCTCAATGTGTGTGTTATTCTCTTCCTGCTTCTTATACCAGCTAGTCAAAGTATCGATTAGTCTACCAGACTCCTTTTCCTTCAACTCTACAGCCAGAGTGGCTGTCTTGGTGAGATCATTCAGCTGATGCTCGACCCTTTCCAACCTGCTGGACGAGTATGTTGAGTAAGAAATACCCAAGTCTTTTGCAGGAAGGGGCTCAACCTCTTTTGGCAATACATAGTTACAACCAGGAACAACTTGAAAAGATGAAGGCATGCCTAGAGATAGCATGGTGTTAACTGGTTGAATTGGTAGAGGTTGAGGCCTCACAGTGTGAATCACTGGAGCAGCTTCGTCTTCAGTGACATTCGTGGTTTCAGTGGCAGAAATTACTTCAGAGACCACTACGTCATCTTCTTCAACCTCCATGTCACTGGTTTCTTTTTCATCAGCATGATTATAAGAATCAAGCTGGAACTCATCAGCCACAAAATCTTCTAAATCAACATCACTTTCATCTTCCACATTCTCAACTTCCATATTTACAACCTCATCTTCATCATTAGCATTCACCACTGTAATAACTCCTTCATCTACACCACCTTTTTCCACATTTTCAACAACAACTTCACCTACATCATTCCTAGCACCTTCATTCAAACCATCAAAACCAGAAACCTGCCCTTCATCAACATCAGTGGTTGCATCTCTTTCATCTATAGAAAAATTGATAGGGTTAGGAGAATGAAGTGCCTCTGTCTCAGCGTGTTGTTGCACTGAAACGTCATCCGCCGTAGATTTTGATGTCTCTAGCACAACCTGTGATCTGACCAGTGCTGACATCGACTCAGATGGTTGAGAAGAAGAAGAAGGAATTAATTGTTCGGTTGACTCAACTCTAGAGGGCTGGGGTGACCCTTGTTCTTCACCAACCTCTCCTACAGAAGATTGAGGTGGCTGCTTGCTGCTCCCTTTTGTCTCGTCAGCAGCCTTTTTTAAGGCTGCTGATGGGCTGGCTGGTGATCTAATGTCCTTGGGCTGTGAGGACGTCTTAACCTTAGTAGGTAAGCCCTTTGGTACTCACTGCTTCTGTTTCGGGACATCAGCAGGAGGTGAAGTGGAGGTGGATGTTTTCTTAGATATTGCCTTTTTCTTGGTTTGCTTGGGAGCTTTGGAGGTTGCTGGGGGGTTTGCCAGTGAACCAGCTCCAGAGGTGTGTTTAGCAGGGGAGTCAGCAACCACATGAGTTTGTGGTGCTGACCCACCAGCACCATCCTTCTTATAGATAGAGGGATAAGAAGAGGATAGTACCTGTTTCATTGTTGGAGTGAGATCAGCATACTTCTGATCAAACAATTTAGTATCACAAGCAGGTTGCTTGTACACTGAGAGCCCAATCCTTGGTGCTTTGCAGACTGTAGCACCAAATGGCATGTAATCTTCCTTCAGCTCATGCTTGAAGATCAGCGATAGAAATCTTGCAAAAGGTACGGTATGTGACCTATTGCTCGCTTGAACCTTGGATTTCAAGTCCTCAAAAATTACACTGGCAAAGTCAATGAATCGACCATTTGCCTGTGCATAGATAATTTGCATCGAGGTAGCTGATGCCTGATAATGTGAACCTGAATTTCCACCAAGGCATTTAATGACATGTGCAAACAGCAACCTCCATACTCCAGACAGGTTCTTCTTGGTAGGATTGCTTGGTACCTGTTGTGCTGGCACCAAATTTGTACCATATCCAATAAAAGGCAGCCACTCCTTCCATTGTTCAGCGGTAACCAGATCAGCAAAGGATCGTTCAGTGGTTTGAACAGGAAGACGAAGTATCTTTCGTATGGTGTCTTCCTTGATGGTGATGGTGTACTTTTTCTTCATGACTGTGCCTGAAATAGCACCAATCCCAACCTCATAGTCACATGTCCACCAAAACTCCCTAAGAAGATGAACACACATATCTTCTGGGTCCATGTAGAGTGCATTCTTCACAGGACAGGCCTTTAAGAAATCAAGCATAGGCTGATATCCTTTTACTCCATGAGGCACTTCAAGAGAGCCAAGGTAGTTATTGGCCTTGATAATTAGTTTTTGGGGTTGAAAAGTCACTTTGCTTGACCCTGCAATACCTTCTGGATCAAAGATTTTAGAATGTAGATAGGCAGGAACATCTTTAAGAGCCTCTTGAATTTCAAGATCCTCAGATGATATTTCAGGATCTTGAATTTGAGTTTGTGTTTCTGGGTTTTGTTGTTCAGGGAGTTGATGTTCAGAGGAGGAAGCCATTGAAATGAGAAATGAAGGAATGAAGAAGAAGATGAATAGTTAAGGAAAATGAAGGAATTTGGAGATTTCGAGAGAGAGAGAATATAGATATGAGAATGGAAAATGAAAGGAAAATGAAAAACGGAGAAGACGGAGAATGAAGAGATTTGGATATATATGTGGTATGGTTGTGGGTCCAATAACTGCAAAAGTGAACCATCACACACACTCTCTCATACGTAATAGATAAATATACGTATATATAATATATTTAATATTCAAAGAAGACGTTATTTTGTATAAAATAATTATAATATACGAATATTTAAATAGAAAAATACATTGTATATACGCATGTGAGTAACGTATAAAAAGAGCTTGATGTGACAACTTGTACCACAATTTCAAAAGTACTCGAGTGGTTACGGCGTACATACAGTGCAAGTAGCCCATTAGGGTGAAAATCGAGGTAACCTTTTGAAAATCGAATAAAATATTATAATTAATGCTTGGTGTATATGCTTCCACATAAAAATAGTTAGAATGGAAGTATATCCACTGAAAACTTTAGAAGATCTGGTTACCTTATTTAGAAAATGAAGACTTTAAGCTCTTCATTGCTTTATTTTGATTTTTCCCAAAGCAACAGGGACTAACGGATTTGATGAGTCTTTACCAGAGCCGTTTGCTGCTGGACTAGATGAAGACTTTAAGCTCTTCATTGCTTTTATTTTGCTTTTTCCCAAAGCAACAGGGACTAACGGATTTGATGAGTCTTTACCAGAGCCGTTTGCTGCTGGACTAGATGAAGACTTTAAGCTCTTCATTGCTTTTATTTTGCTTTTTCCCAAAGCAACAGGGACTGACGGATTTGATGAGTCTTTACCAGAGCCGTTTGCTGCTGGACTAGATGAAGACTTTCAACTCTTCATTGCCTTTATTTTGCTTTTTCCCAAAGCAACAGGGACTGACGGATTTGATGAGTCTTTACCAGAGCCGTTTGCTGCTGGACTAGATGAAGACTTTCAACTCTTCATTGCTTTATTTTGCTTTTTCCCAAAGCAACAGGGACTAACGGATTTGATGAGTCTTTACCAGAGCCGTTTGCTGCTGGACTAGATGAAGACTTTCAACTCTTCATTGCCTTTATTTTGCTTTTTCCCAAAGCAACAGGGACTGACGGATTTGATGAGTCTTTACCAGAGCCGTTTGCTGCTGGACTAGATGAAGACTTTCAACTCTTCATTGCTTTATTTTGCTTTTTCCCAAAGCAACAGGGACTAACGGATTTGATGAGTCTTTACCAGAGCCGTTTGCTGCTGGACTAGATGAAGACTTTAAGCTCTTCATTGCTTTTATTTTGCTTTTTCCCAAAGCAACAGGGACTAACGGATTTGATGAGTCTTTACCAGAGCCGTTTGCTGCTGGACTAGATGAAGACTTTCAACTCTTCATTGCCTTTATTTTGCTTTTTCCCAAAGCAACAGGGACTGACGGATTTGATGAGTCTTTACCAGAGCCGTTTGCTGCTGGACTAGATGAAGACTTTCAACTCTTCATTGCCTTTATTTTGCTTTTTCCCAAAGCAACAGGGACTGACGGATTTGATGAGTCTTTACCAGAGCCGTTTGCTGCTGGACTAGATGAAGACTTTCAACTCTTCATTGCCTTTATTTTGCTTTTTCCCAAAGCAACAGGGACTGACGGATTTGATGAGTCTTTACCAGAGCCGTTTGCTGCTGGACTAGATGAAGACTTTCAACTCTTCATTGCTTTATTTTGCTTTTTCCCAAAGCAACAGGGACTAACGGATTTGATGAGTCTTTACCAGAGCCGTTTGCTGCTGGACTAGATGAAGACTTTCAACTCTTCATTGCCTTTATTTTGCTTTTTCCCAAAGCAACAGGGACTGACGGATTTGATGAGTCTTTACCAGAGCCGTTTGCTGCTGGACTAGATGAAGACTTTCAACTCTTCATTGCTTTATTTTGCTTTTTCCCAAAGCAACAGGGACTAACGGATTTGATGAGTCTTTACCAGAGCCGTTTGCTGCTGGACTAGATGAAGACTTTAAGCTCTTCATTGCTTTATTTTGCTTTTTCCCAAAGCAACAGGGACTAACGGATTTGATGAGTCTTTACCAGAGCCGTTTGCTGCTGGACTAGATGAAGACTTTAAGCTCTTCATTGCTTTATTTTGCTTTTTCCCAAAGCAACAGGGACTAACGGATTTGATGAGTCTTTACCAGAGCCGTTTGCTGCTGGACTAGATGAAGACTTTAAGCTCTTCATTGCTTTATTTTGCTTTTTCCCAAAGCAACAGGGACTAACGGATTTGATGAGTCTTTACCAGAGCCGTTTGCTGCTGGACTAGATGAAGACTTTAAGCTCTTCATTGCTTTATTTTGATTTTTCCCAAAGCAACAGGGACTAACGGATTTGATGAGTCTTTACCAGAGCCGTTTGCTGCTGGACTAGATGAAGACTTTAAGCTCTTCATTGCTTTATTTTGCTTTTTCCCAAAGCAACAGGGACTAACGGATTTGATGAGTCTTTACCAGAGCCGTTTGCTGCTGGACTAGATGAAGACTTTCAACTCTTCATTGCCTTTATTTTGCTTTTTCCCAAAGCAACAGGGACTGACGGATTTGATGAGTCTTTACCAGAGCCGTTTGCTGCTGGACTAGATGAAGACTTTCAACTCTTCATTGCCTTTATTTTGCTTTTTCCCAAAGCAACAGGGACTGACGGATTTGATGAGTCTTTACCAGAGCCGTTTGCTGCTGGACTAGATGAAGACTTTCAACTCTTCATTGCCTTTATTTTGCTTTTTCCCAAAGCAACAGGGACTGACGGATTTGATGAGTCTTTACCAGAGCCGTTTGCTGCTGGACTAGATGAAGACTTTCAACTCTTCATTGCCTTTATTTTGCTTTTTCCCAAAGCAACAGGGACTGACGGATTTGATGAGTCTTTACCAGAGCCGTTTGCTGCTGGACTAGATGAAGACTTTAAGCTCTTCATTGCTTTTATTTTGCTTTTTCCCAAAGCAACAGGGACTAACGGATTTGATGAGTCTTTACCAGAGCCGTTTGCTGCTGGACTAGATGAAGACTTTAAGCTCTTCATTGCTTTTATTTTGCTTTTTCCCAAAGCAACAGGGACTGACGGATTTGATGAGTCTTTACCAGAGCCGTTTGCTGCTGGACTAGATGAAGACTTTCAACTCTTCATTGCCTTTATTTTGCTTTTTCCCAAAGCAACAGGGACTGACGGATTTGATGAGTCTTTACCAGAGCCGTTTGCTGCTGGACTAGATGAAGACTTTAAGCTCTTCATTGCTTTTATTTTGCTTTTTCCCAAAGCAACAGGGACTAACGGATTTGATGAGTCTTTACCAGAGCCGTTTGCTGCTGGACTAGATGAAGACTTTAAGCTCTTCATTGCTTTTATTTTGCTTTTTCCCAAAGCAACAGGGACTAACGGATTTGATGAGTCTTTACCAGAGCCGTTTGCTGCTGGACTAGATGAAGACTTTAAGCTCTTCATTGCTTTTAAGTTCAGCGAGCAAGACACACTTAAACTCGCTGGTGAAGGTTTTGACTACACGAGTCACTTTTCAACTTATAATAAGAGAGATAAGTTGATTTTCAGCAGACATGACATGTCATGTCGCTGATTTACCATTCAGCATTCCCAACTTACTGACCAGATACTTGAATCTGGTTTCATCTAAGGGTTTAGTGAATATATCAGCAAGTTGATCATCAGTGGGGATGAAGTAAATTTCAACATCCCTTTCATGACATGGTCACGAATGAAGTAATACCTAATATCTATGTGCTTGGTCTTAGAATGCTGAACATGATTGTGTGTGATAGCAATTGCACTTGTATTGTCACACATAATGGGAATCTTAGAGAAATCTAGGTCATAGTCAGCGAGTTGGTTTTTCATCCAGAGGACTTGTGCACAACAACTCGCTGCTGATACATACTCCGCTTCAGCAGTGGAAATGGATACTGTATGCTGTTTCTTACTAGACCAACTAGTCAGCTTCCCCCCAACAGTTGACATCCACCACTGGTGCTTTTCCTATCTAACATGCAACCAGCATAGTTAGAGTCAGAGTATGCAACTAGGTCAAAAGTGGAGTCTTTGGGATACCAAAGACCCAGCGAGGGAGTACCCTTTAGATACTTAAAGATTCCCTTAATAGCTAGAAGATGAGATTCCCTAAAAGATGCTTGATACCTTGCACATAAGCAAGTAGCAAACATGATATCATAATGACTCGCTGTGAGATACATCAGTGAGCCAATCATTCCCCGGTAGTGAGTGGGGTTCACATGCTTACCATCAGGATCAGCATGGAGATTATTTGGTGGAGACATAGGAGTGGCTTTAGGAGTGATATTTGACACGTCAAACTTAGCCAGCATGTCTCGAATGTACTTCTCCTGATAGATAAAGATGCCATTTGGGAGTTGGTGAATTTGAAGACCAAGAAAGAAGGTTAGCTCACCCATCATGCTCATCTCAAAGTGAGAGGACATCAGTGAGCCAATCATTCCCCGGTAGTGAGTGGGGTTCACATGCTTACCATCAGGATCAGCATGGGGATTATTTAGTGGAGACATAGGAGTGGCTTTAGGAGTGATATTTGACACGTCAAACTTAGCCAGCATGTCTCGAATGTACTTCTCCTGATAGATAAAGATGCCATTTGGGAGTTGGTGAATTTGAAGACCAAGAAAGAAGGTTAGCTCACCCATCATGCTCATCTCAAAGTGAGAGGACATCAGTGAGCTGAATTTGGTGCAAAGTTTCTTGCTGGAGGATCCAAAGATAATGTCATTGACATAGATTTGAACATAAAGGACGTCAGCACCCTTTCTATAGATAAAGAGTGTGCTGTCAATGGATCCTCGCTGAAACTTATTAGAAAGGAGAAAGTCAGAGAGTGTGTCATACCAGGCTCTAGGAGCCTGTTTAAGACCATAGAGTGCCTTATAAAGACGATAGACATGGTGTGGCTTGGCTGGATCCTCAAATCCAGGTGGCTGCTTAACATAAACTTCCTCATCGAGTTTTCCATTTAGGAAGACACTCTTTACATCCATTTGATATACAGTGAAGTTTTTGTAAGCAACATGTGCCAAGAATAAGCGAATTGCTTCTAGACGGGCCACTGGTGCAAATGTTTCACCATAATCGACACCTTCTTCTTGAAGGTATCCTTGTGCAACCAGCCTAGCCTTGTTGCGGGTAACAACACCATCTTCGTCCATTTTGTTCCTATAAACCCATTTAGTTCCAATGGGTTCTTTGCCAGCAGGTAGAGGAACAAGAAACCAGACATGCTGTCTTTGAAACTGAGTAAGTTCCTCTTGCATGGCTTCAACCCAAGAAGGATCAGCCATTCTCCTATATTCTTAGGAGTGATCATAGACAAGAAGTTGACATAGAGACATGTATTTCTTGTCGCTGATCGAGTAATGATCCCTTGAGAAGGATCACCAATGACTTGGTGAGCTGGATGACTAGAAGTCCATTTAAGTGCTGGAACACTTGATGAACCTAGTTGAGTGTCAGCGGAAGACTGAGAGATGGGAATAGAAGAGAGATCATTATAAGAAGAGAAGTCAATGGTAAGAATGGGTTCAGTGGGTGTGTGATCAGTTGAGCCATTCGACTGAGTTGAGTTATCATTGATGTTGGAGTCATCAGTTGACTCCATATCATCAGCATTAGCTGATGCATCATGAAACTCTTCCTCAGCAGAGTCATCAGCATGCTCGATCTCAACCAGTGATTTAGGTTTGGCTGAGGCATCATGGATTGATCTTAAGATAGGCTCAACTGGCTCAATCCAATAGATATGAGCAGCAACTTGCTCTTGTACAACATTAGCTGATCTATCCTGAGTGGCTTGCTGATTAATTTCAGGTAGCGACCAAGAAGCATCAACAAATGAGTCAGCTTCCTCAGTAAGAGGATCAGTGAGCTCATTGAAAATGACTTCAGATAAAGAGGGTTGAATGTCCTTAAGGGCAGATGAACTTTCATCAAAAGTAACATGAATGGATTCATCTACCTTTTGAAGACGAGTATTGAATACTCTGAAGGCCTTGCTGATGGACGAATAGCCAAGAAAGTATCCATCATCAGCTTTAGGGTCAAATTTGCCTAAGTGATCCTTATTATTTAAAATAAAGACAGGACATCCAAAGACATGGAAGTAATTTATTTGAGGTTTCTTTCCTTTCAAAACCTCATAAGCTGTCTTGTCATGCCTTTTGACAATTAGACATCTATTCTGCGTATGACAAGCAGTGCTGACAGCTTCTGCCCAGAATTTACTAGGCAGACATGATTCACTGAGCATGGTGCGTGCTGCTTCAATAAGTGTTCTATTTCTTCTTTCAGCGACACCATTTTGCTCAGGAGTTCTAACAGAGGAGAAGTTTTGTGAGATCCCTTGATCAACACAAAAGGACTCAAGAGTGTGGTTTCTGAACTCCGTGCCTTGATCACTTCTGAGTTCTTTAATCCTCATGCTGTTGAGATTCTCCATTTTCTTAATGAAATTGATAATCTCTTCGGTAACATCACTCTTGGAGCGGAGAAAGATGGTCCAAGTATATCGTGAATATTCATCCAAAATAACTAAAGTGTATCTGCTACCCTTTAGACTTTGGACATTCACTGGACCAAATAGGTCCATGTGAAGAAGATGAAAGCAACCCTTGATAGAATTGGCTTGCTTTGTTTTGAAGGTAGATCTATGGCTTTTACCTTTTTCACAAGCACCACAGAGTCTATCTTTTTCAAAAGAAAGATGAGGAAGGCCACGAACAAGGTTCTTTTTGGCCAGAGAATTGATTGTTTTGAAATTCATATGCGACATACGTTTGTGCCACAACCAATTTAGTTTAGCTGCTGACGTAGCAAAGAAACAAGTCTCACTGTCAGTCTTGACAGGAGTGAAGTCAACAAGATAGACATCTCGTTTTCTTGGAGCAACCAAGACGACTTTCTTGTTTACATTGACAACAGTGCCTTGATGCTTATCAAGAATCACTTTGTAGTCAGCATCACATAGTTGACTTATGCTGATAAGGTTATGTTTCAACCCATTTACATAAGCAACCTTGGTGAACTTTATAAGACCATTTGAGAGAAGTCCATAACCTTCAGTTTGTCCAGTGGAGTTATCACCAAACACTACTGTAGGGCCAGCAGCCTCTACATAGTTATCCAGCAAGGTCTTAGAGCCAGTCATGAAGAAATAGTAGAAGAAGAGGAACCAGCACTTCGTCGTGCATCAGCAGCAGCTCTTAAGTTTTGAGCAAGTGCTCTTTCTTCAAATTGAAGCATACCAAAGAGAGACTCTAAGTTAAGAGTCTGAAGCTGCTTGGTGGTTCTTAAGATTTGTCTTAATAGGAAGACTATCAATGAACTTGTGGAACACCTCAAAATTATCATGTGTAATGCCAATATTTGTCATATCATTCAGCAACCCTTTGAATCGGGTATATGCGCTGTCAAGACGTTCATCAGGTAAAGAAAAGAAATTTTCATAAGCACGTTTAAGGTCAATTCTTTTGGTAGCAATTGTATCAGCAGATCCTTCGTACATGCTGCACAATCTATCCCAAACTTGTTGAGAAGTGGGATATTTGATGATGAGCTTCATGATGTCAGTAGGAAGAGTGGTGACAATCATGTTTTTGAGTCTAGAATCAAGATTCGCTAGCCTCCGCTCATCATCGGTCCATTGTACCTCTGGTTTGACCATGTCAATCACAATCTCAGGAGCATCAGCAGTTGCTCCTGGTGTTCTTTGTACCAGAGTGGGTACATATGGACCTTTGGTCAGTATGGTCATAAGGTATGGTTCTACACCCACGATGTGTAGTAGCATTCTTTCCTTCCAAGATCCAAAGTCATCAGGCTCAAATCTTGGAGAAATTGACACGTAACCAAAGTCACGTGTATTCACAAGAGTGGGTACAGCAGTCATACCTTTGTTTTAAAGAAAAAGATAAGAAGGTTTTGATAAAGAAAGAAAAGAAAAGAAACAGTACAGAATTAAGAAGAATATAAGTATGCAAACAGATGTTGTTTCAATAGATTAGAAACAGTGGCTCTGATACCACTTGACAGTCCACAATTTGCAACACTTATATTTTAATTATCTAGACAAGAAAGTAAAGAATAGAAAGTAAGGAACAAGAACAAGTGTGAAGTTCAATTACTAGAATCTATGCAAGTCTAATCATATGTATCATTGATTAAACAGTGAATACATGGTCGATATTACAACTTGACTTACAAAAAAATAAAAGAACATACAATTGTAAAGTTTAGACTAACTAAAAGCTTATACAATTACAAGAGAGAAAGTAAATGACACACTTGTGGTGACAAAACACAAAGTGTTTATGGTGCGGCTGTGTTGCCTTATATAGGGGAGGAATTAGGGCAACACAGCCTTACTTTGATAGTGATAGATGGTGGTTGTCGAGATCCTATTGGTTCGAAGTACTTGCATTCAGAAGCCTTTGTCTTCTTTACCAATTCGGGTATGAGAGAGAAACCCTTCATTTTAGATCCAACTGCAACTTTGCCATACAAGGTATATTACAGTTGGAACAACCACCATGTGACTCTTGTCTTCTTTTGATTCAAATTCTTCCCGCCTTGACAAACAATTTGGATAAGAACATCCCGCTGATTAAGAGTCACTGGACTCGCTGATGTCTCGCTGATGACATCTCACCAGCGACCAAGTGTTGTCAGCGAATCCTTGACTTAACACTGTTATATCCGTAGAATAAAATTTTTTGAAGTTGTATGTACAAAGTACAATGAGTCGAGTGCAGGCTAGCAATTAAGTATTCAAAATAGTTTTTTAGCTAACGTAATCAAATTATTTTATTTAATAAATAACATATCGCGAGACTTTAAACCTTAATTTGGTTAGGTTCCAAACTTCTAATAATATTGTGTTGCTTGTTAGATTTTTTTTGACAGAACATATTATAAGCAATTTCATCCAATATTGAGATCTATACGTATATAGTAATTCTTAATTGTTTAACTAATTATATTACTAGTCTTCAGTCCGTCCGATGGACGGATAGTCTCAATATATATATATATCAAAGAAAATAAATAATAAATCAAAATGATAACATGTGTTGGGTTCAAATATTCAACATGAACCAACGTTATGTGTTGGGTTCAAGGACTTGTGGGCATAGTTGTCGACTCGTAACTTTTGACTCGACTCGAAAATATGATTTTTTTGACTCGTGACTCGGAACGTGATTCGACTCGTAAAAGTCAGAAATATTACATATATAGTAAAATTATATATATGTGACATTTTTAGAAGAAAAATATAAGTTCATTATCTTAATAAATTTACCAAAATATTACATATTTAATAGTTTTGAGACATAAACTTACGATTTATCTCCGCATTCGCAATAAAATGATTAAAATTACATAGATAACACACAAAATAATGTAGCAAAATAAGTATAATATAAAATATATAACCATAGTATCAACTACAATAACTATAAGCTTGCGACTCATGACTCGGTCTAACTAAACACAACGACTCGTAAGAGTCTGGACAAAAACGAGTCACCTAACGAGTCGACTCGTTTTTGGTGTAAATCGACTCGACTCGTAAGAGTCGACTCGTGACTCGTAAGAGTTTAACAACTATGCTTGTGGAGCTTACTTCAATTAAGTCAAAAACTTACGTATCCCTATCTCCACTCCCCACCAATAGAGCCTCAAGAAAAGGACCTATCTTTGTAAATGGAAGCTATTTTTAATGATCATCATATCAATAAATTGTCATACTTATACTTATAAACAGATCTAAATTCATAAATTTAATATCATAAAGATGTCTTCATATCATTAAATTAAGTACCATTGTTGTTGGTGGGAGAGAGGAATGATATGTAAAAAAGGTACAAGAAAGAGGATACCATTGGAAAGAGATGTGGAACAACATCAATTTAGCTATTTATGTTAATATTTTCATCCAAACTTCTCATATATATGTGGACACATTACCCTTTTTACCAAATTTTTAGTCGTATCATCATTGCCTTGTCCCTGTGTTTTTGAATACGATTATTAAATTTTAGACACAAAACAAAGCATATTTTGTGTTTAATTTAATTAAGGATAATGTTAAATGAAGCCCTTAGTGTTTCACTTTAACGTGCATTATAAATTTGTACATCTTCATATCAAAAGCTCACCCCTGAATTTTATGGTAAGTGTATAATTATTTAATGCATCTTAACGAAAGCCCTTAGGGCTTCGTTTAACAAAACCCATTAATCAATGGTGAAAGTTATTAAGTATCAATGGTAAAGTTACGACAATTTCAACGAATAACCCCTTAATCTTATCTTAAGTATTAATATTTCTAAACTAATATATTGGCTCATGCAAAATAATCTCGTAATTTAATTAGAATAACCAAAGTAGAAGATTCAAATAGAATCAAAACTATATTTGTTGGACCATAAACAATGAAGTATATTTGTAAGTAGAGAAATGATTAATTAACCTAAATATATTAACCTAATTATCAACCTAATAATATGGGCCTAACACCTGTCACCACAAAAATACTTTTACTTTAATTCCTGTTTTACCCTTATTAATTTACTAAAATATTAATCAAATAAACAAAACGACTTTTCGTTTCTTTAGATCACTTTTACATTCCACAATACCTATTTTCTAATCTTGCTTCATTGCTTCTTTCACGCAGTCATAGTCATCGATTTTCTCCAGGCCACAAAATTAAGGTAAGTAGATAATGCTTATATCCTTGTCATGTTATTCAACTAATTTATTGAATCCTAATATATATATTTATAGATACAAGTGTTGCATTGTATTTGAAATCCACTTCCGCTCAATTCGTCAATGTTCAATTCATCAATCTAATGTTTTAGGAATTCTTATATTATTATATTATTGATTGATTATCTTACTACTTAAATATTTTAACTAGGAAGGATGATAAAGTTTCTTACAAAATCTAATATGTAGCTTCTGTAATGTATGTATGTGTGTTTGATTTTTTTCATGTGTAGCATGTTGGATTTTTTTACGGAATATACAGAGAGTGTACCGAATGTCGAACCTATAGAAAAAGTTCCAGGGGTTGAACCTATCGAACCAACTCCGAGTGTTGAGCCTCTGGATCAGTTTCAAGATATTGATGTCGAACATATCGAACGAATCCCTACTAATACCAACCAAGACATTCCCGAAGTTGGTATGAAGTTTGATTCGGAAGAGGAACTTTCTGATTTCTTTTACAAATATGCCTACAATATGGGCTTTGGAGTTCGAAAAGTCAGTGCAAGAAAAGATGGTGATAAAAGTTACTACAAGCTTGCATGTTCGAGAGGAGGTGTACATGTGCCTAAGAATGAATCAAATACAAGATTATCGAGCAAAATAGATTGTAAGATGAAAGTTAATGTGATTGTTAACGGTAATGGAATCTGTACTATCTCTCGGGTTTTAAGTTGGTGTTGCATTTTCTTATGGATGGTTGTACACTTTATTGGAGTTATTATATAGACATTAGATTGAAAAAGCCATATTTTTGTTAGTATCTTTATGTTGTATTTCATTTTGTAGGATGTTAGCTATGTGCAGGTGGTTTAGTCTTTAAAGGATTGATGATATCTTTGATTCCAGGAGATATAGGAAAACCTGTTGCGAAACTAGAGAGAGTGCCAATTGTTGATGAAACTTGTACATGAGAAGATCCTATTTATGAGATGGTTAAATTGGTTAAGAATCAGAAAACAGATACATATAAAGAGAAAATTTACTATTTCAATGTGCAGATTTTCTATACAAATAATATCTTTGTGAATTAAAAAAAATTTATATAATATTTAAAATGCAAGTTTGCAGGAAAAAAAGGCCGACTTGTATTAAATTATTTATTAAGGGCAAAGTAAGAAATACAATTAACCATTAAAGCATGATTTTAAATTAAATGTAAAAAATGACAAGTGTTAGGCCCATATTGTTAGGTTAATAATTAGGTTAATTATTTAGGTTAATTAATCATTTCTCTGGTAAGTATTATAACCTGTATGTATCTCAATCTAGTAATGCAGATATGAACAGGAGAAAAAGGTAATAATTGCTCATAAAATATGAAGTATTGGTGATTTGTTTTATAAGTGCTCAAAATGGATATACGAGACAAAAGCTGCATAAACTCATGACTGAATTGAAATAGAAAAAAATTGATAACTACACCTAGGAGGTAGATAAAAACAAAATGCATATGAACGCGGTTTGTTAAACTTACTATTTTAGGAATTGATTTTGATAGATAAATTGCTTAAAACTGCTACTTGAAGTATTTAAGGAGACCTGAATTACTATTTATCTACATCATTACATTTGTGACACTTTGTGAGAGTAAATGTGTCATTGATTATGTTGTTGTTAGCTTTCTATATTTAGTAATGCAAAGCTGTAGTCATCTTCATACACTTTCCTATAAAGAATGTTAATTTTCAATATTTGGTAACGTACAAAAGGCAAAATAAAACATGAATTATATGACCAATAACTAAAGAATGTTACCATGTAGTAGAGTGAGATACAAGGGTGACATAGTAAAGCATCTCTCCTTAATTTGTATATTTTCGGGATAAAGAGTTATCTTGGTACTAATTTATATATTTTACTAAAAAGATACTTGTACAATGCGGCGCCGGCGCCTGATGGTGGTGTTGGTGGCGGCATCGAGTGATAACTAATTGATGTAAATGACTAGTAGACATATTTTAGATTATAAATGATTTGACGGTGTAAATTAATTCACTAAGTATAGAATAAAAATAGTAATATCATATATAAAAAAATGTAATTTTTAACATTGAAGGTGTAAAGTTATTATGAAGTAGTATAAATAAGTACGGTTTTAGGTAAAATAAAACAAGTATTAAAGTAAAACAAATAAAACAATAAGTTTCTCTTCACTGAAAATCACCATGCATCATGAAAATCATCGTGCATCAATTGCTTCGTGAATCTTCGTGCATCAATTTAACTATGATCTAAGGGTCAAGATCTTGTCTTATTTGTTTTACTTTAATACTTGTTTTACAATACCCAACCCCAAATAACTACTCCTTATTATTCTTACTTTTAGCACACATTGATATACATTTATAATTATCATTACCTAGTTTTGAAAATTCTTGCATAACTGTAAGCTAGTTATAGATATTGTTATAGATAACTTGATATATCACGAATCTATTAGTTAGAATTAATCTTTCAAGGAGCATAGAAGAATATAAGAGAACTAATATTATGCAACAACGATCACATATACAATGGGTAGTAAATTTAAGAAATTCATAAACTTAATTCAATGGATATGTACGTCTAAGGGAGAATTGACTTTGAAGTGATTGTTCCTTGGATATAAATGTCAATAAATTAACTTCACACTTTTATCAATATTAAGATTTCAGCAAGGAATTTATAAATAGGTAAACACTTCACCGGCCAGTTTTATAGAGTTTCCAAATGCAGAATTTGGTCCACTAGTATATAGATGGAGATATATTTACATATATATATACATACTTTTTATTTGATATTAAGTTATGTATATATATGATCTATAAATTGATCTTTAGATCTTAATAGGATAGCCTTACTAGTCGGCTAGTCGCTATAGGGCTTAGCCATAGGCAATGAAAGTTGATGGACCACATTTGCAGGGAGGGAGAAGGATGGGTACCAATGTTGATCCAAAATTAATTTAAACCAAAACAACCACCAAGGCTATAAAGAACTATCACCAACTAATAGTACCAATGTTGGTCCTCAAAGTGTCATCACATATATACGTAGAAGCTTTGGCGCCATTGTAATACATTATATTATACTAGCATGGTACCCGCGCAATGCGGCGACGGTGACGGCGACAGCGGTTTAGAGGTGTCGGTGACTGGTGGCGATGACATCGACAATTAGGTGTCGAGTGGTGTAATCGTGTAAGTTGATGTAATGGTGATAGTGAAAATATTTTAGAAGATAAGGACTTAGAGTGTAAATTAGCAAGATAAGGGTTTAAAGTGTAAATTAATTCATTAAGGGCAAATTTGGTAATCTTTAATAACCCTTTCCATAGGGGGTGTTTATTAAGGTAATTTAGTACTTTTTCATCTAACCATTTTCTAACACTTTCTAAAAATAAGGGGGTTATAATTATTATAAAGGACTATAGATTATACATACTATATATTATGGACCACAATATTTAAACACATGTTTTGTCGACAAATCACTACTTGAATATTTCCATCAAGCATTCTATTTTATGATTATATATCAGTAGATGTAAGAGATATAGAGGTACGCTTTAGTTCAATTATTCACAACCTCTATCACCCAAATAGCTGGAAGGAGAAAACTCAACCAGACTCATCATCATAAGTAGAAATTAAATACTTGTTGACACCTCAATTCTGTATATAGTAGGACTCAAACTTTGACCAGCTTAGTTTACAATGACTAATATGAATCGAGTCTCCTTAACCCAGACATAATGGTTCACAAAGACTTACATGTTCCACATACTCCATTGACATGTTAGAAGAAATTTAATAAGCAAACAAATAAACAAACTTCTTGTTGGTCTAATAACTTTTTCTATTTGAAAATGTTTTGTTTTACCTTTTAAACTTTTTAAGATTTTTATATGTTAATTATTTATTTATTTGACCTACTTATTTATATTTAAATTTAATTTATATTTAATAATAATTATTATTATATATATATATATATGGAAAGGGTATATTAGGAACCTAGAAAATTGTAGAAATCTTTTTGCATATATGCTCATAACACTATTCATGTATGCATGCTCATACAATCATTTATAAAATCAGTTATTATGTACTACATAATTGCTTACACATGTTCATTTACTATTTATGTACATTTGATCACCAACTATCTCATAAAATATTTATTCACAAAATACTGATCGACTTCCATACATATGTTCATTACATGTATACTCAGAGAATCCATGTCTCCACATAACTGTATAATGGATAAAGATCTATGTTTCCACATAACTGTAAAATCCAAAATTGCACCTAAATAAATCAAAAAACAATCACTGAGTAAAGAATAAACAAAACATTTTTATATGGTCTCTGCCTTAATAGCGCAGTGGACATCCCTGTGTTGCAATGACGTTTGGGCCCTGGGAGACCAGGGTTCGAATCCGAGCAATCAAGGTTTTCCCCCAATTTAGCGTCGTGCCTTCTGTAGCGGCTAAATTGGTGTGGTTTTCCCTCCCCTGTGGTTCCCTGACTTCGTGGATCGGTCGCTAGTGACTGCCTGCCCAATTGGATGTAACGGCTAGCCGTCCCGTGACACGAACGTTCAAAAAAAAGAATAATCAATTATTGAGCTTAATATATATATAGGGGTGGGTTAAATAAGGAACAAACAATCAAAAAAGTACAAGGAGATCAATCTCGACCGTTGGATCGGAAGATCGGATGGAAAGAAAAGATGCATCTCCGGCCATCTTCATCGGATCTAATCACCACTGATCATCTCCGGCGACATCTCCGGTCATCTTCATCTCCGGCGGCGGCGACATCTCCGGCAATCATCAGTTTCGTTTTCCGGTGGATACGGTACGGGCGTTGCCCTCATCCGTTCTAAAGTGGTTGTCACCGAACGCATATGAGAATCGTATGGATTTGATGGGCGGCGATCCAAGAGATGGTGGCGGTTTGATACGGTACGGGCTCCGCCCTTGCTGCCGGCGCCGTGGTTGGGGTAGTCAGAGATGATGGTGGTGGCGGTGGTTGTCTCGCCGGAGAAGAAGGAAGAAGGAGGAGGTGGTGACGGTCGCCGGAGAAGGAGGTGGTGGCGTGGCTGTTGTCTCGCCGGAGAAGAAGGAAGGAGGAGGAGGAAGATGCTTGATCTGAGCCATCAAAATGCTTGATCGGACGGCCCAGATCAGTCCCCTGGTACTTTTTTTTTACCCCATCCTCAAATTATCTTTCCCCTATATATATATATATATATATATATATAGGTTATATATATAATATATATATATATATATATATATATATATATATATATGTATGTATGTATAATATAATATTCCAGAAACTTACTCTCTCCGTCTCATATTAAATGTCAAATTTTGATTTGTCAAGTCTTTTTTTTTTCTTTCAACTTTAACCATAAATATCTTTATTTGGGTTATATAGTACTTAATGAAAGTTATATCAATAAAAAGTATATTTAAAACTCAATCCGTCCATATACATTACATGAATTGTTATATAATACAAACATAAATGTATATGGTTAAAATTTTAAGCAGAAGATTCTACAAGTTAAAATTGAACATTTAATATGACACGTAAAGTATATGTTTGTGTTTTAGACCATCTATAGTCGGAGTTAAACGTCGGCTTACTTAGATTTACAAATATTTTAGAAATCAAGAAGGCATCTGTCGCGACACAGTGATACAAATACGATTTCTAGTTAATAATTAAAGCTCACATCAATGATCACCTTATTTAGTGATGAAGTTATGATGCAATATTTGATACTACTGTTTATGGCAACCGTGGGGTTTGTTTGATGATTCTTTTTATTTACATGAATTTACTTCATTTTTAATGTACACATCAATCAATATATATTGAACTAATTATTATTATTCTCTCTATATCACAATAATAATTTAACCACGACCTCCATTGTTTCCTTCTTTTATAGGTCCCCTTACCCCCCCCCCCCCCCCATATGTAACTCATAATACACCACACTTTCTTCAATTCTTTCTTCATCCTCACCTAGCTCCTCCACATTCTTAATTTCATCCCCCCATATATAGACTAAATTTCTCGATGGAGAAAACCGATAGAGAAACGCACGATTTCATGAACGTTGAATCGTTCTCTCAACTTCCCTTTATCCGCCCCGCCTCATCCCAAAAAGAAAAAGGCATAAGGCTCTTTGGCAAAGAATTTGGTGGCGGTGGAAGTGGTGGCGATTCTAACACAGCCATGATCAATATCGATGACTACGACACTACTACTACTAATAATGACAACGCTACTGCAACCGCCACCCACGAAGAATCAATATCAAAAGTAGAAAGTAGCGAAAGTAACCGGAAATTTGAGTGTCATTATTGTTGTAGGAACTTCCCTACTTCACAAGCCTTGGGAGGTCATCAAAACGCACATAAAAGAGAAAGACAGCATGCTAAAAGAGCTCACCTGCAGTCAACAATGGTCAACGGTAGCTTCTCGGAGGCACACATGTATGGTCTCATGAATTACCATCGTTTCACCAACCACCATTCAACCACTCTTCCCCCACCTTATAATAATTACCACCACTCAAACCCTAATTCATCAACTCTCACCGGCTATAATCGGTTTTATGGAAATAATAATAATCCAACTTATAACACTACTACTTCATCTCATCATCATCATCAAACACCCATCAATGGTAGTCCGTTAGGGTTATGGAGATACCAAAACTCCGCCCAAAACATGACTACATTTAATCGTGACCATTCGTTCAACACGACGCCATTGATGATGCCTTTGAGTAATGATCATGGCGGGTTAAGAGCTTCAAGATCAATCACGACAAGCTCGAGTTATATGTATGATTCCAAGCCGAGTACTGTTGTTCAAGATCAAGTTAGTCTTGACTTGCATTTGTGATAACCATTAATTATTTCGTTTTCTAAGTTTTTATTTAGAAATATTACATAGAACCACCACCATTTTATTTTTTAATTAGCACAATATATATGTTGTTTAAGTACCCTAATAATTAATTTAGTAGTCTTGAAAAATATATATTACTTTCTTCAAATGTGCATTATTTGTCTTCTTAATTAAGGATGCAAATTGTTCGGATCAAAACCTAGATCAAGGTCATATCACTCACGAGTACTTGTTTTCTTCAAATATGTCATTTTGTTGTCTGATTTCACTTGTCTTACCTAGCCTCGTTCTGTTGTTATTGTTATATATACTATAGTATATAGTATATATATCAAGAATTGTAGTAACTAATCTCAGTTTAAATTAATGAAAACTCGAGAAGTTAATATATGAAATTATTAAGATTTAGATTGCCTTTTTTCTTTTTAGTTTATATATACTTCAAAACCAGATAAGTTTTTTACCTATAATTTCAAAACCAGATAAGTTTGGTACTACTTTTTGTGTGGCAATATCAGATAATACATGATTGATAGTGAGATCAATGTATTGATGTTGTGAGATTACACGTACGTACAAACGATTTGCAAGACTAATAATAAAAATCGTCCAATTGACATAAACGTCTAATTAATTAAAGCGAAATGCTAATATGAACTTCCTCGGTTCATTAAAAGTGCAAGGAAAAAAAATCTTGTGCGCCAAAGAAAATAGAAGTTGCAAGCAGCAGATCGACTCGTATTAAATTTCAAGTGATCGAGTATAGCTTATTGCATGTAATTACTTATCTATACTATATTATAAAGCAATGACTCATGTCTAACATTTTAAGTTTCAACATTTACTTTTCTAAAATGTCTCTCCTATCTATTCTATATTTACCTAAAATAACTATAGTACCATGTCTCTCTACTCAAATCTCAATCACTCATTTTTTTTTCTCTCTCCTCCATAAATCATTTTATTCCTTTAATTCATTCAAAATATTTTATCTCAAAAACCGTACATCGATAAATTATAAAAATTATATGGGTGTTCTTAAAATTCCATGCTCTTTCATTAGAGATGTCATTCGATATACTTTCGACGAATTTTTAAATCGGCGGAGCCCGTAAGGGCGGAGCCCGTACGGCTAAGGGCGGAGCCCGTCGGGTAGATCACCCCATCACCGCCACCGCCATTACATCACCACCCCGCCATCACCTCCATCACCTCCACAATACGCGGGTACTTTTCTCTCGTCATTAACTAATGCACGTAACTGCCATTTATTAATTAAGGCACGATTTCTAATTCGTTGACGATATATATAATATGCATTCGCAAAATCCCTGCAAATGAATGACACTCGACTTATTTACTATCCACTTCGGTTTGGTTCGGCTAGATTTGGTTAACTCAAAAATTAAAAAATATGTATCAAATGATAATTTTCAATTATGTTGGACCTGAGTAAGTTTTTCCTTTCGGATCTCTACTGGATGATATATAGAGGTTTCGTATTGAGTGGCTTAAATTAAGGATTCATTTGACGAGGGTGCTCAATCTTTAACATGGACCCGGTTAAGTCAATTTCCGAGTAATTCACAACTTAAAAAAAAAGAAAAAATGGGGATGGAATTTAAGGGTAAAGAAAGATATGAAGAACTAGAAATCAAGAACATAAGAACTAGATATTTAAGAAGACGTTAAACTTCATTTTTATTATTGTAAGAAATTTTTTTAAAAATGAATAAAAATTAAAAGCGATATATATGAAGAGTCAACATCTGGCTGCAATCAGTGATTGTTGTCACACCCCGTCGTAGCGGAAATACAGGGTTAACAAAGAATTGCGTACTAATCAGAAGGTTAATAGAGATTACATCCATTTATGCCAATACAAGTCAATACAAGTACAATCGTTCAAAGTGTGGACCCCAAAATACGGATACAAGTCATCCTCGATTGGAACTGGGCCCACTGAATACAAGTTCAATAAATTGGACATTCAAATACAACTAAAGCCAAAAACATGAGAGTCCTCAATGTCTGATGCTAATTGTACGTCCAAAGTCAAAAGATTGGCCCCATTATGCCAAAAATGATTTCCACGACTTACTGATGGTCACCTGAAAAGCATGAAATTTGAGAGGATCAACTATCGAAATAGTTGGTGAGTTTACAGTGTGTTTGACTAAAAGATCAATCGTCGTTTATTGTAGTTAATTAAGACAGGACGGTCCAGACCGAAGTCCGACCATAATACGAAGACAAGACGGTCGGGATCAATATCCGACAATAAGACTAATTTCCCTCGCACAGGTCTCCCGTCTATAATGGGGTGCGGACCAAAATACCTCGCACAGGTCTCCCGTCTATAATGGGGTGCGGACCAAAATACCTCGCACAGGTCTCCCGTCTATAATGGGGTGCGGACCAAAATACCTCGCACAGGTCTCCCGTCTATAATGGGGTGCGGACCAGAACAAAGACAGTCAGGCACAAAATCTGACAAGACAACCATTTGGATCTCAAAATGGTAATAACTACATAAGGGGGATCATTTTAGTTCGTCAAACACGAAGAACAATTTAGTCAGCCAACATGGCAAGTCAAAGTCATTTAGTTCAATATTTCATAACACATGTATACACATTTTCAGACAGCCGTCAACATGGCAAGACATAAGACAAATGATTTAATTTACCAAATCTCATGGCATAGACAAAGACAAATCATTTATAAAGTAGTCGTGTATACAGTACATGCTTTTCAGGCCCAAAGTAAAAGGAAAAAGGGCGCCATAAACTCACCTTAGCGATCACAGAGCTAAAAGTATGAGCAGTCTGAGAATAAGAGCAGTCTAGTCTCCACGTCTATCCAAAACCTAGGATATGAGCACGAACGGTGAGAATCAATTCTCACGACGACAAGTACCCTACGTACAACTACTTAGCTATCAATCCTAGAATGCCTTGACCGAGAATGTGATTCAATGTTCAATATTATTTGACTTTAGTTGGCAATATCAATGAAATTGTCATTATAAGGTAGTCTAAAGTACCATTCAATATTCACCAAATCCAAACGTTCAAGTTGTCCAAAAACTAGAAATGTCAAATATTTCCGCAACATACCACTGCGCCGCAGTGAGCCATAGTCAAGCTCACTGCGCCGCAGTGAGCTAACCACGATCAAACAGCCCCTAGCCACTGCGCCGCAGTGGGGCTAACCCATGCCACTGCGCCGCAGCGGCCAAGTTCTGGACCAAAAGGCAGTAGCTGCAGTTTTATGCAGAAAACCAAACAAAAACCCTTCAAACTCGACCCAATTCAACCCGAAACGATTTGTAAGAGCTTGTAACCCATTATGAAGCATAACTAAACATTATAAACCATAAATACACATAACCCCGCCCATAATTTCGTCCATAACATCGTTAAATCTTCCGAAATGATCAAATTAATCCAAAACCCTATTTAAACCTTAATTCCATTTTAAGTTGTTTTAGGCCTTGTAAGAACTCGAAATGACTAGAAAAGAGTAAGTAAACATAAATAGGTGCAAAAGGGGTGATTTAGACTTACCAAAACTTATGTTCTTGAATAATTGATGAAGATGGGGATTGATGATGCAAATACCAATTTATAGCTTTAAAATCCCTAAATCTTTCCTTTGCAAAACTGATGTAGAAGAAGACTAGAGAGATTGAGAGTATTTGGGTGATTTGTGTGTTTTGTGTGGTGTGTGTGTGTTGGTGTTGATCAAAAGGAGACAGAGAGATAGGGGGGGGGGGCTTGGTGTTTCCCTCCCTGCCTTTCATTTACAATTTTGGTCCATGTGGCCAAAAATTAGATTTATACCTTACCCCTAATTTGGTAAAATGCTTACGATTAAATACCGTTTGACTAATAGATTAAAATGTAAAGTAATGGTATTTTCCTTCGTGTCATTTTAATTAAGACAAGTCAATAAAGTTTCGTCAAAGTGAACTTTACAATATTAAGTCTAGATAGTCTTTTTATTTCGTACAGGACATAACCTTTAAATATTAATTTAAAGTTATTTTTAAAGACTCGGCATTCGTCTAGATAGCTAATAGTCTACGTCACAAGATACGTCTACTTTGACTAAGTCAAAAGTCCAAAAGTCTAATAAGTTCCACGTCAAATGACTGTCTAATTGAGATTAGGACTAACCCGATGTTAATTAATTATGAGTTGTCACAGCATCCCCGACTTCTAAGGATTTCATCCCGAAATCAAGTCTTGCTCAGTAAAAAGATGAGGATAGTTATCCCTCATATAGTCTTCACGTTCCCAAGTCAAGTCGGGACCATGTTTCGAGTTCCAACGAACTTTGACCAATTTGATACGACTACGTCTAAGTTGTTTGAGCTGTTGGTCTAAAATTTCAACAGGTTCTTCAACGAATTGAAGAGAGTCAGTCACTTGCAGCTCTTCGACAGGTACGACTAAAGTCTCATCAGTCAGACATTTCTTAAGATTCGAAATGTGAAATATGTGATGAACGTGTTCTAGCTCCTTAGGTAACTCGAGCTTGTAAGCCACGGAACCAACTCTTTGAATAATTTTGAATGGTCCGATATAACGAGGACTAAGTTTCCCTCTTACGCCAAAACGTGCAGTGCCTTTCCAAGGCGACACTTTCAACATGACTTTGTCTCCCACTTGAAACTCAAGTGGTTTCCGTCTACGGTCGGCATAGTCTTTTGACGATCTTGAGCCGCCTTCAGCCGTGCCCTAATTTCAACAATTTGATCAGTAGTCTTCTGAACTAGTCCATACTTGAATAAACGACGTTCTCCAACATCAAGCCAACAGACAGGAGATCTACATTTTCGTCCGTATAAAGCCTCATAAGGCGCACATTTGATGCTAGTGTGATAGCTGTTGTTATATGAAAATTCAGCTAACGACAAAAAGGTATCCCAACTACCTTTGAAGTCAATGACACATGCCCGAAGCATGTCCTCTAAAGTCTGGATGGTACGTTCACTTTGTCCGTCAGTCTGTGGATGGTAAGCCGTACTTAAGTGCAATTGAGTGCCTAGGGCGTCTTGAAAATATCTCCAAGATTGTGAAGTGAAACGACCATCACGATCAGAGATAATAGACAAGGGAACGCCATGAAGTGATACGATCTTTTCAATATATAATTGAGACAATTTCCTTATCTTCCAACTCTCTCGGATTGGAATGAAATGAGCAGACTTCGTCAAGCGGTCGACAATGACCCAAATAGTATCGTATCCTCTCAGGGTTCGAGGCAGTTTAGTAATAAAGTCCATAGTAATCTGTTCCCATTTCCAGTCAGGAATTTTGGGTTGTTGGAGCAGCCCAGAAGGCTTTTGGTGCTCCGCCTTGACCATTGAACAATTTAGACACTTTGAGACATAAGTGGCGATATCTCTTTTCATACCAGGCCACCAATAAAAGTCCTTAGTCCATGGTACATTTTGTCAGCACCAGGATGGATTGAATATTTAGATCGATGACTCTCGTTCATCAAGAGTTCTCTAAGTCCATTATATTTGGGAATCCACACTCTGCCCTTAACATGTCGGATTTCATCGCCATCCAATTCAAACAAACGTTCAGCATTCCACAATGCTTCTTTCTCGATACGTCCTGGCTGTAGGGCTTCGTTTTGATCGTCTAAAACTCTATCCCTTAATGACGAGCCAAGATAAGAACTTGCTCTTGTTATGACAGATAGTGAAATTCTATCTTTTCGACTTAGCGCGTCAGCAACAACATTGGCTTTACCGGGATGATATTTAAGATCACAGTCGTAGTCACTGAGTAATTCTACCCACCGTCGTTGTCGCATATTCAGCATTTTCTGATCGAAGATATGCTGAAGGCTTTTGTGATCCGTGAATATAGTACACTTGGTACCATACAGATAATGTCTCCAAATTTTTAATGCAAAGACAACCGCTCCGAGTTCTAGATCGTGGGTTGCATAGTTCTTTTCGTGGATCTTGAGCTGTCTAGAAGCGTAAGCAATGACCTTACCTTCCTGCATAAGTACACATCCCATGCCCTGATGTGAGGCGTCACAGTATACCATGAAATTTTCAATGCCATTCGGTAATGCTAGAATAGGAGCATTACACAGTCTGTCCTTTAACGTCTGAAATGCCTTTTCTTGGGCATCCTGCCAAATAAACTCCTTAGCCTTCTGAGTTAATAAAGTCAAAGGTTGAGCAACCTTAGAGAAATTCTCAATGAATCTCCTGTAATAGCCAGCCAGTCCAAGAAACTGACGGATTTCTGTCGGAGTCTTAGGGGCTTCCCACTTCTTTATCGCCTCGACCTTAGATGGATCTACATGGATTCCACCTGCATTCACTACATGACCCAAGAAGTGTACTTCCCTAATCCAGAATTCACATTTTGAGAATTTCGCGTACAACTTCTGATCCTTGAGCAGTTGCAGAATGGTTCTCAGATGACTTTCATGTTCGTCTTTATTCCTTGAGTATATCAGTATGTCGTCAATGAACACGATGACAAACTTGTCTAGGTACGGTCGACATACTCGGTTCATTAAGTCCATAAACACAGCAGGTGCATTGGTTAAACCAAACGGCATAACCAAAAACTCATAATGACCATAACGAGTTCTGAAGGCTGTTTTAGGAATATCCGTCTCTCTGACTCTGAGTTGATGATACCCAGATCTGAGATCAATCTTGGAAAAATGTGATGCACCTTCCAATTGATCAAACAAGTCGTCAATACGAGGCAAAGGGTACCTGTTCTTGACAGTCAACTTGTTCAATTCTCTGTAATCAATACACATACGCATAGAGCCGTCTTTCTTCTTAACGAATAGGATAGGAGCTCCCCAAGGGGATGAACTTGGGCGAATTAGTCCTTTAGCTAACAACTCTTGAAGTTGTTCGGATAATTCTTGCATTTCTGACGGCGCAAGGCGATAGGGTGCCTTGGCCACAGGTGCAGCTCCAGGGACTAAGTCTATTCCAAACTCAACTGGTCTGTGAGGTGGAAGCCCCGTCAATTCTTCAGGAAATACCTCCGGAAAATCTTTAACTACTGGAATGTCTTGAATGTCTTTACCCTTCGGCTTCCTTTCAACAACTAGTGCCAAGAAGGCAGGGTATTCTTTTTGTAAGTATCTATTTGCCTTTATCGCCGACACTAAAATCAATTCCTTCCCTGACTTGTCTCCTTGCACTACTAGGGTTTCGTCATTCTGAAGGGGTATTCTAACAATCTTCTCGTAACACATTATTTCAGCTCTAACCTTAGATAACCAGTCCATTCCAACAATTACATCAAAACTACTGAGTTCTATGGGAATAAGATTAATTTTAAAGGTTTCGCCAGACAATGTCAAATTGCAATCTACTAAATGGTCTCTAGCAATATACTTTTTACCGTTTGCATATTCAACGATATAAGTTCCTTTCATGGGGATTGCTACTAAGTTAAACCGAGAATAGAATTCTAAGGATATAAAGCTTTTATCAGCTCCGGAGTCGAATAGCACAAATACGTAATGATTATTGAGTATGAATGTACCTATCACCACGTTGGGGTCACGTCGTGCATCAGCAGCATCCAAAGCAAACACTCGACCTCTGCCTTGTCCACCTTGATTCCTTGCTTGATTATTCCCCGCATTGTTCCTTACTGGAACCATTGCATTGTTGTTCGGGTTCAGATTGAGTCTTGGACATGCAGGTCGCAGATGGGTTTCGCTCCTACATCCGTAGCATTGACTTGGTGCCTTGTCCCTACAAAACTTTTCCAGATGTCCCGCCCTTTTACAACGGCGACAAGTAGGACAATTTCCCCTGTGATGGAGATTACACCTATTACACTTAGGATCTGTGCCAGTGTACCTCGTGACGTCCTGAGTAACCACCGCAAAGTTTCTGGCAGTCCTAAACCTCTTGCCATTCCCACCGCCACCATATCCACTACCAGAGGCATGATCACTCCTTCTCTTGATCACTTCAGTTCCAACAGAAGAACCAGTGGTTCTTTTCAAGTCTATCACCATCCGGTTGGTTGCACTAACTGCCGCTTGGAGAGTCATAGGATTAAAAGCGGCTACCAATCTTCGGACATCAGGTGACAAGCCATAACAATATCTCTCGATCAATTTCTCCTCCGTATCTACCATACGAGGAACTAGTCTAGCCAACTCATGAAAACGAGTTGTGTATCTCTCATTGTCTAGTCCAATCATACCATGATTCCAGAATTCGCCTTCCATTTTCTGTACTTCCTCACGAGGACAGTACTTTTCCATGAGCATCCTTTTAAAGTTCAACCAAGGTATGCTATATGCCGGCTCTCGGCCACGAGTCCTTATCTGTTCGTTCCACCATGACAGAGCGTGCTTTTGAAACTGAGAGGCTGCATACTCCACTTTGTGCTCTTCGGCACAACGGCTGATATGGAGCACTGCCTCAATGCTTTCCAGCCAATTTATTAGACCGACAGGACCTTCGGTGCCATGAAATTCCTTTGGCTTGCAATAAGTGAAGGTCTTAAAATCACTCCCATGATTATGACCTCGTGGGATAACTTGTTCAGCAGTAGGCTCGACATTGTTGCTATTGTCAGCCCGATGGTTATTATTGGCGTTCATGCTTGCCGTGATCTGGGCGACCAAAGTAGGCATAGCAGCTAACAACTGTTGTGTCACAAATGCTGCCATATTATTATCCCCGCCAGTATTTGGGGTAGGTCCAGGACCAGTGTTCACCTGGACAGTAGCAGTTTCTGGTTCTTGCTGGATTACAGGTTCTTCCTGTTCAGCTGTATTGGATTTAGGAGTTGATCTAGTAACTCTCTTTGGTGCAGTTTTCTTGACTTGAGCCTTTTTCTGAACTTTGCTTTTCGTCTTAGGAGCCATAAGTCTAAGATATGAACAAAAATGTCATTTAGAGACTTCCTTGATAGGTTAAAATAGAAAGTAGCTTTGCAAAACAGATGACAGTACAATGCAAGTCACAAATTGTTGACTTGTATGAATTTATGTACTAGACAAGACAATAAAATATGGAAAGTCATATTTCTAGAGCTAAGAATAAGCAGTTGACATAGTCTGAACAAGTATGTAAGCCAAAAGACAATCGTATTTCATTGATGTTCAAAATTTTACATAGGCTGGTATGTACAATCCAAAAACATGTGGGAAACTTCATCCACAACGATAGACTACATAGTCGGAGCAATACGATTTAAAGACACGTGGGAAATACATCCACAAAAGATAGACTACAACTCAAAGTACAGAAGTACGAGTTGTTATAAGTTATAGGCTTACAATACAGAAAGATTATTACAAGACTACATCTTGCAAATAACAACGACTAGCAAAGCCACCACCAAAACCACCACGATGGACATCATCCAGATCAACCTCCCAATAGTTTCCCTTCCTTCTCTAGCAACAGACATAGCCTCAGCCGCCTGATGATAAGCTCCAGTCAACGCCTGAGCTTGATTCTCTATTTTCTCTCTGGTGCAGATGAGGGAATTGTTCATCCTTGACAATTGGCGGCGATAATATTCCGACCTATCAGCTGCAGATGCAACTGGCATAACGGCACTTGGATTGTAGACAGGCACTCTGGAGGGACCCGCCGCATACGGATCTCCCTGAAAGAATGAAAGACCAAGTCCACAGTTGCCCTGAACTGGTGCAGAAGGACCAGGAGCATAAGGGTCTTTAGGAGCATAAGGCATATGAGTTCCCTCGGTAGTCCTCCTCTGATGTGGAGATACCGGTGTCACAGATGATTGAACATGGATAGACACATGTTCACCTCCAGATTCACTGGAAGATGACACTAGATTGATAGGGCGTGATTCATTGCCCGATTCCTCCATTGGTTCCTCTTCATAAGAGTCAGGAACACAAGGAATGGAGTTGCTATGACAGGAACTGGAGGTGTACAAGGTACAACAGCATTTGAGCTAACTCCATCCGACATGACTAGTCTGAAAAGATAGTCAAAGAATCCATATAAGTCAAATGGATAAGGCAGTACGTCTCAAATGGATGATACAGTACGCAATTTGAGTTTTAAGAAATCTTTGTCTAGATTACACACATTTGGTTTGGGTTTCTATTACCAACATATTTGCAATGCTTATATATAGGGTCACCCGCAGCCTTCCCACCACATTTAAATATGTTGTTAATATAATCCAAACTATCACGTATATAAACCTTATGCATACACATACGATTTGAGTTTCTATTCCTAACATACCTTCAATGTTTATATATAGGGTCACCCGCAGCCTTCCCACCACATCTACAGTATGTTGTGAATATAGCTCAAACTATAACGTATATACAAAATCTAAGATATTTATTTCGAGCCTTATATTATTTTACATAATCGGGACGTAGTTGATCAGGTTAGGTCTAATTATAGACAAATAATATAACTCCTGAAATAAGTATCCTAAACCTAAATAGACTTAGATTCCCTTTTGAAACGAAATGGCTATAGATTGAGTTTTTCCAACGGAAAAACTCGGTATTAACTATAACCTTGTCTCTGATACCAATTTTTTTGTCACACCCCGTCGTAGCGGAAATACAGGGTTAACAAAGAATTGCGTACTAATCAGAAGGTTAATAGAGATTACATCCATTTATGCCAATACAAGTCAATACAAGTACAATCGTTCAAAGTGTGGACCCCAAAATACGGATACAAGTCATACTCGATTGGAACTGGGCCCACTGAATACAAGTTCAATAAATTGGACAATCAAATACAACTAAAGCCAAAAACATGAGAGTCCCCAATGTCTGATGCTAATTGTACGTCCAAAGTCAAAAGATTGGCCCCATTATGCCAAAAATGATTTCCACGACTTACTGATGGTCACCTGAAAAGCATGAAATTTGAGAGGATCAACTATCGAAATAGTTGGTGAGTTTACAGTGTGTTTGACTAAAAGATCAATCGTCGTTTATTGTAGTTAATTAAGACAGGACGGTCCAGACCGAAGTCCGACCATAATACGAAGACAAGACGGTCGGGATCAATATCCGACAATAAGACTAATTTCCCTCGCACAGGTCTCCCGTCAACAATGGGGTGCGGACCAGTATACCTCGCACAGGTCTCCCGTCTATAATGGGGTGCGGACCAAAATACCTCGCACAGGTCTCCCGTCTATAATGGGGTGCGGACCAAAATACCTCGCACAAGTCTCCCGTCTACAAAGGGGTGCGGACCAGAACAAAGACAGTCAGGCACAAAATCTGACAAGACAACCATTTGGATCTCAAAATGGTAATAACTACATAAGGGGGATCATTTTAGTTCGTCAAACACGAAGAACAATTTAGTCAGCCAACATGGCAAGTCAAAGTCATTTAGTTCAATATTTCATAACACATGTATACACATTTTCAGACAGCCGTCAACATGGCAAGACATAAGACAAATGATTTAATTTACCAAATCTCATGGCATAGACAAAGACAAATCATTTATAAAGTAGTCGTGTATACAGTACATGCTTTTCAGGCCCAAAGTAAAAGGAAAAAGGGCGCCATAAACTCACCTTAGCGATCACAGAGCTAAAAGTATGAGCAGTCTGAGAATAAGAGCAGTCTAGTCTCCACGTCTATCCAAAACCTAGGATATGAGCACGAACGGTGAGAATCAATTCTCACGACGACAAGTACCCTACGTACAACTACTTAGCTATCAATCCTAGAATGCCTTGACCGAGAATGTGATTCAATGTTCAATATTATTTGACTTTAGTTGGCAATATCAATGAAATTGTCATTATAAGGTAGTCTAAAGTACCATTCAATATTCACCAAATCCAAACGTTCAAGTTGTCCAAAAACTAGAAATGTCAAATATTTCCGCAACATACCACTGCGCCGCAGTGAGCTAACCACGATCAAACAGCCCCTAGCCACTGCGCCGCAGTGGGGCTAACCCATGCCACTGCGCCGCAGTGGCCAAGTTCTGGACCAAAAGGCAGTAGCTGCAGTTTTATGCAGAAAACCAAACAAAAACCCATCAAACTCGACCCAATTCAACCCGAAACGATTTGTAAGAGCTTGTAACCCATTATGAAGCATAACTAAACATTATAAACCATAAATACACATAACCCCGCCCATAATTTCGTCCATAACATCGTTAAATCTTCCGAAATGATCAAATTAATCCAAAACCCTATTTAAACCTTAATTCCATTTTAAGTTGTTTTAGGCCTTGTAAGAACTCGAAATGACTAGAAAAGAGTAAGTAAACATAAATAGGTGCAAAAGGGGTGATTTAGACTTACCAAAACTTATGTTCTTGAATAATTGATGAAGATGGGGATTGATGATGCAAATACCAATTTATAGCTTTAAAATCCCTAAATCTTTCCTTTGCAAAACTGATGTAGAAGAAGACTAGAGAGATTGAGAGTATTTGGGTGATTTGTGTGTTTTGTGTGGTGTGTGTGTGTTGGTGTTGATCAAAAGGAGACAGAGAGATGGGGGGGGCTTGGTGTTTCCCTCCCTGCCTTTCATTTACAATTTTGGTCCATGTGGCCAAAAATTAGATTTATACCTTACCCCTAATTTGGTAAAATGCTTACGATTAAATACCGTTTGACTAATAGATTAAAATGTAAAGTAATGGTATTTTCCTTCGTGTCATTTTAATTAAGACAAGTCAATAAAGTTTCGTCAAAGTGAACTTTACAATATTAAGTCTAGATAGTCTTTTTATTTCGTACAGGACATAACCTTTAAATATTAATTTAAAGTTATTTTTAAAGACTCGGCATTCGTCTAGATAGCTAATAGTCTACGTCAACAAGATACGTCTACTTTGACTAAGTCAAAAGTCCAAAAGTCTAATAAGTTCCACGTCAAATGACTGTCTAATTGAGATTAGGACTAACCCGATGTTAATTAATTATGAGTTGTCACAATTGTACCCCACAGAAAGCAAATGAAGCTGAGTTTGATGAAGAAAAAAAAGTGCTGCTGCTGCTGATGCCTTTGACAACTTCCAAAGGGTATGCCACTCCCACTTGCCATGCTATCTATATTTGTGTACAAAGTACAACTGTCAGCTGCTTCCTGTGTGCTTTCCATGCTTGTACATTCAGAAAAACTTTCTTTAAAAATTTTTTATTTTTTATTTTTGTTTCTATCGACCATGTATCCCCTTCCACATCAACGACACAAATATGTATACATACATATATATGTGTTAAAAAACAACAGGAAAGAATATATTTTATATTAAAAAAAAGTGATGATGACATGTGTGTATATTCATAAACCTCTACGTAGGTGCTTATACAGATATACAATGCCATCCTTTACAAATTAAAATAATGCATGTGTACGAGATCATAATATAACGTTCACCATATTACAACATAGTTTCTGAACAAAAGCATATATTTTTTTTCTAAATATTCATATGAATCAAAAAAAATTTCTTTGAACGGCAAAAATTCATATGAATGATCAATTATTTAAATTAAATCAAAAAGGCAAATTATTTGTTAATATAAAAAGAATTTTAGAAAAGGAAAAAAGGTAAAATTACTATTCATAGTAAAACACAAAATTTGTTTTTAATCATGACAACTATAAAGAAAGATTAAAGCTCTTTTAGATCACGACAGTACATTTGACATAAGGAGACCAACTTCACTATCAAAGTTCCAATTGCTTTGACACTTTGTTTTCAAACCACATATGTTTTAATATAAAATCCACAGAAAATCATATTTCAAAATGTGAAACTTTGTCATTTTATTAACTGATACCTTTAAGCTTATCGTGCAGTTATTGTTTGTTCGAATCCCAAGCCAAATATTTTACTCCAAATTAACGTTACTATTCAGTCAAAAGTTATATCCAAATATAGAAATTTTGAACTCCGTATCAAAGGTGTTTGGAATTGCGTTTATAAAATAAATTATGCATTTAAAAACTGCGTTTTGAAAAAACATGTTTCAACCTACTCTAAAACTGCGTTTGAAAACATAAATAATCACTTATTTTGCCAAACACATATTTTCATTATCTGCGTTATGCAAATACAATAATTAGATTATCAGCTCAAAACGCAATCACAATCACCTAGTTTTTTTAGTCTTTGTTCAATTTTACTATTCATCGTATTAAGAAACATTAGATATCTATAATCTGTAATATAACTAAAAGAGGAGGTTGGGGTACACTTGGCACCCCTAAAATCTCTTTTTAGGTCTAATACTCTCTCCTAATTACTCTATAATTTATATTAATATTTGTAGAAAAAGTCTCATTAATTTACACTTTTTTGTTTTCCATCAATAATTTACACTTTTTAGCCTTGAATACTTAATTTATATTTATTTTTAGTCATCAACTTGAGAAGATTTTAATCATTTAATTAATTAAAAAAATTTCAACATATGAAATATTTGTCTACAAAAAATTATTTCAAAAGATGAATTACAATATACGTATTCAATGTAATTTTGACTTTTCTTGACTTTTTATCTTATAAATAAATATAGATTTACACATATAGATATCAATGTCGACAACATGACTAAAGATAAATATTAGCTTATAAGTAAACATTATAAAATATTATAAATTGATACCTATAGATGTCGTACATTGGTATGTCAATACAATTTTGATAATGTCGTCTAATTTAATAATATATTAGATTATATTTTTATAAATTATAATATTTTTAAATTAATATTTAATATAAACACAATATGAACTCTAGATACCTATCCCAAACACAATAACAGATGACGATATACAACATCCTTATCCTAAACACAATAGGTTTCACAGAACATGGGACGATCACTAAACAAAACACGATTTACAACAGAGGGTTACTTGAATACTAAATCCAAATCAATATGAACTCCATTCAAGATTCATTCTATCTCTCAATCAAAAAGGTATAAAATGTTCTCCCTTTTTATATATTAGTTTTGCGTATTAATGTTTAAAGTTACAATTGTCACTCAAATCAAGAGTTTTAATTGTTATCAAAGAGTATGAAAACAATCCTATTTGTTATCTATTTATCATAGGACAAGTGATTGAAAATAAATCTATTCGTGTTATGGGCTCATATCATGAACAAAGACATGTACTTGAATGTCAAGTACAGGATCACAAGTATGTTTATATTCTATATATTAATTATCTTTCATAATAATATCACATTGTAAATATATACTATAACTAAAAGAGAAGGTTGGGGTACACTTGACACCTCTTAAAGCTCTTTTTAAGCTTAAAGATCTTTCCTAATTACTCTAGAGCTCTCCTTTTTTCTAGATTTTTTTATTTTTTATTTGCTAATTAAATAGATAATTATATTTAAAACTCTATCATAAATCTTTTTCTATCAAAACAAATCTTTTTAGATTTTAAAGATATATAATATTCTTAAAGCTCTCCCAATAAATTATTATATATACAAGCTAAATTTTTATTAATTATCCTCATTCATATTATTCTTCTCCTTCTATCTTTAATAAACAAATCAAGTTAAGTAAATTTCTCAACAAAAGAAACATACGGTTTTTTTTATATCACTTTAATTTTATTTTTGGTATTTTGTTCGTGTTTGTTTATTATTTGATATTTGTTATGTTATTGTTATTTTTCATTTCTTTTAACTTAGTTTGTTGTCAATTATAGTTTGATTATAGCTTCTTTTTCTACTACAAAAGGGTTTATTATTTTAAATTTGTTTTGTTCATGTTTTGTTATTTTTACCTGTTTTGTTATTTATTATTTTTATATTTACCTTTGATATATATATTTTGAGACTATCCGTCTATCGGACGGGCTTGAAGACTAGTGATATAATATAACATAATTTCTTAAAAAATTTCTTAATATTCCTAACTAGAATTACAATTACAAAAGTCAAAAAAGCTAAACAAATAATACCGTAATAATTTTAATTAAGTATATATGCTTTTTTTTTAATCAAAGGAATCTTATTTAAGAAAATACTCCCAATATACCCAACAAAAGAAAAACAATTTTGTAATCTCCACGGAATGAATTCACTTATGATAAAGGAAGTAATAAACTGTGTGATGTTGCCAAAAGATACACGTGGAATAAGAATTTGTATGCATGAATTTGCAGTACTTTCTTTAGAACAAAAACACAACAAAAGGGGGGAGAGAAATGGCCTATGGTAAATGGGTAGAATTGGCATTTCGTTAAATTAGGCACGAAAAGAGCAAATACAAGGATATGGCATTGGTTGAATTCTAGAATGCCATTGGTTTAAGTTTGTATGTACTACCGAGTACCGAGTACTGTATATTTTCATATTTTGGGCCTATGTGGTGTTTTTCTTTAATGTGTGAAAAAATGATATCGCTAATAAAGTCACTAAAAAAGTTTGGTAGTCAAAATTTTTGAAAATGAACATAAAATAGCTAACGAATCTTGTTACCAAATCCCACCATAATTCTCATCACCACCATGAGTCATTAAAACTAGAAATTATCATAATTTATTTTGGTTTGAATATTGTGTGTGAAAATCTTGTCGTTATTTTTATAATCATATCGTCGTTTTCACAAAAATAATATATAATTTAGGTTGTTGCAGGTTTAGGGGTTTTTTCCTCCGGCTCGTCTTGGACCCATAAATATAAAAATCCCCCGTATACACCATCAATACTTAAAAGTATACATACGACTACCACCCAAAAAAATGTTGTACGGTTACCTTCCTGATTTTATATGCATATATCTTCACAAGTGGAAAAAAATCTTTAAGTACAATGATTTCTTACGTGTGAAGATGTTATTGTCTGTTTTTAACCGCATACAATCACTTGCCATAAAAGTAAAAAGTAAATCTCATTACATATATGTGGGTTGGTAATTAATATCCTATGAATAATTCATCAAATGTTATCCAATGCATGAATATCCATGGGAGCTTTCAAAGTACCACCACATCAACATCTAGTTTTTTTCTTACCCAAAACCACAATCCATCAAACTCAATGGACTTCAAAGTGCATTCATCTGAGGCCAATAAAATCAAATGCCAGCAACGCTATTATTTATTTCTTTTCATTGTTTAATCGTTACATGAATATTCTAATCAATGTTGATATGAAATAAGATATTAGATGTGCATAAGATATGTAGATATAGATGTAAATTATATTCCCGTATTTACAGTTATTGAGCCTTTAGTGATATAATATAACATAATTTCTTAAAAAATTTCTTAATATTCCTAACTAGAATTACAATTACAAAAGTCAAAAAAGCTAAACAAATAATACCGTAATAATTTTAATTAAGTATATATGCTTTTTTTTTAATCAAAGGAATCTTATTTAAGAAAATACTCCCAATATACCCAACAAAAGAAAAACAATTTTGTAATCTCCACGGAATGAATTCACTTATGATAAAGGAAGTAATAAACTGTGTGATGTTGCCAAAAGATACACGTGGAATAAGAATTTGTATGCATGAATTTGCAGTACTTTCTTTAGAACAAAAACACAACAAAAGGGGGGAGAGAAATGGCCTATGGTAAATGGGTAGAATTGGCATTTCGTTAAATTAGGCACGAAAAGAGCAAATACAAGGATATGGCATTGGTTGAATTCTAGAATGCCATTGGTTTAAGTTTGTATGTACTACCGAGTACCGAGTACTGTATATTTTCATATTTTGGGCCTATGTGGTGTTTTTCTTTAATGTGTGAAAAAATGATATCGCTAATAAAGTCACTAAAAAAGTTTGGTAGTCAAAATTTTTGAAAATGAACATAAAATAGCTAACGAATCTTGTTACCAAATCCCACCATAATTCTCATCACCACCATGAGTCATTAAAACTAGAAATTATCATAATTTATTTTGGTTTGAATATTGTGTGTGAAAATCTTGTCGTTATTTTTATAATTTATCGATGTACGGTTTTTGAGATAAAATATTTTAAATAAATTAGATAAATAAAATGATTTATGGAGGAGAGAGATATTTACAGTTATTGAGCCTTTAGTAGATTATAATGATAATGATTGTTTTCATATCCATGCTTTCAACGTGGAGTAAGATAATATTTAGTTATAAACAAATGCATTTTTCTTTTGTTTTCCTAAAGCAAATTTCTAAAATGAAACTATATATAATGGAAATTGTATGTACTAATAATCGACAATGCTAAATACTGGATTATATATACAATCAAAGACTTTAAGCCAAATGTGTAGTATATATAAATTAAATGTTGTTGCACACAACGTTTTATAAACCGATTCGAACTAGCCGTCAGACCGGTTCAGCTGGGTTCCGAAGAGGTGCCAGGTTTTTACCAGTTTTTTGAGAATTTCGATATCCAGTTTCGCTGAATTTGTTTACTTTAAGTTTTTTTTAAATTACTTCTATGAATATGTATATACCTTAACGTTATATTTGTAGTTTGTGAACTTTAAAGCTTAAATTTTGTTATAAAACATCTCTTTGACATTATTTGAAGTGAATTGTAATTTTAAATTGACTATTTTCGATGGATTCTAATAAGTTTAGTAGGATTTTTATAAAATAAAAAAACAAAAATACTAAGATACACTAACTTGTTAATTTTTCGGTTCAACTTAAAAATCAGTTTTTATAAGATTTGGTTGCACACCAAACCCTGAAGCTCCCTTGAAATGTCTACGAAAATATATTCTTAAAATATGGTTTTGGACTTTTGGTTTTGGTTTGAAAGGAAGGCCCACAAGTACAATGAATTATCAGGTGGGGTCAACTGATGGCATGCAGAGAAAGAGAGAGAGAGAGAGAGAGAGAGAGTACAACAAAAGGGAACCATAAAGACAGATGAAGAGTACACACACATACACATTTCGATTTGGACCACTTTTTTTTTTTCACAGGAATTTAAGGAACCTTGCCCCCACATCACCTCTGTCTTTTCTCATTCAATTCCACCTTTTTTTTTCTATTATATAACATGAGAAAATATTACTCCATATTTAAGGGATTAGACATCTATCTCTGTTCATCAACTTAGAAAACCTCTCCTGATAAAATATCTTCGAGATGGTTAAGGATATGTTCAAAAACGATCACGAGATACCTCGATTAGGCCGCTTACATCCATAGTCAAAAAGATCGGCATTCCCAATTAGTTGCGCAGGGAAAACCTCCTTAGTTTACCCGTCTACATATACAATCTTAACACATGTACAAACATACATTATATGCATATAAAAGTTATTTTTTTGATATATACATACAAGGCATATTCCACCATACTGTCCATACAATCATAATCAAAAACCTGCATGCAATCACCACTATACTTGATTTTCTAGCACTTGTCGATGTCCTAGTAACGGACTTGCTCTCATTTTATCTAAAAAAATATTAGTAAATTGACATAATTTCTGAGATTGACCAAACAAAATATGTTGAGCATTAAATTGTTTGGTTATATGAAAAGTTTGTGACCGAGTGAAAAAGTTATTGGCCATTATCAATAAATCATGTATACGTGAATTAATTAATTAAGATACTATTCATTTTGCATGGACAGCCTGGTCCAAAAAACCAACGTAATTGGTAAAAAAGATCAATAACACAACATACGAATGTGAACATATATAGTTTTAGAAAAAGCTGGACTTTAATATTCCTCACTACCAGAATTACACAAAAGGTAAAACTGCCATCTCCTTGGTTTTATTCATTTAGAATTTCCTAGTTTGTGAATGAATACTTTTGGCATAAAAGATATGGTTTGGAAAATGTCATTTTCAAGAGGATACATCAACTTGAATAAGTGGTACAACCCCCCCCCCCCCCCCCCCCCCCCCCCCCCCCCCCCCCCCCCTCTTTTTTTTCTTCTTCTTAAGAGTAAAATTAATGTGTACCTGGAACATTGAAGGCTGTACAACATGTTGGTAGATACGTACACCTTTATGTTAAAAAAAGTAACTAATTCAGAAATTTAGAAACAATCCCATGGAAGGCAAAGTAGTTAAGCAAGTATATAGCAGGATATAGACTATACTTTTGCACTAAAGCTTCCAAGCTAAACAATGGTTGGTACCTCGATATGTGAAATTACAGTTTTGCCCCTGTTAGAGATCGATGGTCTGTAGATGTTACAACCCCACCTGAAGCTCAAAGCATTGTAGAGACGTTAACCTTGTTGAAGCTAATGTTTAAATTGACAACTACCTGAAAAACAAAATGTTGCATTTTTTATGTTGGAAATTATCGATAGTCCTCTCGTGAAACAAAATAAGCTGAAGAGGATCATCTAATATGCATGGTAAAAACTGAACATAATTAGAATATTATTGATATATTATATAGCGCTATATGACAGTGGTAATTTCTTAAATATTAGGAATATGGGCAAAAGTGTTCCAAGCAAACCCGAACGACCTATTTTGCCACCTCTAATCCGAATTTCCAAAAAACATGCACCAAAATGTTTGACTATAAATCAAATGTTCAAAATATTCCCAAACAAAGACCAAAAAATACAATGGCGACCCTAATGAAAGTTTGCCAATTTCAAGTTACTTATCATTAACGATCAAAAGATCTTTCGAAAAGTAATGGAATATGTTGCACTGTATTTATGACAAATATATATATATATATATATTATATATATATATTATATATATATATTATATATATATATATATATATTATATATATATATTATATATATATATATATATTATATATATATATATTATATATATATATTATATATATATATATTATATATATATATATATATATATATATATATATTATATATATATATATTATATATATATATATTATATATATATATTATATATATATATATTATATATATATATTATATATATATATTATATATATATATATATATATTATATATATATATATATATATTATATATATATATTATATATATATATATATTATATATATATATTATATATATATATATATTATATATATATATATATATATATATATATATATATTATATATATATATATATATTATATATATATATATATTATATATATATATATATATATATATTATATATATATATTATATATATATATTATATATATATATATTATATATATATATTATATATATATATTATATATATATATATATTTCATTACATGAACGTAGTTCATTTTTAAGTTTTAAGTTTGTACAATTTACCTTCGCAATTATATGGACCCCGTCTCAATTATCATAGCATTAAGTAAATACAATTCTTCCCATAATCACATCATATATGATTCTCCAAACCATATGAAAAAACGCAACATAAACAGAATCCTATGGAATTAAATAAACACAAGTATAAAGCATTGAATAACCTCATTAGCATCAGGAAGTGAAACTGACCTAGCAGTGACCAGGTTCTTATTTATATTTGGATCTGTATCATCCTGTCATTAAACAAATTAACGAATTAGTGAGATCTACCAAAACAATAGTAAAATGCAGGGAAGCATTAATGTTCATATACTAAAAAGCAAAGTGGTACATGAATCAGTATCTATTAAACATATGCAATTTATTAAGCCGGATTCTTACATTACGCGAAATTCACAAACGTTCATACACGTATACAACCATCTGCGCCACATGTCATTTTACAAATTATTAAATACGAGGCTTTTAACGTAGGAAGTACAAGAAGCCTATATGACTATATATATTACACAGATCATGTGATAATCGCCAGTGATACATGGATGCAGTTCCCTAGTTGATGGTACATGGGCCCGCTCAACTACTCTTCTATCGGGTAATCAAATAACAAGGGAAATTTCGATGATTGGTCGATTTTCCAAAACATATATGTAAGGATCCAGCAAAGCTTTGGCCAGTTTAACATTATTGACTCTGCAAGTATATGTATTCTGCCCCACATAGTACTAGTGATATTTATTAGTGTGTGTGAATATAAACATTTGAAGGTATAAATTTGGGAGCAGCCAATACTTACCCACTTGAAAACTAGATACATATATACCAAAGTAGCATACAGCCCCCCTACACGATATCTATGTTACAGAATCACCATATCCAAGGCATAGAGAGGAATAACAAACCATAGGTTAAAAAAACATGCATGTCCTGAAATAAATGTGGCAGAATAGATCTTCAAATAATTATTATTTGATAAGTGACCAATTAAGCATCTAGACTATTCTATGTTTCTTTCTGTGATTCCAAATATGCATACAGATGTTACTGAAAAATACAGGGTTAAATAACAGTGACAAAAAAAAATAATCAAGTACAGAAGATGATTGAACATAAATGTGAATGTCAAGGTGGAGGTGTGACCACATGGTAAGGGATAGGATTACAAGTTAAGAACTAGGAGACTACGAGCAACACACACTATGAAAAAGCCTTTGAGATGGTTTGTGAAACACCAAAACTTATACAACGGCAACGAATGGGTTCATATGGTTATGTTTTTCTTTCAAATAGTTCAAGCAAGTAATACCTCACAAGTCATTTTGTACAATTAACTAGACCATTACTGAAGGTTACAACGTTTTGATCATATATGTCACATTAGATATTAATAATATTTGAACAAAAAAACTTGTTTCAGGTCGGCCCCACCCCTTTCGACAAATACTAGATTATATGCAATGTTAGCCGCAACTGCAACCCATTACCCACCCTACCCGGCCCGTCTATATTGCCACCTTTGCTGTTATCTACTTAGTAATAACTCAAGGTAGCTTCAACCTAAGCAACTTAAGAAAATATATACCTTTTTGTTCCTAACAAAACCTTTCAATTTACCGCTAATGTCCATAACTAAACCATGTCCTAATCCTTATTGCCAGATTTGCTTCAAGTCAGTCTCTACATTGTTGTTTAGCTCATCCAGGGCTTAATAATTCTTGAAGATGATATATTGGATATTTCCACATTAGATGTGGCATAGTGGTAGTTAGTATATGAAAGGAAATTACCTTAGTAGCTCGAAGAAGTATGACATTCTTGTCCTGGAACTTGAGAAGACACCTCTAAGGTTTCCTATTCGGATGGAATTCACATTGATGTAACTTTATTTGGGTTCTTTTCTAGCCTATAATCTAGTTCGGAATAAACACTTGCATTTTTTATATCTAAATTTTTTTTCTTACAACTTAGATTAATTAAAGTACAATATTATGATGGAATGTGTATCAACATGGCATTGAATGAAGATATTTTCCGCATAGAAAGATATTTTCTAGATAGGGTCCACAATAATGTGATTGAGATGAGAATAAACCAATGAAACAATGTGGATAAAAGCTCGAATATATATTGGCAGACACCTCTATAGATTACTGGTAAAAGAAAGGCAACGAGCTAACAAGCTTTTAGTGCCTCTCTAGGTTTGATTATGCAAGACTAAAAGCGGCAATTTCAAACCATTGACATATAAAAGAGTTGATTGGGATATGTTTCATCTCTAATGGGTCAAACTGGTAAAGCTAAGGACTTCTTAAATGGTGGATGAAAGTCATTCTAAATGGATAAAAAAACGCATTGCCAAATCGGCCCATTTTGCCACAGCCATTTTTTTTTTATTTGAAGAATTATGACATATTAATATATCAAAAAAGTAAACAACTTTGCTGACAATTACATATTTTTTGTTTTGTTTGGTCAGAAGAGTCCTCCGAATATTTTGGTCTTGAATTAGTGATTCCGTTTGATATTTTGATTTCATTTTGGAATATGACAAGAGAGGATAGGCTCATTACATTAACAATAAAGATATGGGAATTTACATTTGAGCTATTTGATTCACAACAACCAAGGGAACTTACAACTTTATAGGTTTCTTGGCATCATATTGAAAAAATGCTCATGAAACAATAGGAAACATGGATAGACAAAGTTCTATAGCCTATATCAGCATTATAAGAGTAAGCAATTATTCAGGAATAACGAACAGAAGTGTAAGTGTCGTTGATGTATTGAGTAACCAATGAAATACCATTATTTGAGGGCTGAGGCACTTGAAGCAGCATAGTAATACTTCCAATGGATCCGAGTAATCTTTAAAAGTGCATATTCTGTGATTGTAATTGTAATCAGCCCATATTGATGTCCAAAAAACACGGTCAGTAACTTGTATCAAGAATCCACACATCATAGTGCATACAACGTAAAGACTTGCAATCATGTAAGGCACTAATTTACTAGAAGCGTGCATAGAGTAAAGGATTCCACTAGCGAAAAAAATATCAAATAGTTGGAACTGAACTAATTACAAATATCAGTCCCGCTCACACTATTAGAGAATAATAAGAGAACAGTGCCATCTGGAGAAAAAAGACACTTCAAAACTAATAATCTTTTTTATATACTAATGCTGATGATCACACTTACATGTTCATGTTCAGTCATGAAAGGTAGAAAATATAAGTTCTACCAAAAAAGAATACTATAATAATGGTATACTTCAATATCATAAAAAAAGCTTTTTTCCTAACTGTTCCACAACAAAACTCTGATACTGTGAATGGTTGTTCATATAAAAAACTCCCTTCATCAGATGATAATATCTTTATGTAGCCGCTCAATGGTGAACAAATTATGTGAGCTTCCATCTCATTTATTAAAAACCTAATTCTAGACGATAAGCTAGTAATAACCCGTAATCAAATACTGGCTAAACTCTGTTTTTGACATGCATTTATGAGTAAAACATGAACTGTTTGGGGCATACATTGCAGCTTAAAGTTTCCATGTTCAGTATACCATAGACGGAAAAAACTTGCACGTATAAGATAATCTATCATAGTTCTATTAAATCCCTATTAAGGGACATTTTACGTAACTGATGGAAGACCGAACTCTAATTAAACTATGTATCCTTGTGAATCCCTTTCATTGAATCGCTAAAAGGTCACTTAGCTATCACACTATGTACATAACTTTATACTAAAAAACCCATAGGTGTCGTACTACAAGGTAAACCTTGGAACCTTGACTGGTTCAATGTGCTATCAACTCTTCAGGAGGAAAGCATGCTGGCTGGAAAACCTAAACTTCGCACGGCGGCACGGTCCATGTGGATGGGACTCATTGAATGGACTAGTTGGGTCAAAGATTATAGATACCATGGTTATCTAAAAGAAGAAAATTAGCCCTAAAAATTTCCACCTGGTGCACAATCTACAAACGCTACTGACCAAATAATAACAATGACATGTTTGGCATATAAACCAATCAATCTGTTCCTAGAAATACCGTCTCCGTTCCATAAATCTGAACCTAGAAAAAAGATTAAATACCATAAAGTATCAAACATCGGCTGCCAATTCCATAGCACTTAGCAATTCTAAAGAAAATTCGGCTCCTTTTAACATAAACTCATAAACTCCCTATCATGTGTTGGAAAAAGTAAGTCGAAATGTAAACAACTTTACCAAAATTACGTACTACCCGTATGTATTCATCTTAAAAAACCTCCTGTCATATGTATTGAACTTTCGAAAACTTACTATTGTATGTATCATTGTATCGTATAACTTGATATACAAGTATCTAATCTAGTGAAAACAAAAAATTTAATGCATATTTAACTGGATGTTTCGTACACAAATCACCTAAGGAACTTCCCGGTTTCAGCTCACATGATATGTTCGATATGAAGTTTTGAAACTATGATACATACAATGTGAGGTTTTTAGATTAAAAACACACACATACACACAAAAATCTATAAAGTTCGATACACCTCAGCATAATTTTATGAGGTTAAACATGCTAACCACAAACCCCTAAATATTTTATAATATAGAATAGATACCATATAATCACATATGATAAAAAAAAAAAATAATAAACCTATATAGTATGAAATTACTAAATAATAGATGCAAAAAAATAAAATAAAAATAAAAAATAAAGATAGTAACAAATGAAAGAAAAAGAAAATTGTTAGTTACCGGCCGGTCAGCGGGAATCCATTCCCCTTTATCCTGCATTGATATTGATATTATTAATTAATATTCCACAAAATAAATAAATCATATATATGGTATATGGTATGTAAGTAATATGTATGCATACCAGACCGAGAGTTGATGGTTTTCTGTTTGTTGCGGAAACGGTTACCGCCAAGTGAGTATTTGGGGCATCATTCATTCATTCAGTCCAGAGGCCAGTTTATTTTCCAAACAAACGTATTGAACGCTGCCCGATTCAGCATCCAGCACTGAAGTGATGAACTGATGAGTGATGACCATCTTCAGTGGCTGAAACTCTGAAAGACACCCTAAGTTGGGTCGGCTTAAGGTTGATTGGGCTTAAATATGGGCCATAAATTTTATCAGATCCAATCAGTGTGAAAATTATACACACCATGGCTATGTTTGGAAAGAGTTTTTTAAGAGCTTTGGGGAGCTTTAGCTTTTAATTTTGAACAAAAAACTCCTATTGTGTGAAAAGATTTTGGTTGGATACAACTAGCTTTAGCTTTTATTTAGAAGAAAAAAAACTCCAAAATGAAACGCTTCTTGAAGTAGCGTTTCAGGAGCTTTAACTTTTCGATGAAGCTTTTAGTCATTAAAAGTACACAAATTCCTCTACAGCAACCGCTACCATACCAAACAATTCTAAAAAATAAAAGCTCTAGCTAACAGTTTTGCTTAAAAGCTACAGCTTACAACTCCAACTAAAAGCTACAGCTACTTTTGCAAACATACCCCATATGTAACATTGTGTTCAACTTAAAACATTCTGATATATTTAATTTTTGGGAAGATTATACTAATTGTCTCTAAAGTTGTCAAGATTTATATTTTTCATCTTTAAATTCAAAAAATAGCAAAAAATCCAAAATTTAACAATTTTTTTCATTAATTTCTTATCATCTTCTTTCTTTCTCATTTTCTTCCCAAATCCTCCCTATATGAACACTAGATATGGTGTTTTTAATGAAGTCTCAAAATATATATATCAAAAGTAAATATCAAAATAATAATAACAAAACAGGTGAAAAATAACAAAACATGAACAAAACAAATTTAAAAGAATAAACTCTTTTGTAATAAAAGAAGAAGTCATAATCAAACTACAATTGATAACAAATTAAATTAAAAGAGATGAAAAATAACAATAATATAACAATTCAATATCAAATAATAGACAAACACAAACAAAATACCAAAAATAAAATTAAAGTGATATAAAAAAACCGTATGTTTTTTTTTGTTAGAGAAATTTAGTGAACTTGATTTGTTTATTAAGATAAGAAGATGAAGAATAATATGAATGAGAAGAATAATAAAATTTTAGGTTTTATATAATAATTCATTGGTAGAGTTTTAAGGATATTGTATACTTTTAAAATTTAAAAACATTTGTTTTGATAGAAAAAGATTTATGATAGAGTTTTAGATATAATTATCTATTTAATAAGCAAATATAAAATATAAAAAATCTAGAAAAAAAGAGAGAGCTCTAAAGTAATTAGGAAAGAGTTTTAGGCCTAAAAAGAGTTTTAAGGGTGTCAAGTGTACCCCAACCTTTTCTTTTAGTTATAGATATTAGTATTATTATTATTATTATTATTATTATTATTATTATTATTATTATTATTATTATTATTATATATACAAACTAAAAGGGAAACCTACGTGAAGCGGTGACGGTGCGGTGGTGGTGGCAACGGTGGCAACGTCGACGACTAGCGGTGGCCGGCAACGACGATGGCGGTGGCGGCAATGTGGGTAATGTATTGATGTAAAGAAGTAAAGGTAACTGATATAAAAGAAATAAATTAGTATTTTAATAGTTAGAGTGATAGATTTTGTAAGTTATTTTAATACAAATAATTTAGAACATGGAGATGGGTTGAGTAGTTCTCATAGGTATTTAAGTTTTCTTTGGTTTTTTTTTAACATTCAATTGGAACACGACATTAGGGAAACCTCACCGTATAATGTTGAAGTCTTGCACGTACCCTAGTCAACGAAATGTTGACCATGAGCCATTATAAGTATTCGGAAGGAAAAACCCCAAGGCTTGTCATACATGAGGATCGAACTCAAGATCCTGGATAAAATCAGAAGTGTCTCTGACCAGCTGGGTTGACCATCATTGACAAGTTTTCTTTCTTACTTGATATATATATAAATAGAAATATAAATGTTAAACATTCATATAATAATAATAATAATAATGTTTGACTTTGTGCCTGGCCGTGCGGTGATTGAGGCTGCACAACGTAAACGTGTCAAGTACGAGGCTAAGTGTGCGGATATTGGATATGGGTTTCTCCCCTTCTCATTCTCTTCCTTTGGGGAACTCGAGAAGGATGCGGTGACCTTATTAAAGCGAATCCGAAGGTTCTCTGTGGCTCAAGACACTAGTGCACGTGCTGCTACTCATATATTTAGTAGGATTAGTTTTGCTATTGCTAGAGGGGTGGGGGCTCAGATAGTATCTCGGCTTCCTACCAATTTCTTGTAAATCCTCCGAATTTCTAATGAAAGTGATTGTTATTAATAATAATAATAATGTTTATAGGGAATGATTAATCCGCCTAAACTAAATAGCCTAAAAATCCTCCTAACTATAAGATGATGACATGTGGAAAAATCAGGGGGCAAGATTATGAAAGATAATTAGTGGATACCACATGTCATCTTCTTATAATTTTAGGAGGATTTTTAGGCTAATCTTTAGGAAGATTAATCATTTTTCATGTTTATATAAACATGAGAGTTTTAAGTACAACCAAAGTTTCTAAGTTGACGACCGTACATATATGATACATCCCATATTTAACGGGAGTCGCTGACTCTTTTATAGTAGGAAAGAAGAAATGTTATTCCTATTAAACATTCATATATGTTAAACATTCATATAATAATGTTTAAATTACAAGCTTCTAAATACTTTGTATTTGTTTTTTTGCAAAGTGAGTTTTGATTCAGATGTGTTGGAGATAATTTTAACCAGAAATTTATGGACCTCCAACCCTCTCCTCATGGAAAATTCTTTTGAGATGAGAACCCCAAGGCTCGAACCCGAGACCTTGGGTAAACTCACATCCGAAGCTCACATAGTGGATTTAAAAGATACCCTGACCACTTAACATTTCGCTTGAATCGTGTCTAGGAGCAAGTCAAACATAATTGTCGAACGGGTTCCAAACTCTAAATACTCAATATTCTTCATTTTTAGGCAAACTTTAAATACTATTAACGTACGTACACTACTACAAAAATGGGCAATTCCGACGTCCATTTTCCGTCGGAAATCCGTCAGTAAGCGCGTTTTCTGACAGAATTCCGACAGAATATTGACGTCGGAATATCTACGTGGGAAATTTTTTTACCAACAGAATAACATCTGTCGGAACATTTTACCGACTGAAAAGTCTGTCAGAAGTCCATTAGTATATAAATTTTATTATTTTTAAACATTCTGTCGGAACTTTAAACATTCTGACAGAACTTTCGACTGAATTTCGACGGAATATGTATTTGATAATTAAATATAATTGACACATTACCGACAGAACTTTCCGACAGAAACTACTAATCTGTAGGAATACATTTCCAACAGAGTATACAAATCTGTAGGAAAATCTGCAATTATTTTTCTAATTTCTACATTCCAGATTTATAAAACAAAAGGCACAAACTGAAATCATTTAAATATCAAAATATGAACAACCCAAATTGCATTCCAAATATCTAAGATACAAAATAGCCTAATGCATACATGTTCAAAGTACAATGGGATCCAAATTCAAAAGACATGTTAGTTCAAACAGGAGGGTCTGGTTAGATTATATTGATACTAGGTAGATTGTGGCATGCTTTGCATTAACCTGGTAAAAGCTTTCATATGTTCTTCGAAACTTTTCATTTGTTTTTCTGTTGCTCTATCCCGTTCTTGCATATTTATGATGTCGAGCTCCCTTTCTTTCTCACGCGCTTGCAACTCAGCTACCTTTGTTTTCAGTTCTTCCGCTTCTTTCTCGGCTAGCTCGGCTTGCTTTTTTGTCTTTTCACCTTCTGTCTTCTGTCTTTTTAGTTCTTCTTGTAGAGTTTCCACCTGTGAAATTAAGGACATATATAAATCACTAATCAAGCCTCTTGAAAACAGCGGAAAACCATTTCTTGCTACTGAAAATCAGCAAAACACAACACCAAGAGGCTGTTTTACGACCCATAAATGTACCACTTATACATGTCCGTTTTCTGAAAATCATATGCCATTTGAAAGACCAACAAACCTACTTTCATTATCTATTGTTAGTCTTTACCAAAATGATACACACAATTAGTTATGGCCTTTCAAAAACAGCTCCAGGCCCCATTTTACACTTTACCCAAGTTGCCAGCCTGACCCATTTCATACACTTTGAAGGCTCTTTTATTTTCTGTAAGTTAACAAGACTTAAATTACACCAAAATGTAGAGATTTCTTCCACAAACTATTAAACACTTTTAAATTAATCATTTTCCAATTTAGCATAAAAGAGCCAAACAAGTCCATTGACCAAAGTGAAAGACATAAACCGCATTCTAACCATTTATTAGTAAACGACCACATATATACACATCAAAATTTGCATAAGTTATAAGGTCATTTATGCCCGCACGCAATTTAGGAACGTGTAGTAGTGTTTACTATCGATGAGTAAACAAATACCAAACAAACCGAGCGTATTACACAAGTATGAGACAACAAACAAATGTATACCACTTAGCAACTAAAGTAACCAGACCGAGCGATTGAGGCAAACAACTATGAGAACAAACAGATAAGCATTAACGATTGAGGTAAACAACAGCAAATAACTAACCTCTTCATTAGAAGATCTAGCCTTGTAAATCTTCAATCTCCCTCCAGTCATAGCCAATATATCTTTGGTCGCTCCAAACAGGTTTCCCTTTTTCGTCCCCCCACACGCCTTCTCCCAATGAGAAGACACAATCTCGGTCGGGTGCTCTTTTTTATTCGGCCCAAAATCCTCCAGCAAGAGACAGTTATACTCGGCCTATAAGATTTAGAACAAAGATTTAACAACTAAAAGTAAATAAGTTTCTAAGAGCAGCTAATCAAAATAAAGGTTACCAGGACATTCGCAGCTTTTGGAGTAGTAAACTCTTGTGAGCCAGACTCGGACCCGGACCCGGACCCAGACCCGGAGTCGGGCGACTCTGACGACTCTGACCTTGTTTTTGTATAGTAGCTTTCATAGACTCTTACAAATGACATTGGACCACCCTTTTTTTTTCCTACAAGCATTGTCATAGAGTTTATAAAGCATAAATAAATTAAAAAGGACTTGTGTCACTAATCTGTCAGAACTTGTGCTTGTTGTTCTACTTTTAATCCGAAACCTTTCTTCCGTCGGAATTCTGTCGGAACACTGTCAGAATTTTCTGACATATTTTGTTCTGTGGTAACTTTCCGTCGGAAATTGGCATTTTTGTAGTAGTGGTAGTCAGTGCCGGCTCAATAGCTATAGTGGGCTAGGCTGATGCCTAAGGCCCACATTTACTAAGGCCCCAAAATTTTAATGTAATGGGTTTTTCCTACGTATTTTTTGGACTTGTAAAATAAGAATGATTAGATAATAAAAGTAAGGTATCTAGTATGGATGTATCAAAATGAGCCGCTTTACTCCCCTTTATGAACCTCAGAGGTAAAGGTTGAGATTTGGGACAAATAACTATTCATATAATAATAATAATAATAATAATAATAATAATATTTGTCTTTATTTCTAATGACTTTTCATTTCTCCGTTTATGAACAAGAATAACCCTTCTATTATGTATATGTGTATACTACCGAGTATAGGTATTATTTTTTTCGTGAGTTTTTACGTACAAACATAAAAATCATTTTATTGAGTGTTTGCAATTGGGTTTCAATTGAAGAAGAAGACACATGAAAACATCATTATTAGCTTTAGTTATAAAAGACTTATATGCCATCATGTGCTATGCATATAGCGGATTAAAATCGTTGACGGAATTTTAAAATTGGTCTCGTGTAAAACTACGAAAATGGTTGTTAGATTTTTAAAGGAAGACCCCAAAATTAGTCCCGTTTAGAGCCCCGAAAACCTTGAGCCGGCCCTGGTGGTAGTACGTTCATAACCAAAGGGCTTTAGGCCTATTGATACTGGGTGTCACTCACTCACTCTCACTCGAGACCAAGTCTCACTCGAGACATTAGACTATTAGAGATCATTTAGTAATGGTCATATCATCACATCAAGAGGGACTATCGATCATACCACTGACACAATAGCACCAATCATAATCTTACCACATTCGTATTAATAACTCCAAAAATTAAACCCCAAGTTACCCCAACACACCTAGCTAATAATTAAAAAGGAAACAATATATAAGAAAGAAAAAATCAAACGACCTAGTCCACCCCAACTTACTTTCAAGGTCGACTAGTCCATGGCTCCACTCCAGCCTTTCCACCCCATAATCCTTTTAATGATCGACCTTGTTCGCCCCGGGTTAATTTGCCTTCCATCTTGTCCACACCATAATTAACCATTACGCATATATACTTAATTAGTAGGAGTGTAATTCTACAACCATGACTTGTTTTATCAAGTTGTAATTCTACAATAAAAGAAGATTATATAGATGCGCTTGTCTTAAGCTAATGATTAGAATCGAAAGTTAGTAATCATAAATAATAGTGTTTGTAGAAACAAAAATTAAATTATTCTCTATATATTATTACCAGACAAATGCATAATCTCAGAGTCAAAAAAACAATTTCAGAAACATGTAAATGAAACAAAAATCTCTCAGAGTTACAAGAATTTAGTAATGTAGAACATAAAGATTGAACTCGACAACAGCATCACCATTGTTCATGTTAAAAGTATGAGTTCTTGCTTGAGCATATCCACGAGCAAATCGGAAAAGCCCACTTCCTCCAACGATTGGCATTTCTCTCATAGTCGACATCACTGCATTTCGACCCAATATACTCAATGTGCTACCATTATATTTTCCTTCAACG